>OZ030007.1:121587402-121787402 GCA_964023405.1 Apodemus agrarius
ATATATACACAATCAGTTGTTTATGGGATGCTTGGGGTTTTTTTATATTATATCAGAGATAAACTCCCATTGCAAACTTGTCTTTTTTAGATAACTAATAGGTTAAAGCAGGGTGGTGAGTGGATTTGGATTTCCAAACATCTTAGACATTATTTTAAATATTTACACTAAAACATTGCATTATAGTTCAAATTAATTCCCAATACATTCCACATTTTATGAAAGGTTAAAATATAAATCAAAAACTAATGGCTAATTCTTAGAGGTCTAAGTTCAGGCACTCCTTAGACATTAAATGTTTCTTCCAAATAGATGCAACAAGAAAGTGTTTAACCAGCTGACCACTTTGGTATTAAGTGATGATCAATCAAGACAGAGAACCTAACCTCTCTCTTTACTGTCTCTGCTTGCTTTACTGTCTCTGTTTGCTGTCTCTGCTTTCTTTCACTGAATTAGCCCAAGATAATCTATGTAAATGTTACCCAGCATGGACTTAATACAGTCCAGGTACAATAATTCCAAGGGTGTTTATTATGTAGCCCTCTTGATAATGTCATTGAGGAAGAATGTGTAGTGAGGAAGAGAGCTGAGAAGAGAGAACAGAAAGCCCTCTGTTTACAGCCTCTGAACAGGACAGAGATGCTACCTAATCCAGAGTAAGAATGAATAGGGCTTCTGGAAAGTTCACAGTAATAATGAGGAGGAAAGAATTTTCACTGGGTGATGACTGATTACAGGTAAGGAAAATGTAATAAAACTGATGCTGACAAGGAACTTTCGTCCATTCACGTAATCATGCTTTGAGTGTTGGACAAAGAGTGTTTTCCTTGTTGTCTGAGTGTTAGTCACTAGAGCCTCTGGGAAAGCATGAAGTAAGTGAGAGAGACTAGGATGGAGAGTCTGAGCAGGAAAATAAAGGAGGCATGAAATTCGGAAGTTAATCCGTTTAGAGTTGCTCTATACTCATCCTGACTGACATGAAGAAATGTTAGTATTCAATTGTCAAATAATAAAAATATTATTTTATTAAAACATGTGTGAGAAAATAGATTTCAAAATGTTGAATGAAAAAACACAGTTGACTCAGGTCAGAGTCTCTGATACCTTAGAGATTGTAACTCAAAGTCTCTGGGTCTCTAATAACTTAGAAATATGTATATATAAATATGTAAAAATGAATTTAAATATTTTATGATTGATTTTAAATTTCACCATGCTGGTAAAGTTATAGATAATACTCATAAATCATATTTTGGATTCTGTGTTTTCACATGCACTAATATTTAAAGTGATGGTCTCAGATTTGGGAAGGGGCATGCCATTATAACTCACCAACCTCTAGATAGATGTTTCAGGTTTTTTGTGTAGATACTGTAAATGATCTAAGAATATTTAAGGAAGATTATTGAAAGTTCAATAGCAAATATTAATGTGTGTTAAATATGTATTTCAGCAAAGGGTGTTTTCAATGTGTGGTGGGCACATCTAACTGTTTGCATCATAAACTAGTGAAATCATGCTCATTAATATTTTTCATGCTTCACTTGATTCTGTTCAGTTTCATATTCGATTGAATTTATTCTGATTGTGTGTTATATTACTTCTATTTACTTAACAAAGAACTTGCTTTGATTGTAAAAATGTGTCAGACATTGGCCTAAAACCTCCAGATAAAAGAATATATACTTATCTTGTTACATCAGTACCCACTGAGGTAAAATCAAATATCTCAGGTTGTATGTTTTGTCTCAGGTAACATATAGTTATGCTCTTATCTCTTCCAAGTTTTACCTGTAGAGATGATTTCTGAAATATGTGACTACATATTAAAATTAAAATTAGTATTTTGAATTACATTTTTAAATAAAAATTATTACTCAATTACAGCTGCTGTTAATCTATAAAAACAAAACTTTACCGTGCAATCGATTGAGCTACAAGAGAATCTGACATGGAAGGAACCATCTATTCTGCATACTAGTGAGGGAGAGTTAGCTTCTTGAATGAGTTGTAAAAGAGGGGGTTGCTGAAAGAGTAAAATGTTTATCTTCTCCAGCGATTTGTGTCAAACAAGGCACCGCTATACTACATTTTGTGATTACACTACTATCTCTCCTTCATTTTCAAGGCATTTAGGGAGGATGATAGTTCAAATAAGTTAAAATCTCTCTGTCTCTCTCTGTCTCTCTCTTTGTGTGTGTGTGTGTGTGTATGTGTGTGTGTGTGTGTGTGTGTGTGTGTGTGTGAGTGTTTGACTTAGTCTTTCACTCTCTACTGAATCCAGAAACTACCTTGCTTATAATCCTGTCTGGACCTTTTTGTGTTATATTTTTTATTTAAAAATTTATGATTTCTTCTTTACTTTATTAACACAAAAAGAAATTGTACAACACACACATATTTTTGTGGATTTAAATTTTACATAGTTGAACTCTTATCTAACCAATTACAGAGAAAATAAAGGTATAGATAAAGAAGATCAGTGTGTGAGTTGATTGAGATTTTATATTAGTTGTCCAAGATGAGATTCTGGTTAAAGCACTTGCTGTGAATGCAGAAGTACTTGAGATCAAATCTCCTACACCTCTTTATTTTTCTGATGTACATGGGTAGGAAAGTGTCTGCAATGTCAACACTGCATAACTGGAGGCAATTGATCCTAGTGCAAGGTGGGTAACAAGAATATCCACATCTACAAGGACTACCTAGATGACTACACAGATCAGAAGCTAAGCAGATCCTTTGCATCCAAATCCAGTCTCCACATAAATACACATATGTGAATCCATCTATAGGAACCAGGTATAAGGACACACCATACCATGCATGTTCTTTCAGGTTTGAGTTACCTCACTCAGGATGATATTCTCTAATTCCATCCATTTGCCTGCAAAACTTAGGATGTCCTTGTTATTAATACCTGAGAAGTGTTCCATTGTGCAAATGAACCACATTTTCTCTATCCATTTTTCTGTGGGGGAAATCTGGATTGTTTCCAGCTTTACACACTAATAAGTGCACATTAGCCAAACAAAAAAAAAAGAAAAGTACAGAATACCCAAGATAGAGTCTACAGAAATAAAAAAGACCAATAAGCTGAAGGACCCAAATGAGGATGCCTCAGTCCCACTAGTGAGAGAGAAGAAAGCAATCACAACATGGGATGGAAGGAGGAAGCTGCGAAGGAAAGCCCATCGAGGCCAGGGATGCCATGGAGAGGGGAATCAGATCTGGTATCAGGTGAAGGAAAAGGATTGAAGCCCTGAGGGCCAGCAGAAAGAATGGAAACATGCAACCTCAAGAGGTAAGAGGTTGAAGGGACCCTCCTTAAGGCACCAGAGACCTGGGAGGGGAGAGATTCTTAGGACTCAAAGGAAGGGACATTAGATGAAATGCTAGGGAGCTTATAGAGCCCACCTTCAGCAGGAAGACAGGGCTTCTAATGAGGGAGGGCAGTATCCCACAGTCAAAACTCTGACCCATAATTGTTCCTGTTTGAAAGAACTGCAGGGATAGAAATAAAGAAGAGCCTGAGGAAAAGAAGTCCCAGCAACAGACCCAAAGTGGATCTAGCTCAAGGAAAGACCTAAAGGTCAGAGACTATTGCTGAGTCTATGGATAGCTCACAAAAAGGGGACCTATCATGCCTGCCCTCGAAAGACAAAACAAACAGCTGAAAGAGTTGAATGAAGATATTTACACCCAACCAGTGGATAGAAGCAGCTGACCCCGTGGTTGCATTAGGGACAAGCTGGAAGAAGCTGAAGAGGAAGGTAACCCTTAGAGGACCAGCAGACTCAATTAACCTGGACTCCTGAGATCTCTCAGACACTGAACCAACAATGAGGCAGCATACACCAGCTGACTTGAAGCCCCCAACACAAATATGGCAGAGGACTGCCAGTTCTGGGTTCAATCAGAGAAGATGCAACTAACCCTCAGGAGCCTGGGAGTCCCAGGGAATTTAGAGGTCTGGTGGTGTGGGTGGTGGATGGTGGGGACATCCTTGTGGAGACAGGAGGGCTGGGGAGGAGGTATGGGATATAGAACAGTGGGAGGGTGGACTGGGAGGTAAATAAAATCTGGAAAGTATAATATATTAAAAGATTTTTTAAAGGCAAACCATACATATACAAGCTTGAGAAAATACCTGTTAAGATTTCATCTATTCCTCTGTATTGTAATGCTAAATACTGTCTTCTAATGTCTTGTTGCCCCCAGGGACAAGAGAATCCTCACATACACCAAGTAATTCTTTGTGACCTTTCTCCTTAATGATAAACTATTGTTTGAATAAAGATGCTGCCAGCCTATAGTTGAGTAGAAGCGATGTCAGTGGAGTTTCAGTTCACAAGCTTGTGATCTGAGCAGAACTACAAGGAAAGGAAGCAAATTTGGAGAGAAGAGTAGATAGCATGGGGTAAATGATTGTGAGATTTGGCCATGAGTGTGGGCCAGTCTGAGTCAGAGCAGACTGGATGGAATATGACAAGTCATATCTATGGGTTATTGGCAGGGAATTAGACAAAATATCATAATGCATAGATATCAGCCCAGTTCTATTCCTGATTAAGGCTGATTATAACTACAAAAGTTTTGTGTCTTTTTTCTGGCAACTAAATAATCAAAAGCAGGGTAGAGCTCCCCGACTGAGATTAAAATATATTACAACAAATACTGATAATCCATTATTGTTTGTTCCCTTGCTTTCTGACTTAGTGTAAATCCTAAACTTGCATGAATTATTAAACCTATTTTATTCACATATTGTTTTATAGGACTCTGGCACATTTGACAGTTGTTATCTTGAGTAGGAAGATTTTATAAAGAGCAATAAAAATCCTGTGGGAAGACTGATTTTTGTAGAAATAAAATTCCTTTTGGCAGCAGTACTCTGAAGAATCCACAAATGTCCTGGAGCATTCCCAATTGTCTCCTTAGAAAGAGATAAAAGAGAGAGAGAGAGAGAAATCAGTGTAACTCCCAGCAGTGCTAATGTGATGGTTTTCATGATTACCAAAGGTTTGTTTTTGCCAATTAGCTGGTCATTGTAGAGTGGGAAGCATTAAGACTTTTACCATGTGAGGGCTAGCATTAAAGTGTTGTATTGATGGAAAAATGCTCTGGAATGGGCTCCTGGTACCCCACCCTTATTTTAACTGCTTCTTTTGCTTCACATACAGAAATCTTAGAAGATTCTTTCAATATGTCTTCCTGTCATGAAATATTCCTCCGTCCTAGTACCCAAAGCAGTAAGGATAAGTGACCATGAGCTGTCATCTCTTAATTCTCATCACAAAGGTATTATTCATCTTCAGTCACAGTTTATTTCTGGTTATTTTTATTCAGAAATAGAAAGATGACTAGCAAAAGCCAAATATTTCCACTGACTCATTTGATAACTTTTGGAAATCAGTGATTAGAAATAGAAGGCATATTTTAGAGATGAGAAATTCCTTTGTATATAACTTTCTGTATTTCTTTATAAGTGTGGTTAATGCTATAATATCCACCAGCCACAATAGGCTAGGACAAGATGACAACAGTCTCCACCCCCAACTCACCTACCATGGGTGGTCTACTAGGGATTGGTTTGTGAACATCTCTTCAATGGATGACTATAGTGTAAAAGTTTGAGAACTTAGCATCTACAAACCTTGATAGATACAGGGCAAATCTGCTGGTCATATTCAGGAAAGCCTGAAGGTACAGAGAGCAGCAAAGTTCCTAAGACACTGTGTTGAGGAAATGGCTGAAAGTCATATTAGGTCTTCAGAAAACATGTTTTAGTTACGGTCCTATTATAAAAAAAAAAAGCAATAGGAATAAGTAACTATAAAGAGGTAATATTTAACAGTGCACTTGCTACAGTTTTAAATTTTTAGTTAGAAGGTGCACCGAGGCTGAGGTCTGCAACCAGCTCGCCTGTCCCTGGACCAGCTATAGCGGCGGGCCTCCATATTGCAACCAGGACACAGCTGGAAAGGCTCAGGTAGACACCCCTTCCAGGGCTACCCTCACAGGGGGATCTGCTAGGCTCTCAGAGCCAAGCAGGCCGAGTTCCGCCTAGGCTCTGTGGGACTTCCCTGGGCCCTCTGGCTGTGCACTGAGGCAGTGGGCAGCAACCAGCTCGCCGGCTCCTGGACCAGCAATAGCAGCAGGCCTCCATATTGCAATCAGGACACAGCTGGAGAAGCCCAGGTAGACAGACCCAATCAGGGGCTACAATCGCATGGGTGGCAGCCAGCTTATGATCCTTTAAAGCAGCAGTCATACATATTCACCAGTAGAGAAACAACAGGTGAGCCCAGCCTCACAGGAGATTCAAACACCAGCCACTGACAACAAGGCCAACTAACACCAGAAATAACCAGATGGCAAAAGGAAAATGGAGGAACGTTACTAACAAAAATCAAGGCAACATGACAGCATCTGAACCCAGTTCTCCAACAACAGGAATCCCTGGATACCCCAAAACACCAGAAAAAGAAGACTTGGATATAAAATCACTGGTCAGGATGCTGGTAGCTGAACACATAGAAAAATCTCGTAAAGAAATAGAGGAGAAAATGGATCAAAAGTTAGAAGCCTTTACGAGGCAAATACAAAAATCACTTCAAGAAATTCAGGAGAAGATGGATCAAAAAGAAGAAGACAATAAGGAAGAAAGATAAAAGTTACTTAAAGAACTACAGAAGAACGTGGGCCAACAAGTAGAAGCTATGAAAGAGGAAGCACAAAAATCTATTAAAGAAATACATGAAAACACAATCAAGCAAGCAAAAGATCTGAGCACATCCATCCAGATACTAAAAACAGAAGTAGAAACAACTAAGAAATCACAGAGGGAGACAACATTGGAGATAGAAAACCTTGGGAAGAAATCAGGGGCCATAGATGCAAGTATCAACAATAGAATACAAGAGATAGAAGACAGAATCTCAGAAGCCGAAGATACCATAGGAAGCATTGATTCAACAGTCAAAGAAAATACTAAATGCAAAAAGGTGGTAACCCAAAACATCCAGAAAATCCAAGACACTATGGGAATACCAAACCTAAGGATTATAGGTATAGACGAGAGTGAAGATTTACAAGTTAAAGGGCCAGCTAATATCTTCTATAAAATTATGGAAGAAAACTTCCCCAACCTAAGGAGAGAGATGCCCATGAATATACAAGAAGCCTATAGAACCCCAAACAGACTGGACCAGAACAGAAATACATCCCATCACATAATAATCAAAACTCCAAATGTAATAAACAAAGAAAGAATACTAAAGGCAGCAAGAGAAAAAGGCCAAGTAACATATAAAGGAAGACCTATCAGAATTATACCAGACTTCTCACCTGAGACCATGAAAGCTAAAAGATCCTGGGCAGATATCATGCAAACTCTAAGAGAACACAAACTTCAGCCAAAACTACTTTATCCAGCAAAACTCTCAATCGCCATTGATGGAGACATCAAGGTATTCCATGACAAAACCAAATTTGCAAGATATCTTTCCGCAAATCCAGCCCTACAAAAGATAATAGGGGGAAAACACCAAGACAAGGACGGAAACTACACCCGAGAAGAAGCAAGATAGAAACCTCCTCTCATCAAACCCAAAAGAAGATAACCTCTCAAATATAAATAAATAAATAAATAAATAAATAAATAAATAAAAATAAATAAATAAATAAATAAAAATAATTTCAAAAATGTCTGGAGGAAATAATTAGCATTCCTTAATATCTCTTAACATCAATGGACTCAATTCCCCAATAAAAAGACATAGATTAACAGACTGGATACAGAAACAGGACCCTACATTTTGCTGCATACAGGAAACACATCTCAGTGTTAAAGACAAACACTGCCTTAGAGTAAAAGGATGGAAGACAATTTTACAAGCAAATGGTCTCAGGAAACAAGCAGGGGTAGCCATTCTAATATCAGATAAAATTGACTTTCAACCTAAAGTCATCAAAAGAGACTCAGAAGGTCACTTCTTGCTGGCCAAAGGGAAAATCCACCAAGAAGAGCTCTCAATACTGAACATTTATGCACCAAAAACAAGGGCACCCTCCTTCGTAAAAGAAACCTTACTAAAGCTAAAAGCACACATTACACCTAACACAATAATTGTGGGGGACCTCAACACTCCACTCTCCTCAATGGACCGATCAGGAAAGCAGAAACTAAACAGGGACACAGTGAAACTAATTGAAACTTTGGACCAATTGGATTTAACAGATATATATAGAATATTTCATCCTAAAGTTAAAGAATATACCTTTTTCTCAGCACCGCATGGTACCTTCTCCAAAATTGATCATATAATTGGTCACAAGACAGATGTCAACAAATACAAGAAGATAGAGCTAATCCCATGCTTCCTATCAGACCACCATGGAGTAAGAGTGGTCTTCAATAACAACAAAAACAACAGAAAGCCCACATACACATGGAAACTGAACAATACTCTACTCAATGACACCTTGGTCAAGGAAGAAATAAAAAAAAGAAATCAAAGACTTTTTAGAATTCAATGAAAATGAAGGTACAACCTACCCAAATCTATGGGACACAATGAAAGCAGTGCTAAGAGGAAAACCCATAGCCCTAAGTGCATCCAAAAAGAAACTGGAGAGGCCATACACTAGAAACTTAACAGCACACCTAAAAGCCCTGGAAGAAATAGAAGTTAATTCACCCAGGAGGAGTAGAAGACAAGAAATCACCAAACTCAGGGCTGAAATCAATCAAGTAGAAACAAAGAGAACCATACAAACAATCAACAAGACTAGGAGCTAGTTCTTTGAGAAAATCAACAAGATAGATAAGCCCTTAGCCAGACTAACCAAAGAACACAGAGACAGTATACAAATTAACAAAATTAGAAATGAAAAGGGAGACATAACAACAGAAACAGGAAATTCAAAAGATCATCAGATCCTACTACAAAGGTCTATACTCAAAACAACTTGAGAATCTGGAGGAAATGGACAATTTCCTAGACAGATATCAAATACCAAAATTAAATCAGCATCAAGTAGATCAGCTAAATTGTCCCATAACCCCTAAAGAAATAGAAGGGGTTATAGAAAGCCTCCCAACCAAAAAAAGTACGGGGCCAGATGGTTTTAGTGCAGAATTCTACCAGACCTTCAAAGAAGACTTAACACCAATACTTTTCAAAGTATTCCACAAAATAGAGACAGAAGGGACACTGCCCAACTCATTCTTTGAAGCCACAATTACGCTAATACCTAAACCACAAAAAGATCCAACAAAGAAAGAGAACTACAGGCCAATTTCTCTTATGAATATCGATGCAAAAATACTAAATAAAATTCTTGCTAACCGAATCCAAGAGCACATCAAAACAATCATCCACCATGATCAAGTAGGCTTCATCCCAGGGATGCAGGGATGGTTCAATATACGGAAATCCATCAATGTAATCGACTACATAAACAAACTAAAAGAAAAAAACCACATGGCCATCTCATTAGATGCTAAAAAAGTATTCGACAAAATTCAGCATCCTTTCATGCTAAAAGTCTTGGAAAGAGCAGGAATTCAAGGCCCATACCTAAACATAGTAAAAGCAATCTACAGAAAACCAGTAGCCAACATCAAAATAAATGGAGAGAAACTTGAAGCATTCCCACTAAAATCAGGGACTAGACAAGGCTGCCCTCTCTCTCCATATCTTTTCAATATATAAGTTCTAGTGAGAGCAATTAGACAACATAAGAAGTCAAAGGGATACAAATTGGAAAGGAAGAATTCAAACTATCATTATTTGCAGATGATATGATAGTTTACCTAAGTGACCCAAAAAACTCCACCAGAGAATTTCTACAGCTGATAAACAACTTCAGCAAAGTGGCAGGTTATAAAATTAACTCAAGCAAGTCAGTGGCCTTCTTGTACTCAAAGGACAAGCAGGCTGAGAAAGAAATTAGGGAAATAACACCCTTCACAATAGCCACAAACAACATAAAGTATCTTGGTGTAACTCTAACCAAACAAGCGAAAGATCTGTACAACAGGAACTTCAAGTCCTTGAAGAAAGAAATCGAAGAAGACTTCAGAAGATGGAAAAATATTTCTTGCTCCTGGATTGGCAGGATCAATATAGTAAAAATGGCCATCTTGCCAAAAGCAATATACAGATTCAATGGGATCCCCATCAAAATCCCAACTCAATTCTTCATAGATCTAGAAAGAGCAATTCTCAAATTCATCTGGAGCAACAAAAAACCCAGGATAGCTAAAACTATTCTCAACAATAAAAGGACTTCTGGGGGAATCAGTATCCCTGACCTCAAGCAGTACTACAGAGCAATTGTGTTAAAAACTGCATGGTATTGGTATAGCAACAGGCAAGCAGATCAATGGAACAGGATTGAAAACCCAGAAATTAACCCACAGACTTATGGTCAGTTGATCTTTGATAAAGGAGCCACAACCATCCGGTGGAATAAAGATAGCCTTTTCAACAAATGGTGCTGGTTCAACTGGAGGTCAACATGCAGAAGAATGCAAATTGACCTACTCTTATCTCTTTACACTAAGATCAACTCCAAGTGGATCAAGGACCTCCACATAAAACCAGACACACTGAAACTATTAGAAAAGAAACTCGGGAAGACCCTGGAGGACTTGGGCACAGGGGAAAAGTTCCTGAACAGAACACCAATAGCTTAAGCACTAAGATCAAGAATCAACAAATGGGACCTCATAAAATTACAAAGTTTCTGCAAAGCAAAGGACACTGTCAGATGGACAAAACGGCAACCAACAAAGTGGGAAAAGATCTTCACCAACCCCACATCTGACAGAGGGCTAATATCCAATATATACAAAGAACTAAAGAAGTTAGACCGCAAAGAACCAAATAACCCTATCAAAAAATGGGGAACAGAGCTAAACAAAGAATTTTCACCAGAAGAAATTCGGATGGCTGAGAAACACCTTACAAGATGTTCAACATCATTAGTCATCAGGGAAATGCAAATCAAAACAACCCTGAGATTCCATCTCACACTAGTCAGAATGGCTAAGATTAAAAACTCAAGAGACAACAAGTGCTGGAGAGGATGTGGAGAAAGAGGAACACTCCTCCACTGTTGGTGGGATTGCAAAATGGTAAAACCACTCTGGAAATCAGTTTGGCGGTTCCTCAGAAAATTGGGCATGTCACTTCCAGAGGACCCTGGCATACCACTCCTGGGCATATACCCAGAGGATTCCCCTGCATACAATAAAGACACATGCTCCACTATGTTTATAGCAGCCTTGTTTATAATAGCCAGAAATTGGAAGGAGCCCAAATATCCCTCAAAGGAGGAATGGATACAGAAAATGTGGTATATTTATACAATGGAATACTACTCAGCAATTAAAAATAATGAATTCATGCAATTTGTAGGTAAATGGTTAGACCTGGAAAATATCATCCTGAGTGAATTAACCCAATCACAAAAGAATGCACATGAAATGCAATCACTGATAAGTGGATATTAATGAGCCCAGAAGCCCTAAATACTCAAGACACAAATATCAAGTCAAATGTTTCCCAAAAAGAAGAAAGGAGAGGACCCTGGGCCTGTAAAGATTGCATCCAGTTTAGTAAAGAAACCGAGGGCGGAGGGGGAATGATTGGGGAATAGTTGGGGGGGAGAGGAACTATGGGAAGTATGGTGGGTGGGAACTGGGAAAGGGGAAAGCCTTTGGAATATAAACAGAATATAGAAAATAAAAATTAAAAAAAAGTGATTTTAGCTTTTTATTAGTAAGTTGTAAAAAGTTTCCTATGAGATAATTACATCCAACCAATGGTCTGAATACTGGGGACCTCTGTGTTTGAATTAGGGAAACGTTGGAAAAAGCTGAGGAAGAGGGCGACCCTATAAGAAGACCAGCAGTCTCAAGAAACCTGAACCCCAGATATCTCTCAGACATAGAGCCACCAACCAAGCAGAATACAGGAGCCAGTCTCAGGCCCCCTGAAATCTACACAGCAGAGGTCTGCTATGGCCTTAGTGAGAGAAGTTACATCTAACACTTTAGAGACTTGAGGCCCCAGGGAATGTGGAGGGCTGGCAGGGTAGGGTAGGGGGAAGAGGGGTGTGGGGACATCCTCTTGGGTGCTGAGAAATAGGTGATGGTTTTTCTATGTGTTTCATCTGCCTGCATGCTGTGTAGGTCACCTCTTTGCCTGCCACATGGGCTGCGGGGATGCAGCGGAGATGTGGGCCACAATGAGGGGGGTCACATGGATAAAGGTGCAGTGGGCGGGAAGAAGGCAAGAAAAGAAAGAAAGAGAGAGAGGAGAAACGCTTCCCAGTTATATATGAGTGTTAAGGTAAATCACAGGTAAAGGTAGGTCCATTGCATTCTGGGTATATGGTGGTCGTTGCCTTGGTAACAGGCCTATAGTTGCACTGCACTAATTGTCACCTATATGATGTCACAGGTCTCGGTACTAACAACAGGAGTGGGATGTGGAACTGTCAGAAGGTGTACCTGGAGGAGGATAATGACTGGACTGTAAAAAATATAATTTTACAAAAATAAATAAATAAATATTTTGAAAAGTTTCCTATGAAATATCTCTAAGAAAAAGGGGGAAAAATTTTTAGTTAGTAAACATCAGGACGGAGAGTTATTTGGTGCTAGGCAAATGTGGTGTTAATACATTAGCTAAGAGCTACAACCAACCCAATCCGCCAGCAGAAAGCGAAAGAGAGCCCGGGCCTTACATGGGCAGGATCTCCAGAGACTCACCTCCATCCAAAATATCACACTCATTCCAACATAATCACATGCCCTAATTCTTTTCACTATCAGGGAACCGACCATTCAACTATATGAGCATAAGGGGCCCATTCCAATTCAAGCCTGCACAAAGTCAGAATTTACAGGAACAGGCAAAAAAAAAAAAAGCTGAAAAACCTCCAAGTTTTAATCCATGGCCTCCAGCATGACCCATTTGGGTAGAATATACAACTCAAAATGACATCAAGAGAAATGTAGTCTTTCTGGTACTTGTGTGTACATGTAACAATACTAGTTATAGAGAAGAGTATTATAGCTTTGAGAGGCAACTGGGAGAGATAGGAGGAGTCGGAAGAATGGCAGTGATGCAAATGAAGTATGTTCATTAGTAAAACTCTTAATAAAAAGTGAATTCCTTGTGAGAAAATGTGTATATTCACAAGGAGGAAATTCTCAAGTGACCAATATTCTGAATGATAGTTAAACTTCATAGGCTATTTGACTGGACTTAGAATCAGTTAAGAAATAAACATCTATTCTTGTCTGTTTGGGTGTTTTCATAAAACTGTGAAAGTTAAGACCCACCTAAGTGGTTATCACAGTACCATAGTCTATGGTTCAGCACTCGATAAAATTAAAATGATCACTGAATTTAGCATTCTTCTCACTGGATACAATGAGTTCAGCTGCCTCATACTGCTGCCATCACAGGTAGAGCGGTAATTTCTTTCCCTCCGCAGTAGACTGTGTGTCCTTTCAAACATTAGCTCAAATAAACACTTCCTCTTTACTTTCTTTTGTCAAAAATTTTGTCTCAACCATAGCAGGGGGAAGGAAAAGGGCATATGGGACTTTTGGGAGGTGGGGAACCAGGAAAAGGGAAATGAAATGTAAATAAAGAATATATCCAATAAAAAAAACAAAAACAAAAATAAAAAAATAAAAAATAAAAAAAAGAAGCAATTAGTATGAATGCAAGGCTGTGGGAAGTTCAGAAGTGGGATTCTTGTAATTGCATTTCAGGAAGCATTTAAACACTCCAGTTAATTATAATATTAATCTGGATAGTGCAATAAACTTGATCCAAATCTCTTATCAAATACTTATTACTTTAAATTTTTAATTTTTTTACATCACTGTCTGCATATTTTTCAGAGTACTCAGTTTGAATACCATGAAGTTAGAGAAGTATCCTTTTCTTGTCTACTTTTCCAGATACAGTTTTTGCTTTAGAATGTTCACAAGGAGAACATTCTTCTCAGTACACCCTATCAACTTCACATACACTTTTACAAATACTTATTCCATAGAGTTCCACTATAACTCCATCTTTCTGCCTCTTAAATACTGGCTATATTTGTTTAATAGCTTTGCAGCACAAGAGCATTTAGGTTTACCTGCAAATATTTAATCATAGTATCAGCCAAGAATGCATTGGAGTAGTGAGATTCTGTGTAAATCACATAAGGGAGGAATGGTGTTAATTTCACCAAAGCTGCTTGTATTTGCTAAGAATTTCTCGGGCAACTGCAATCTATCAGAGTGTAAATATATTACAGAGTGTATTCTCATATCTTCTCCTACTTAATTTAAACACTAAAACCAAATATATGCTTCCAGATAGGGTGACTGCAAACACCTAAGGAGCTTTGCTCTTTTGAATGCTCTTCTATTGATAGGTCTGTTCATTTCTCTTTTACTTGAATAATTTTTGCTTATAGTAAATAAAAATTCATTACCAGTTTCTAGTTTCAATTTATTCTAGCCTAGGTCATATATGTATATTTATTTTTGCATACTTACGAAAAAGTAATGAAACCACATATATCACAGAAAAAGTAGCAAGGCAAAGACCACTTTAATCTTGCACAGTAATTGACTTCCTTTTTCATGGTAAAGGAAAGCTGGTTATACTTCAGGCTCCTGCTAAGAATATTTGTAATTTCATCTAACTCCATCATGTAGCTTCCACAGAGCTATGTCTGTGGTACTTTATTTTCAGTGTTATAAATTCATTTTGCTATTTGTTTTTTCACATCATTTGAAATTAAACATTTATAAAGAGCATCCTCATGCAACCATCTTCTATTTCTGGAAAATAGGTTATTTCATTTTGTAAGCTCCCAAGATGAGATTTCACTCTGGTATGCCATCTGGCAAGATAATAGCATAACATCTAAAAATCAATACTTTGATATGAGCCAGCTGAAGCCTAACTTCAATGACAATTAATGACATATGGTTGAAGCTTAAGAAGGAAAAAATAATTAATGTCACTTTAATAGCAAATATAAAAGAAAAAGTTACAAAAGTTTCTTCCTAGAAAAGGGTAAAAGATTAAACAGATTATAATATTTTTCGGTTTATGAAAAAGCTACTGGTTGCATATCTTATAAACACATTGGGCCTTCTTTTTTCCTTTTCTATTTGTTTGTTGTTTTTTGCCTCCCACTGAGGTAATGGCTCATTCCTTAGTCCAAGCTGGGTTAGATTTGCTATACAGCATCTTGTGTTAGCCTTCAGAATAACCTGAACTAACAAGTTTAATTCCCATATTGAGGGTCTCAAAATAACAAAATATTTAGTTGATAGTTTGCAAAGCTCCAAACTAAGCAATGAAAAGGTAATAAATTACTTAATAGTATAAATTTAAATATGAAATAAAACAGATGTTCCACATATAACTGCTATATGCATGTTTATTTAAGTTAAAGGCACTGTATAAAAGCAAAAAAGAAGAGGAAGAAGAAGAGGAAGAAGAAGAAGAAGAAGAAGAAGAAGAAGAAGAAGGAGAAGGAGAAGGAGAAGGAGAAGGAGAAGGAGAAGGAGAAGGAGAAGGAGAAGGAGAAGGAGAAGGAGAAGGAGAAGGAGAAGGAGAAGGAGAAGGAGAAGGAGAAGGAGAAGGAGAAGGAGAAGGAGAAGGAGAAGGAGAAGGAGGAGAACTAGAACAAGAACAAGAACAAGAAGAACAAGAGCAAGAACAAGAACAAGAACAAGAATATCATAGCATCTAAAATCCCACACAAAGCCTGTGGCTTCATTTACACATATATTGTTTCTTACAATGAGAGAACTGAGATGGTTAAATGAATTCAAAACATTTTAACCTCTTAACAGCATGAACTCATGTAGAAAGTTTAAGTTTAATTTTGCTTGTACAAGTGTTTCAAAGTAGGTTCTCTGAAGTAGAAAAATAGCTCACACAATAAGAATTTGTACAGCTCACACAAAGTTTCCCATATATCTATATTGTGTATTCACAATCATCTGTACTTCCAGCTCCAGTAGATCTGACACACTCAAAGTGCCTCTAGGGACACATACTCTCCTGTGTACATATTTCATACAGAAGCAAACACATACATATAAGTGAAAATCAAATCCTTTCAAAATGATAAGGTGAGCAAGATCTCTGTAAGAAATTTTGTTTGCTTGTTTGGGTTCTTTGTTTTTGTTTTGGTAGTTGTTTGTTTGCATTTGTTGGTTTGCAACTTTGCTTCATGGAATTTAGAGGTTTTTTTTAAAATGCTTTGGTTTTTTTTTTGTTTTGTTTTTTATTTTTCTGATCATTGTTTCAACTGGTAGTTTGTTTTCTTTTTTTTCTTTCTTTTCTTTAAATTTTTACTTTCTATATTCTATGTTTACATTCCAAAGGCTTTCCCCTTTCCCAGTTTCCCCCCAACCATACGTCCCATTATTCCTCTTCCCCCCAACTATTCCCCAATCATTCCCCCCCCCCATGGTTTCTTTATAAAACTGGATCCAATCTTTATAGCCCCAGGGTCCTCTCCTTTCTTCTTCTTGGGAATCATTTGACTTGCTAATTGTGCCTTGAGTATTTAGGGCTTCTGGGCTGATTAATATCCACTTAACAGTGATTGCATTTCGTGTGTATTCTTTTGTGATTGGGTTAACTCACTCAGGACGATATTTTCCAGATCTAACCATTTACCTACAAATTGCATGAGTTCATTATTTTTAATTGCTGAGTAGTACTCTATTGTATAAATATACCACATTTTCTGTATTCATTCCTCCTTTGAGGGATATTTGGGCTCCTTCCAGTTTCTGGCTATTATAAACAAGGCTGCTATAAACATAGTGGAGCATGTGTCTTTATTGTATGCAGGGGAATCCTCTGGTATCCAATATATACAAAGAACTCAAGAAGATAGACCACAAAGAACCAAATAACCCTATCAAAAAATGGGGTAAAGAGCTAAACAAAGAATTTTCACCAGAAGAAATTCAGATGGCTGAGAAACACCTTAAGAGATGTTCAACATCATTAGTCATCAGGGAAATGCAAATCAAAACAAACCCTGAGATTCCACCTCACACCAGTCAGAATGGCTAAGATTAAAAACTCAAGAGACAACAAGTGCTGGTGAGGATGTGGAGAAAGAGGAACACTCCTCCACTGTTGGTGGGATTGCAAAATGGTAAAACCGCTCTGGAAATCAGTTTGGAGGTTCCTCAGAAAATTGGGCATGTCACTTCCAGAGGACCCTGGCATACCACTCCTGGGCATATACAATGCTTTGTTACATTTACATTTTGAAAATGGTCTTTTCTGACACTTGGATAGTTCATATTCAAAGTGAGAGCTCATCTATTTAAATATAAATAGCATGGAGTATAGAGATATTTTAATCAAAGCTGTGGTTCCATTTAACCCTCATTGTATTTTTATTAAGTTTTTTCTATTATGTTACAATCTCTATTAGTAATCTGCAAGGTTCCTTTACTGTGTTTGAGTTTTCTGGAACATTCACAACTATTTTTTTTTTTTTTTTTACAGTTTGCTTTTGTTTCATGCTAATCTCTCATATTGCCTCTGGTAAATGGTAGTGTGGCACTGATTCCTGTTATTAACTTCTCTTTCTGTGTCCTCCAGTGTTACAATACTCTTTCACTTATTTCATATTGTTACGGAATTGATGCATTGTTTTTTTTTAATTTATTCAACCTATAACATGTACAATTATAATAATGTAAATTTGAATTTAACATTTTTTTTCACATTTGATACCCTTGTTAATATTATGCACAGTTTTACCAAATTGTAATCCCGGAATTTTTTACTTAGATTCTTATCAACTAGCTTTTGTACTACATAGGAAAAAACTCAAATAATTTTACCAAATTAAAATCTGTAAAAGATAGGTCTAATGCTATGGTTCCCAAATGGTTCTTTTTCTATTAACTATTATTATTCTTTAATCTTCACAGTCCAGTCATTATCCCTGTCTGCAAGTGGAGTTCCCAACTTCCCTCCCCCACTCCACCAGACCTCCCTACTCCTGGGTGCTTCAAGTCTCTTGAAGGTTAGGTACATATTCTCTCACTGAGGCTGGTCCTCTGCTGTATATATTTCAGGACCTCATATCAGCTCAATAAAGATGCTAGCAGCCAACAAGCTGGGCATAATAGGTGGTAGTTCCAGTTCTTCACAGGCAAGCTAGCAAATGCAGAAGAAAGAGGAACGGAGTTATTCTGTTATGTGTCGGAGGGCGAAAAGTCAACTAGCCATATGAGATCTCAGGCCAAGTGACCATAGGATGCTTCCCCAGGTGGAAGACTGGAATGTAGAAATGGAACTAAAAAGTAATGGAGCAACTGAAGCTAGGTCAGGATGGGAGGTGATGATCTTAAAGGAAGGGCACGCTAGCCACAATAGATTGGAGGCGCCCAGGAGTTGAGCCAAGAAGATAGGTTGAAATTGAGCTATTTGTGTGTCTCTGTTTTTTGATCTCCAGATCTAATAGTCTCCTGGCAGGGGTTGGTTAGATGAGCCATTCCCAGAATTAAAACAGGGTAACAAAACCTACATTCTACAAAAAGTCTTTTATATTTCTTCTGTATCAACCAAATTTTTAAAAATAATTTTATGGGAAGTCTTAAATATGTGGGGTCCTTTAAGATATTTTATGCATATTCATCACTATGCCTTGCCAATTTCCCTACTCTTTAGCCCACTTTCAGATTTCCTCCCTTCTCCCCTACTCCTCTTGCTCCTTTCATAACTTCTAGATTACATTTTCCTCTGTTGTTCATCCTCCTTCTATTCAGAAATCTTTGTATTCTCTTCCAATCACCTGTTCTAAATATATGTCATACCTATACAAAGGAGTTTAGAAACATGAAGCACAAATGTCATATTTAACTATATTCTGATGAGAGGAAAAATAAATTTTCTTTTTATTCTATTTTATTTTTCATTTTAATTTTGCTATTAAATTATTTTGATTCACTTTATATCCAGATCACAACCCCTCTTCCATTTTTCTGTGGTAACCCTACAAGGGAGATCTTTCCAACTTCTGATATTTTTGTCAATATCTTTCTTCAGAGATTTGCAGTTCTTGTCACACTGACCTTTCACTTGTATGGTAAAGTGACTCCAAATATTTTATATTATTTTGGGCGACTGTGAAAGGTGTTATTCCAATGATTTTTTTCTCAATCTATTTATTCTTTATATAAAGGAGGGCTACTCTTTGTTTAATTTAATTTTTATTGGTTATTTTATTTATTTACTGTAGTGGCTATTCCTGGTTGTCAACTTGACTATATGTGGAATGAACTACAATCTAGAATTGGAAGGCTCACCTATGATCCTAATTTGGAGGCTCAGAGATATAAGTTTCTGACCTGGACTTAGCATGGAGATCTTGAAGCATGGATTCTAGTTCAAGGTCATCTGGGATTAAAGGTGTGGAGACATACACCTTTAATCCCAGATTTCAAGTTCATCTGGGATTAAAGGTATATACCTTTAATCTGGGCTACACCTTCTACTGGAGACATATATAAGGACATTGAAAGAAGGAAGACTCATTCTTCCTTGCAGGCTTGCTTCGTGGGACTGAGCAACTGCAAGATCCTTGGACTTCCATCCACAGCTGCTGCTGACTACTATTGGGGAGTTGGACTACAGACTGTAAGTCATCTACAAATTCCCTAACTACATAGAGACTGCCCATAAGATCTGTGACTCTAGAGAACCCAGACTAATACATTTACATTTCAAATGATATCCCTTTCTTTGTTTCTGCTTTGCAAACCCCTATCCCTTCGTGCATTCACCTGATTTTATAAGAGTGATCCTCCACCCATCCACCCACTCCTATCTCACTGCTGTAGTATTCCCCTACTCTAAGGCATCTAGCCTCCACAGGACCAAGGACTCCCCTCCCATTGATGCCAAATAAGGAAATTCCCTGCTACATATGCAGCTGGAACCATGGATCCCTCTATGAGTACACTCTTTGAATGGTGGTTTAGTTCCTGGGAGCTCTTGGATCCCTGTGCTCAATCTAATGGGTGGTTTCAAGCATCCTCATCTGTATTGGTAAGACTTTGAGAACACCTCTCAGGGGACAGCTATATGAAGCTCCTGTCAGCAAGTGCTTCTTGGCATCAGCAATAGTGTCTGGGTTTGATGTCTGCAGATGAGATGGATCCCCAGGTAGGTCAGTCTTTGGTTGGCCTTTCTGTCAGTCACTGCTCCACTCTTTGGCCCTAAATTTCCTTTAGGCAGGAGTTTTTCTTGGTTAATATTTTTCAGATGAGTGAGCAGCCCTATTGCTCAACCAGTGATCATGCCTAACTATCAGATATGGTTTCTACAGGTCCTATCTCCCCTTTGTTGGTATTTTAGCTAATGTTATCCCTGTTGGGTCCTGGGAAACACTTCCCTGGCATCTGAGAATTTCTAGTGGCTACCCCAGTTCCCCAGCCCTGACTTCTACACAACTCTATTCAATTTTCTCATTGGTTGTATTCTCCCGTGTCTCCTTCCACACCTGATGCTGCCCCCCGTTTTTCCTCTGTGTCCTCTCTCCTCCCAATTCCCCCCTCCTTCTACCTCCAAAGATTATTTTGTTCCCCCTTCTATTTAGGACTGTAATATCGACACTTGGTCTTCCTTCTCCTTGAGCTTCCTATGGCCTATGAGTTGTATCTTGGGTATTCCGAGCATGTTGTCGAATACCCACTTGTGAGTCCATACTGTGTATGTTCTTTTGGGACTGAGTTCTCTCAGTCATGGTGATATTTTCTAGTTCCATCCATTTGCCTAAGAAATTCCTGAAATCTTTGTTTTTAATATCTCAATAGTACTCCATTGTGTAAATGTACCACATTTTCTTTATCCATTTTTCTCTTCTGGCTATAATAAACAAGGCTACTAGGAACATAATGGAGCATGTGTATTTATTATATGTTGGAACATCTTTGCAGTATACACCCAGTACTGGTATAGCTAAGTCTTCAGGAAGAACTATTTTCAATTTTCTGAGGAACTATCAGACTGATTTCCAGAGTGGTTGTACCATCTTGCAGTCCTACCAGCAATGCAGGAGTGTTCCTCTTTCTCCACATTTTCACCAGCATCTGCTCTCACCTGAGTTTTTGATCTTAGCCAGTTTGATTGGTGTGAGGTGGAATCTCAGGGCCATTTTGATTTGCATTTTCCTGATTACTAAGGATGTTCAAACATTTCTTCAAGTGCTTCTGGGCCATTTGAGAATCCTCAGTTGAAAATTCTTTGTATATCTTCGTACCACATTTTTAAAAAGATTAGTCATGTCTCTGTAGTCTAGCTTCTCGAGTTCTTTGTACATATTGTATATTAGTCCTTTATTGGATATAGGGTTAGTAAAGATCTTTTCCCAGGATGTAAGTTACCATTTTGTTTTATTGAGTTTTCTTTGCCTTCCAGAAGCCTTTCAATTTTATGAGATACCATTTGTCTATAGTGGATCTTAGAGCCTTAGCCATTGATGGTCTCTTCAGGAAAATTTTCCCTGTGTTTATATGTTTGAGGGGTTTTCTCACTTTCTCTTCTGTTAGATTCATGTATCTGGCTTTGTTTGTTGTTGTTGTTGTTGTTGTTGTTTGTGGAGGTCCTTGATACACTTGAACTTGAGGTTTGTACAAGGAGATAATAATGGTTCAATTTGCATCCTCTACCTGCAGACTGTCATTTAAACCAGCACCATTTTTATTTGTACTTTTTCTACTATATGATTAGGATTCTTTGTCAAAGATCAGGTAACCAAAGGTGTGTGGGTTTAATTCTGCATCTTCAATGTTATTCCATTGATCTACATGTCTGTCTCTGTATCAGTACAATGCAGTTTTTTTTTTAATCAAAGTTTTATTTGTATTAGAAGATGTTAATTTCTGGTCTTGGCTTCCCTTAAATCCAGAGTAAAATGAACTAAGATTTTTTTCCTTTTATTTTATTTTATTTTCTATATTCTATGTTTACATTCCAAAGGCTTTCCACTTTCCCAGTTCCCACCCACCATAGTTCCTCTCCCCCCCAACTGTTCCCCAATCATTCCCCCTCCGCCCTCGGTTTCTTTACTAAACTGGATGCAATCTTTACAGGCCCAGGGTCCTCTCCTTTCTTCTTCTTGTGAATCATTTGACTTGCTATTTGTGTCTTGAGTGTTTAGGGCTTATGGGCTCATTAATATCCACTTATCAGTGATTGCATTTCATGTGCATTCTTTTGTGACTGGGTTAATTCACTCAGGATGATATTTTCCAGGTCTAACCATTTACCTACAAATTGCATGAATTCATTATTTTTAATTGCTGAGTAGTATTCCATTGTATAAATATACCACATTTTCTGTATCCATTCCGCCTTTGAGGGATATTTGGGCTCCTTCCAATTTCTGGCTATTATAAACAAGGCTGCTATAAACATAGTGGAGCATGTGTCCTTATTGCATGCAGGGGAATCCTCTGGGCATATGCCCAGGAGTGGTATGCCAGGGTCCTCTGGAAGTGACATGCCCAATTTTCTGAGGAACCGCCAAACTGTTTTCCAGAGCGGTTTTACCATTTTGCAATCCCACCAACAGTGGAGGAGTGTTCCTCTTTCTCCACATCCTCACCAGCACTTGTTGTCTCTTGAGTTTTTAATCTTAGCCATTCTGACTGGTGTGAGGTGGAATCTCAGGGTTGTTTTGATTTGCATTTCCCTGATGACTAATGATGGTGAACATCTTTTAAGGTGTTTCTCGGCCATCCGAATTTCTTCTGGTGAAAATTCTTTGTTTAGCTCTGTGCCCCATTTTTTGATAGGGTTTTTTGGTTCTTTGAGGTCTAACTTCTTGAGTTCTTTGGATATTAGCCCTCTGTCGGATGTGGAGTTGGTGAAGATCTTTTCCCACTTTGTTGGTTGCCGTTTTGTCCTTCTGACAGTGTCCTTTGCTTTGCAGAAACTTTGTAATTTTATGAGGTCCCATTTGTCGATTCTTGATCTTAGAGCATAAGCTATTGGTGGCCATCTTGCCAAAAGCAATATACAGATTCAATGCGATCCCCATCAAAATCCCAACTCAATTCTTCATAGATCTAGAAAGAGCAATTCTCAAATTCATCTGGAGCAACAAAAAACTCAGGATAGCTAAAACTATTCTCAACAATAAAAGGACTTCTGGGGGAATCAATATCACTGACTTCAAGCAGTACTACAGAGCAATTGTGTTAAAAACTGCATGGTATTGGTATAGCAACAGGCAAGCAGATCAATGGAACAGGATTGAAGACCCAGAAATTAACCCACAGACTTATGGTCACTTGATCTTTGATAAAGGAGCCACAACCATCCGGTGGAATAAAGATAGCCTTTTCAACAAATGGTGCTGGTTCAACTGGAGGTCAACATGCAGAAGAATGCGAATTGACCCACTCTTATCTCTTTGCACTAAGATCAACTCCAAGTGGATCAAGGACCTCCACATAAAACCAGACACACTGAAACTATTAGAAAAGATACTTGGGAAGACCCTGGAGGACTTGGGCACAGGGGAAAAGTTCCTGAACAGAGTACAATGCAGTTTTTAATCACTATTCCTCTGTAGTACAGCTTGAGGTCAGGGATGGTGATTTCCTCAGAAGTTGTTTTTTTATTTATTCATTTGTTTGTTTGTTTGTTTGTTGGCCTTTTTTGTTATTCCAAATGAATTTATGAATTACACTTTCTATCACAGTGAAGAATGGCGTTAGAATTTTAATGGAAATTTCATTTGTTTTTCTGAGTTAATTTTCTATCCACCTACTTTTCTGAAGGTATTTATCAGTAATAGAAATTCTTTGGTAGAGCTTAGGGGGTATGTATAGTGTCATATCATCTTCAAATAGCTATACTTTGATTTCTTCCTTTCCAATTTGTATTCGTTAATTTCCTTAAGTTGTCTTAATGCTCTAACTAGATATTAAAGTACAGCATTGAAGAGTTATATAGAGAGTAGACAGGCTTGTCTTGTCCTTAATTTTAGTTAGATTTCTCTAAGTTTCTCCTCATTTAATTTGATATTGTCTATTCACTTGCTGTATATTGCTTTAATTATGTTTAGGGATATGCCTTGTATCCCAGTACTCTCCAAGACTTTTTAGCATGAAGGAGTGTTTGATTTTATCAAAGCCTTTTTTCAGCATCTCATGAGATGATCATGTATTTTGATTTTGTCGTTTGGGTTTTTTTGGTTTTGTTTTATCTTTTGTTTTCTATTTCAATGTGACTATAGAATGGAATACATTGATAGAGTTTCCTATATTGAACCATCCTTGCATCTCTAGGATGAAGCCTAATTGTTCATGATGGATGATATCATTGATGTGTCCTTGGATTCTGTTTATGGGTGTTTTATTGAGTAATTTTGCATAGATCATAAGATAAATTGGTCTCAAATTCTCTTTTGTGTTGAGTTTTGCATGACTTAGTTGTCAGGGTGACTGTTGCTTCAGATAAGAGTTTGGCAATGTTCCTTTTGTTCCTATTTTGTTGAATAGTTTGAGGAGTATTGGTATTAGCTCTTCTTTGAAAGTATGGTAGAATCCTGTAATAAAACTGTTTGGCCCTGGGCATTTCATGGTTGGGAGATTTTTAATTAATTTCTATTTCTTTAAGAGTAATAGGGTTTAAAAAAAAGAGTTATGGGGTTGTTTAAATAAATTACCTGATGTTGATTTAATTGTTGTAAGTTGAATCCACTTGGAAACTAGTATATTTTAATTTAGTTATTCCAATTTTGTGGAATGCAGACTTTTGAAATAAGATCCTAATGATTTTTTTATTTCCTCAGTGTTTGTTGCTTTATCTCACTTTTCTTATCTGATTTTGTTAAATTGGATACTAGTTTTTTCTAGTTAATTAGTTTCACTAAAGATTTGTGTATATTGTTAATTTTCTCAAAGATTCAGCTCTTGTTTTTGTTGGTTCTTGTTTGTTCTTTTTGTTTCTAATTGATTGATTTGTGCCATCATTATGGTTATTTCCTGCTGAACACTCCTTGGGTTTGTTTGTTTCTTTTTTTCCTAGAACTTTCAGACATACTTTTACATTTTTGGTATGAGAACTCTTCAATTTCATTATGAAGGCCTGTAGTGCTATGAGCTTTTTCTCTTAGCACTGCTTTCATTGTGCTCCATAAGTTTGAATATGTTGTGTCATTTTTATTAAAAATCTAGAGTCCTTGATTTTTTTTCTTGATTTCTTTTTTGACCCAGTGGTCATTGAGTAGAAATCTGTTCAGCTTCCATGAGTTAGTAGGCTTTCTGTTCTGTTGTCTTTGAAGTCAAGTTTTAAATGTTCTGGTAACTGCAAGGGATTATATCAATCTTCTTATATTTGTTGAGGCTTGCCTTGTGACAGTGAGCCTGCACAGTTTGGAGAAGATTTCATGAGTTGCAGAGAAAAGAGTATATTATTTTTGTTTGGGTGCAATATTCTTTAGATATTTGTTGGAACCATTTGATCCATAACTTTATTTCTCTGTTTATTTTCTGGTTTGATGACATGTGCATTGATGAGAGTGGAATATTGTACTCTCCCACTATTGATGTGTGCGTTTTGATGTGTGACATAAGCCTTGAAATATTTTTATTATGAATATGGGTACCCTTGCATTTGGGGCATAGATGTTCAGAATGGGCATGTTCTCTTGGATTTTTTTACTTCGATGAGTATGCTGTGTCCATGCCTGCCTCTTTCGATTACTATCAGTTGCACATCTATTTTATTAGACATTAAACTGTTTATTCCAGCTCGTTTCTTTGGTTCATTTGTTTGGAAAACCTTTTTCTAGCACTTTACTCTGAGGTTGTTTCTTTGTTGCTGAGGTGTGTTTCCTGTTGTTATGTGGGTTTTCCTGTGAAATCCTTAATTTCTTTTGTTTGTCTGGTCTTAGATACCTTTATTATGTTGGAGTTTTCATTCTAGTATCTCTGTAAGGCAGGATTAGTATAAAATATCATTTAAAATTTTATTGTTGTTGTTGTTTGTTTTCATGGAATATTGTGGTTTCTCCATCTATGGTGACTAAAAGTTTTGCATGATATAGTTTTCTATGTCCACATCTGAAGCACTTAGGGTCAGCAAAACATCTACTCAGGTCTCTTTGGCTTTTAGAATCTATGTAGAGAAGTTCTGTGTAATTCCAATAAGTCTCCCTTTATATGTTACTTAGCTTCTTTCCTTTGTAGTATTTAATATGCTTTCTTTGTTTTGTAAATTTAATGTTTTGAATATTGTGTGACAGGATGATTTTCTTTTCTGATCCAATCTATTAGATGTTCTATATGCTTCATATATGTTTATAACTGTCTCTTTCTTTACATTATGGAAATTTAATTCTATGATTTTTTGTAGATATATTTTGTTGGATATATTCTATATTTACATTTCATTTCCCTTTTTTTGTTTCCCCACCCCCCAAGGTCCTACATGCCCTTTTCACTCCCCCTGTTCCCTCATCCACCCCTTCCCACTTCCCTGTTCTGGTATTCCCCTACACTGATGCTTTGATCCTTTCCAGCATTAGTGTCCATTCCTTTCTTCTTGTCACATATCATTTGGTATGTGAATTGTGTCTTTGGTGTCCCACGATTCTAGGCTAATATCCACTTATCAGTGACTGCATACCATGGGTATTCAGTAGAGAGTGGGTTACCTCACTTAGAATGATGTTCTCCAGCTCCATCCATTTCTCTTAGAATTTCATGAATTCATTGTTTCTAATGGCTGAATAGTATTCCATTGTGTATATATACCACATTTTTTGTATCCATTCCTTCGTTGAGGGACATCTGGGTTCTTTCCAGCTTCTGGCTATTATAAATAAGGCTGTTATGAACATATTGGAGCATGTATCCTTATTGCATGCTGGGGAGTCTTCTGGGTATATTCCCAGGAGTGGTATGGCTGGATCATCCAGAAGTATCATGTCCAGTTTTCTGAGGAACCGCCAGACTGATTTCCAGGGTGGTTGTACCAGCTTGCAGTCCCACCAGCAGTGGAGGAGTGTTCCTCTTTCTTCACATCCTTGCCAACACCTGATGTCTTCTGAGTTTTTAATCCTAGCCATTCTGACTGGTATGAGGTGAAATCTCAGGGTTGTTTTGATTTGCATTTCTCTAATGACTAATGATGTTGAACATTTTTTAAGGTGTTTCTCAGCCATCCGAATTTCTTCAGGTGAAAAGTATTTGTTTAGCTCTGTACCCCATTTTTGGATAGGGTTATTTGGTTTTCTGAGGTCTAACTTAGTGATTTCTTTGTATACATTGGATATTAGCCCTCTGTCAGATGTGGGGTTGGTGAAGATCTTTTCCCAATTTGTTGGATGCCGATTTGTCCTTTTGACAGTGTCTTTTGCCTTACAGAAACTTTGTAATTGTATGAGGTCCCATTTGTCTATTCTTGATCTTAGAGCATAAGCGATTGGTGTTCTGTTCAGGAATTCCCCCCCCCCCCGAGCCAATGTCCTCAAGAGTCTTCCCCAGTTTCTTTTCTATTAGTTTTAATGTGTCTGGTTTTATTTGGAGGTCCTTGATCCACTTGGAGTTGAGCTTAGTGCAAGGAGATAAGAGTGGATCAATTCTTGTTCTTCTGCATGTTGACTTCCAGTTTAGCCAGCACCATTTGTTGAAAAGGCTATCTTTTTTCCACTGGATGTTTTCAGCTCCTTTGTCAAATATCAATTGGCCATATATGTGTGGGTACTTGAGGTACTACCTAGAACAATTCGACAACATAAGAAAGTCAAGGGATACAAATTGGAAAGGAAGAATCAAACTATCACTATTCGCAGATGATATGATAGTATACTTAAGTGACCCAAAATACTTCACCAGAGAACTCCTACAGCTGATAAACAACTTCAGCAAAGTGGCTGGTTATAAAGTCAACTCAAGCAAATCAGTAGCCTTCCTATACAGAAAGGATAAGCAGGCCGAGAAAGAAATTAGGGAAATGACACCCTTTACTATAGCCACAAACAATATAAAGTATCTTGGTGTGACTCTAACCAAACAAGTGAAAGATTTATATGACAAAACTTCAGGTCTCTGAAGAAGGAAATTGATGATCGTGGGTTGGCAGGATTAATATAGTTAAAATGGCAATCTTGCCAAAAGCAATATACAGATTCAACACAATCCCCATCAAAATCCCAACTCAGTTCTTTATAGAGTTAGAAAGAACAATTCTCAAATTCATCTGGAATTAAAAAAAAAAATCCTGGATAGCTAAAACTATCATCAACAGTAAACGAACTTCTGGGGTAATCAATATCCTGGACATGAAGCAATACTACAGAGCAGTAGTGTTAAAAACTGCATGGTATTGGTACAGTGACAGGACTTCTTCCTTTCCAATTTGTAACCCTTTGACTTTCTTATGTTGTCAAATTGCTCTAGCTAGTACCTCAAGTACTATATTGAAGAGATATGTTGAGAGGGGACAGCCTTGTCTAGTCCCTGATTTCAGTGGGATTGCTTCAAGTTTCTCTCCATTTACTTTGATGTTTGCTATTGGTCTGCTGTAAATTGCTTTTACTATGTTTAGATATGGACCTTGAATTCCTGTTTTTTCCAAGACTTTAAGCATGAAAGGATGCTGAACTTTGTCGAATGCTTTTTCAGCATCCAATGAGATGAACATGTGGTTTTTTTCTTTGAGTTTGTTTATGTAGTGGATTATGTTGATGGATTTCCATATATTGAACCATCCCTGCATCCCTGGGGTTAAGCCAACTTGATCATGGTGAATGATGGTTTTGATGGGTTCTTGGATTCAGTTGGCAATAAAAGTCAGGTTTTATCTCTGCATTATTTTCTCCTTTAATTTTCACTTCTTTTGGGCATCTTTGGTTTTCCATTTGAGTTCCTTTATAACATCCAGCCAGGGACCAATATTTTCCTCCAATTCTCAAGCTATATGTTTATTTTCACCAAATTTTAGATAACATCTTTATCTCATCAATCAACACAGCTTCACATTCTTTTGCTTTCATATCTCCATCATTTATTCACCTGAAACTCCGATTTTATGTACTTTGGACTGATTTTATACTTCTACTGTGGAAGTTTATGTTCATAATGTCTCTCTAATCTTCTCTGTTACTATCTAGTTCTTTGAGTTAATTGTCATTTATCTCGATTATTAATTTTCCATTGTCAATTTGACACAAACTAGTGTAATCTGGAAAGAAGAAAGATCAACTGAGGACTTGTCCTCATCAAACTGCCTTGCATATATTTCAGTGGACAGTTTCCCAATTGTAAATTATATAGAAGGATAGAACTCACCATGAACCATATATCCCTAGTAATTGGGCCATGACACTGTGAACAAATTCGGTTTGACCAACAATCCAGGAAAGCAAATAAGTAGGGTGAATCCATGACATTTCAAGTTTTTGCCTTGAGGCAACTGTGATTTTTCTTTTTGATGAATTGTGACCTAGAAGTATAAGATGAAATGGTGTGTGTCACCATAGCTATAGAAAGCACATTAGAACTTATAATATATTAATTTTCTTGGAATTTGATAGTAACTACAGTTATAATTACAGTAAGTTGATACTGAGTAGTTTCCATTTTAAAAATTCTTCTTAGTTCTTTGCATGTATTTTATTTTATATTGATGTTAACATATCTTTGTCTTTCCTGAAATGTAATTCAACATACAATTATTGCTTGGTCTTTTAAATGCTTGATAGGATGTTAAAATTTGATTTCCCACTTTTTTTTTAAAATGAGTATAACTTTGCTACTTAATTCTTTCAGTAACATCTATTTAAATGAATTTTTTCTTTAGAATATTTTCATATTAGCTAATTGCAATGTCTTTAAAATAAAGTGCTTTAATAGATGACTGTGCCAACTTTGTACCAGCTTGAAATGCATAAAAAATATATCAGAAAAGGTCTCTGTATCTTCTCATAGAGAGTTACTATATGTTCACAGTCGCAATCTAGATGGCTTTACATCATTTTTGAGAAAATGATAAAGTGTGATTTGCTTTTGCCTGTGACTTCCTTTCTGAACAACTTGATATTCTAATCTATTTGTGAAGCAACAGTTAAGTATACTTCCTTCAAGAATATCTATATATCTATAATGAAAATTCATGTTCATTTTAATAATATATTTAAGTCATTTATAATAGAGAAACTTTTACAATGCATTGTACTCAATGAGAAAAATAGTGACTTGCTTGCTTATTCCCAAAGTATATTTCTCTTCCATGCATTATTTCTTATTGACAACAAAATTTGTCAAGCTGATTGTACACATTAACCTGGAACCCTCAGATTCTTTGTATGATTATATTGTCAAGTAAGAAAAATCCTATCAGCTGAAGTGTGACAATTACTGAAATTATTATGTGGAAGGAGTAAAGGTTAAGTACCTGTCACTGGACAGCTCTGGGAGGTTGCAGGTTTCTGACCTTAAGTGTATGGCAGATCGACCCTAAATAGTTTGAAACTCACATCACAGAATTTTGCATCAGAAAATCTAGGTAAAAGTGTACATTTTCAAAAATATTTGATAACCTAATAGTCACTGATCAAGCAGCGATGGCTCAGCAGTTAAAAGCATTTACTAATCTTTCAATTGATCTGTTCGGGAATACAAACCCTATGTGGTAGATAACAACAACATACAGCTCCAATTTCACAAGAGCCAACATTTACTCCTTGACTCCATGGGCACTGTTTTATGATGCACATGTGCATCTCTAGCTACAGTATTCATTCCCATAATGCAAATTTTAATTAAAAAAATAGTGGTCACCAAAATAGAATTATCAATTTGGGAAAGGTAACATTACTAAAACACTTTGAAGAAAGGGACTAGGTATATAAACTGTCAGGTCAAAGCACTGTCAGAGCAAGAGCAGTAGCTAGTTTTAGGCCATTCTTATAGGACAAGGTAAGTCTTCCAATTGATGCAACTATAAAAATTGCAGACTGTTTTCACAAAGTGTAACAGTGGACATGTTTTCAGGTAAATAATACAAAAATGAACTCTAGTTGATAAGCTTACTATTTTAATTTCTAGATAAGTATGGATCTTCTTTGACAGGCAGTAACTATGAATAGAGGAAAGAAAAAAGAATAAAAATGTAATATAGGTCAGAGATGCATGAACTATAAATGAAGTAAAGTATAAGCATTGAAGTTCCTTCCTTGCTAGGCCTGTATCAAAATATTAGCTGAGAGCCTAAGCCTATATTTATAATCTTGGAAAAAACACATAAAAATAAACCAGTAATTTAAAATCCATTGTTTCAGCTTTCTTTAAAGTTAAATGAAATATCTTTGTCTTAAGAATACATGTGCTTTCCACTTCTCAACCTGTGTGTTGCAACCCCTTTGGTGGGTGGTACAATCCTTTCACAAGGTTTGTCTAAGTCTGTCAGAAAACACAGATATGTGCATTATAATTCATAAAAGTAACAAAATTAAATTCATCACATAGAAATGAAAATAGTTTTGTAGTTGCAGTCACCACAATATGAGGAACTCTATTAAAGGAGTGTTAAGAAACATTGACATAGAAGGTAAAGGCTCTTGCTTTCAAGCCTGAAGGCCTATATTTGATCCAACATACATTGTGGGAAGAGATAGCGGACTCTCTTTGCAGGTTGTCTTCTGATCTCCAAATCCATAATGTTGTACATACAAACTACATTTCAATAAATAATTAACTGTAACCCAATAAATAAATTGAATCATTACATAAAAAAGAATATATGTGCTTTTAAAGAAAACACAAAAACGTGAATATGATTATACATATCCATATATATGTGTGTGTAATATATACATATTCTTTAAAATAAAAAAATGTCTAAACTTAAACATTTGAAAACAACAATAAACATTATATGTGACTGATGATACTAGGTTCCAAATTTTTACATTCTAATACTTTTGGATCTAGAAAGTTGGTGGTCTTCTTTCATTCAGTGTAGTATTAAAAGATGCAGGATCAAATATGTAGTGTTCCCATGATACTAAATACAGACCTTGGAACACCATTTCCTATAATGCTTACCTTGAAATTTTTTTAGGGAATTTTGTGTCTAAGATATTGAAGAACAAGTAGAAAATTGGAAAAAAAATCCTATCACAAGACTAATGACAACTGCAGGTATATGCAAAAACCATTGTAGTTTAAACAGATGCAAGATAAATTTAGTGATACTGAAAGGAATATATTTGCCTTTTCTGGTTGTCCATAAAGTACAAGGTCAGTCTTAGCCTTGAAGAGCAGAAGGATGAAGTGTTAGTGGTTTGTATCCTGGATTTTAAGAAAAAACAGCATCTGACTGTCTTGACTGATGACTGTCTCTCTTGACTGATGACTGTATGACACTTGACTGATGGCTGACTGCTTCTGGAAATTAACATATTCTTGCCATTGTACTTTTTGATCCTACATTTTTTAGTACTGCACTGAATGAATGAAGACCACCAACTTTGTAGATCCAAAACTATTATAATGTAAACATTTGTAACCTAGTATTATCAGGCACATTTAATGTTTATTGTAGTTTTCAAATGTTTAAGTTTAGATATTTATTTTAAGGATTATATATACATATATATGTATGTATGTATGTATAATCATATTTACATTTTTGTGTTATATTTCATAGATATTCAACCCCACATAGACATTCCAGATAGGAAGTTTAAGGTATATGTGTACTCAAAGCTTTCTGTGCTTCTGAATGGTTCATTGAAGCTATTTAACTTTATGCAAATAACTTTGGGGAATAAACTTGGAAATTAGAATTTAAAGTTCTTCGTTGAATTTTTTCATATTTAGATATTGATTAAGCTCTGAAAGATCCATCAACTTTTGTTTTGAAGGAAAGATTGTGTATTTATTGAGAAAGATACAAGTTTAGTTCATCAGAAAAGGTAGTGCAGCTAGAGAATCTGAGAGATTTGAAACCTGTCTATCTTTAGAAAAAGCTTTAAAGAACATGATTTCTTCAAAAAGGAAAAGAGAAGTTGGGGGAAAAGCAAAGTCTTTTCTACACTTCTTTGATTCACCTTTAGAGTAAAGGATTCCTTGTTGAATCAAATATTTCAATGGGCTTCCTCTGTTCAAAGTGAAAATCAAGGTCCTATTCAGGAGTGTTCAAAAGATGCTAAATGCTCTACATCACAATACAAAAAGACTTCTTCATTGTGTGCCTGGAAATGGGTAACACTTTTTTTTTTTAATGTGATTGCCTTCCATAGATTTTCCTTTCCATATGGTTTTGTTCTTTGCTCCAGTGTAAATTGTTATTAGGTGCAATTGTGTTCTCTCTGGTAGAGTAGGGGCAGACACATAGCAAATGGGATTCATTTTGAAGTCATATTATTTGGGCAGAGCAGAATTGACCAAACTGCCAATCTCAAAGGTTTTTTTTTTTACTTTTCTACTTCATTTTCTACATGACAGCAATCTAGATTAAATAATGTAGACTTTAGAAAATGCATCATTGCTATCACCTTCTCTAGCAAGAACTTTTTTTCAAGAAATAACACTTATATATGTTATAAAATATATAAGTACAAATCAAAATTTTGCAATCATCATGGCAGATGCATTAGGCAGTAAGGCAGTGTGCACAGACAAAAGCATTTGAGAAGGAAGAGATATAGAAGAGGTGACTGCAAACCGCATTAGGGATTCAGGAGGATTTTCTAGGGGCTACTATTAAACTCATGATTTAATAAAGAATAGCATGTAGAGTGATCATCTCATGGGCAATGGTTCTAGAGAAAGAAGTAAATAGAATTTTCTCAGCCAAATGTGATTATACAGCTAGCCAAATGAGAAAATCAAGGAAACAGTTAAACAGAATTAGAAAAGGCACTACTGAATGGTAGCACCAATCAAGTTGGTTGGCGCTAATAAAAATCTCTCTGTGGCTATAACTTACTAGAAGGATTGAATTGTCTTATACCACGTGACTACCATAATTACTTTTATCTTAGGTATGGTCATAATGATCGTGTTTCCTTTAAATAATCTAACACAAGAAAATAAAAACTTAGAAATCATAACAATCCTGCTTAAATATGCAATGAGTGTTAAATAACAAACAAATCTGGGTCTTACCAGAAGTTCAAAATAGTTATATATGAAGATCTAAAATAGTAAAATCACAAAGGACTTAAAATTAAGTAAGAGGTGTACACATTACATAAATAGAGGAAATATTGTATAAGAAAATGTGAAGGTGGGAGGGATTATGAAGACAGTTGGTGAGGGACAGGTTTTACCTGAGGTAACTGCATCCTCTCTTTGAAGTAAAGAAGGGCATAGTGCTTGCCATGGCTGTGGACTGGAAGAGGGGTAAGTTCTAGAAAAAAAAAGAACAATTTTAATAGAATTTGATGTTGTTCTTTTAGTGATATTTTTATCCCAAATAGTCATGTCATCATTTTTAAGGCAAAGAATGGTAGTTTAGAAAGTATTCATTGGGCCTTGTTTTTGGTTCACAGTGATACTGCTTGAGCCTGACTGGGCAATATAGAGGAAATGATCCCTTTAGGTTCGACTCTTTTTGGAATGCATGCATTTCTTTTCAATGTTACCACAATGTTTAACCTCCCGAGCAGCAAAGAGTTTCAATGCTGTTTCAATGAAAAGCAGTAAGATAGAAACCACTTACATTTTGAGGAATGCTAACATCCCCTTGTTTAGAAAGGCCTGAATTCCTATGTGTAGATGCAACCATCATATCTTTCTATGGAATTGTGAAGATCTCAAAGTCTATGTTAACAGAATGACTCCAGAAAGCCCAGTGGAAATCACGTGACTCATTATAAAATTAAAAGAAAAGGAAAATAGAAACCAGGGAAAGATATTTTAATAATGTGTATAGAAAGCGAACATGGTTTATAAAACAGGATGTATAGTCAAGAGAAAATATTCATGACACACAGAAAGGAATATTGGACTAAATGTCAGAGTGTCTGCTAGGGAAGGCTAAAAGACAAAGTAGTCATCAGCCTTGATATCTTAAAATATCTAGAGGTTATTTCCTGCTCAGCTTCTGTGCACATTATGGTTCGATGGGGCATTCTGCACACATATCCACTCAGGTGCAAAAGCTAATGGAGTAGTGGCCATCAGCAAAATTGTTAGTTATTGGTTAAGAAGGGAATGTTCCAGCACAGATATGACTCAAGTTACTTCATTTCATAACTCTTGGGTTTTCACAGGTGTCCTGACCACATAACAGACCAGAAGAGAAACCCTTCAAAGAAAAAGGTTGTTGCAAATAATGAAGGAAAATCTTGAATGCCTACTGCACAGCATCAGATACCTCAATTAAACCCTTGCCACAGTGAATAGACAGTGTAACCTTACAAATTAGAGATATACACCTATCACATCTTGCTCACAGTCCACGATATACTTATAAAGTCTGTGTTTATTCTCTTCCATGGTGGTACTCAGAATTCGCTTAAATCTGAATATATCTTGTATTGACTTTGCATCAGAAGATATTTAAAAAATGTCATATTAAAAAGTGTCAGAAGACCTACAGTAATAAACCTTACTAATCTCAGGAGGAAACTCAAGTCTTTCTGAAAGGATTTGCATGACTTGCTGTATTCTATAGCATTCATTCTCTACCTTCAAGGTGGTGGGGGTTTTATTTCCCATTCTATCTTGTAAGGAGAAGAGGAATCACTGAGTGAGCAAAGTGCCAAATGAATGTGAATCTTGATATGAACTTACCCAATCCAGGACTCATGGGGTTGCTGGAGGGAGGCAAAGCTGTAATCCATATGGGCTAAGCTCAAGAGAAATAACAAACCTTTTCTTGGGGAATCAGATATGAGTATTTATATTTATGAATGAATGATCAGTATGTACAAATACTAGCAAGTGCATCTTTCTTCTCATGTATGTTTATATCCTGAGAATTCTTGCCTACAGAACCTCCTGTGAAGGTTAGTTAACTGATCCTGCCTATTATGTCTACTAAACATACTAGAGTTCCAGGTTGTTATGCTAACATTAGACAGTTCTACCTGATCTCTGCTCTATTGTGCTCTTGTCTGTATGTCTGTTCTTTCTTAATTGCTAGCCTCATACTGAACATGAAATCAGTATAAGTTATGCTTGACACTGTCACAAAAAAGGCTGGAGATAAATACATTAAATAATGTTGGTGTGTATATGTATCTGTGTATCTGCATGTCTGTGCGTCTTTTTGTGAGTGTAGCATGTCATGTGAAGTCTGGGCTTCTTGAGAGCAGATTGGCTCAAAACACGATAATAGCTCTTTCTTTTTTGTTACTTTGACACAGGTCAAAGTCCCAATTGAAGAGCGAATCTCAATTAAGAAATTACCCCCAACAAACCTGTTAAGTAGCCTTGTAGAATCATCAATATGGTTTCAGATTTTGTTTTTGGATTTTCTTTTTGTTTTTTATGAAATATAATTTACTCTAGTATATATTTGTCAGCTCTAAGATATGAAATATTCTGTATTCTGACCTCATTCCTAAATATATTATTTCAAAACTACAAAAGTTCTCTTATACCACAAGACATTTTTAACTGTTTCTTTGATGTGTACTTCCTATTTGCATGTTTCTAGGCAGCCTTACATTTCTGACAGTATCATATCTCCTAACTCATTGGTTTTCCACATAATAATCTCTAAATTTCTCAGTTAGCATTTTGTAACAGTTAAGTTGACACATTCTAGAGTCACTTCTGACTTTTTAGATTACAATGTCTCTGGGTTATGACTGTGTAAAACTGTCTCGAGTAGTATAATTACAGTGTGAATTGAAAAAATATAAGCAGTGGCACTATAGTCTAAGGTCTTGAAATAAGTAGAAAAGATGAAAGTTAGCTGAACTCAAGCAACAATCTCTCTTTGCTTCTCTATAATGTGAATGGCTACCCAAGTCTTCTGTCATGAGGAGTTTCCTGCCACATCATACTGTATCCCAGAACATAGAAAAGCCCTTGGATTCTTAGAATTAAGGGTAAAGAGAATACTTATCCAGCACTATGTTTGGTGTTATATTTTCAGTATTTTCCACAGCAATAAATTAAAAACATAGACATATATCATGTGAACAGTAAACACATATATGATTGAATTTAACTGCGATTGTATTGTACCCCTGCTGCTATTCTATGACATGTTGTCTTATGTGTTATTATATTTTGCTTTGGATTTTTAGTTGAAATTTAAAAATCCTGGTGAAACAACATTCCTCTCAACATTTCTTCTGGTTGCAGGAAAAGTATACCTTGGTGGACCTGAATGCCAGAATTAAATTACCTCACTAAGAAAAAGTTATTTCAATTCCCATAGCTGTTGTAAGCTCAAAGAAGTCTCATGTTTGAACCTAACAAAGGGGGAGGCCAGAAATACTTGATGGTTACCAATGGTTATAACAATGGTAGAAAATAGGAGAAGGAAACTCAGAAATATAGAAAAAGAAAGAAAGAAAGAAACTGTATCAAGCAACTATAACCCCAATTTCTTACTATAGTGAAAGGATTAGAAATAGAGTTATCAGACTTAACAGGGGAGAGATAGGTTGAAAGTTTGGAAGTGTATTACATAAGAAGGTTCTGGGAATGACAACAAATATAGCACCAAAAAATAGTTCTGGATAGGATCTCTTCACAAACCTTGTCTGGCCCATTCTGAAGTTTTACTTTCTTATAAAAGGACTTATGGTACTATCTCACTTACATATAGGGATCAATGAGGAAAGACTTCAAGGAATTTATTTACTATCATCATCATCATCATCATCATCATCACCATCACCATCATCATCATCATCATCATCATCATAACTCTCTTTAAAAGAAGCGTTAAAATATGCATAAGTGGATTGGGATGGGAACACAAGCTATTTGTTAGGGAAGGAATCAGAGTAGACATATGTATGTTGTTCATCAGCTAAAGAGAATCAGGGATGTAATCGTTTCTTAAAGATGGTCATGGAAAGAAATCAAGTTCCCAAATCTTTCATGTTAGTCACCCTTACTTCCCTGTCCCTGATGCTTCAGAGCAGATCAAACTACATTTCTCAGTATCACACACTTTTTGAATGTCAAGATGAAAATGAAACTGTCTTCTTTGTGTTAATTCATTAAACATCTACATCTTCTTGACCCCATGGACTGGAGACCATATACATCAAGCAGAAGGCAAAATGCAATAAATGTTCTGTGACAATCAAATGTTACTTTTGTCACAAAGTTTCCCTGGTATCTTTTAAAAATATATGTAGCTATGTGCATAGTTTTGTGTCCCAGAGTATGAGTTCATGTGATTGTAGAATCAAGAAGCAACTGATTCTACAAGAGCTATGTATACCAGACACTATGAGACCTAGGTGTTTAGAATTCAACTCTCTGAATGAGAACTATGCACTCTTGACTGCAGGTTAATTTGTCCAGCCTCCCTTGACATGTTATATCTGAGAGTCAACCTGAACTTTACTCACATTTACACCAACCTCATCACTTGTCTGTAATGCATCTCGAGTTTCTAATTTCAACATGAAAACTATTTTGAAATAAAACATCACTCAACCCACATGGCTAGTCAAATACCCAAACGGCATCCTTGTTAATTTCTGTGAAGGTTAAGCACTGATAATTATCTATACATTTTTATTTTCTTTAATTTTAAATCTTTTTATTATAAAAAAATTAAACACTGAATATCAGTGGGTAGGTAGCTTAGTGTAGAGGCCATACAAAACACGGAAAATTTAAGACACTCTCCCTGACCTGAGGAACCTAAGGACATGTATGTGGACATCACATATCACAGGGAATCATGGATAGAATCCTCTGGCTCCTCAGCTTGCTTATACATTTTCATCTGGCACCCATTTCCATTCCTATCTCATCGTCTTATATAATAGGTACTTACTTCCTTTCCCCTGTTTGGAACTGGAATATTTTCCCTGTGCTACCTCTGCAGGTAAGTACCTCATGCTTTCTGAATTTCCCTTGAAATTACTCCTTTCTAATAAATATTACACATCTAGGTTCAATTGTACAATTTACAGCAGGATTTTAAGTCCTCAATTCTAGTTTTCCTACTATTAATTATAAAGTTTTCCTTTTATATTCATATCCTTTTATTAAGGAGATGAATTGTCTTGGCATTGTCTGTTTCCTATTTATAAATAAGTTTTAGGAAAACAAATATTTTCAAAATGTGTACTGTCAGTCTTCCCATCTCCCACCTTAAATAAAACTGAATTGCTGGGTACTTAAGAATTATCTGTTTAATGAATGGTGGTAATCGTGACAACCATTTTTTCTTTTTTGTGACTTCAAAACCAGACTCAGTCTGAGAACATTCTTGATCATTATTTATTTTGCTACTCAGTTGGCATAAGTGAAAGGGAAAAGGTCTGATACATATTTAGGAAAAGAAATACTACACAGTATTTGCAAGATTCTGTTCATTGTGAGTTTCAAATGAAGTGAAAACCTGAGACATATATGCAAACCAGAAATTCTACTTCATATTTTACTTAGAATACAGGTGTTTAGCAAGAAGCAACATAAAGAAGCAGACAGATTTACCCTGATTGCCTACCTTCTGCAACCCAGGTTGTAATGGTTCCACACTAATTTGTAACATCCCATCTTAAATAATGTATTGTGCTCTTTTCAGCTAGGGAATGTAAAATTACTTCATTAGATTATTTTTAGAAAATCCCAAATTTATATTCTTTAATCACATGCTCTCTGGGTGTCGTCATTGATTCCTTTTTCTTCTTTGCCTTTGATCCCTCCCTTCCATTTCCTACATTTCTTTCTACTTCCAGTGCCCTTTGCTGCCTCTCAGAACTGTTGATTTTGGACAGAGGGGAAAGAGTAATTCAATGGAGAAGAAACAAAGTTTATAACCAAAATCTCTAAGTATGTAGATTTTTCATAGTAATGGAAGGCATTTCACCATCTGGGAAGATAGCAGAGTAGGTACGAGTACTTGCTGAGTACTCCAAAGACCTAATTTCAGATCCCCTCCAGCTACATATAAAGCCAACTGTGACATGTCATGTAATACCAAGAAGAAAAGAGTGAGAAAGAATGATTCCTAGAACTATTCATAGATAGTCCCTTTCAAGTTCAGTTAGATACTCTGATTCTAGGAAGTAAAGCAAAAGTGATGCAAGGAGATCACTGTGTCCTCCTATGGCCTCTATATGCTTGCAGACACATACACATACATGCACATATATGTGTGAACATAACATACACACACATACACACACATAGACACACACATTAAAATTCTGTATCTCAAAATTTATCAAAAATGAATTCACATAATAAATGTAGAATATGTAGACTACAAAGTGTTTAGCAAAATACTTGTGAAAATATTTGATTTTTTTGGCTGATAAGATTTTTTTATTTGATATATTCTTTATTTACATTGCAAATGACATGCCCTTTCCTGTATCCCCCCTCCCTGAAAGTCCCATAAACCCTCTTCCCTCCCCCTGTTCCCTATTGCATCCCTTCTAGTTTCCCTGTCCTGGTATTCTCCCACACTGCTACACTGAGCCTTTCGAGGACCAGGGGCATCTCCTTCCTTCTCTTTGGGCATCATTTGATATGTGAATTTTTCTTGGGTATATAGAGCTTCTGGCCTAATATCCACTTATCAGTGAGTACATACCATGTTCTTTTGTGATTGGGTCACCTCACTCAGGATGGGATTCTCTAGTTCTACCCACTTGCCTAAGAATTTCATGAATTTATTGTTTTTTAATAGCTCAGTAGTAGTCCATAGTGTAAGTATACAACATTTTCTGTATTCATTCTTCGGTTGAGGGATATCTGGGTCTTTCCAGTTTCTGGCTATTATAAATAGGGCTTCTATGAACATAGTGGAGCATGTGTCCTTATTACATGCTGGGGAATCCTCTGGGTTTATGCCCAGTAGTGGTATAGCTGGGCCCTCTGGTAGTATCATGCCCAGTTTTCTGAGTAACCACCAGACTTATTTCCAGAGTGGTTGTATCAGCTTGCAACCCAACCAGCAATGGAGGAGTATTCCTCTTTCTCCACATCCTTACAAGCAACTGTTTTCTCCTGAGTTTTTTTTATCTTAGCCATTCTGACTGGTGTGAGGTTAAATCTCAGACTTGTTTTGATTTTCACTTCTCTGATGACTAAGGATATTGAACATTTGTTTTAGGTGCTTCTCAGCCATTCAATATCGCTCAGGTGAAAATTCTTTGTTTAGCTCTGTACTCCATTTTTAATAACTCTATTAAATATTTGATATTTAAGATTAGGCAAAAGTGTTTTTAAATATAATACCAAAACCACACTGTGCATAAAATGAAAATCAAGTTATTGACAACCTAAAAATACAGTCCCCAAATACTTCTCTGAAAGAATTAAGATACAAATATTTTGACAGCAAAGTATACTCAAGTCACATGCCTGATCAATAGTTTGCATCTAGAAATATATCTTGTAAAATATATGCATCTGTAATAGAATAATAAAATAAAATGATCAGCAAGTAAATAAAATAAAACAATTGCAAGATTTCACCAGAGCCCTCTACTCATAGGAAATTAATGCACAGAGATGCTCAGTGCCGTTCCTTCCTGGAGACACTGAAGCATGGGTACAATAAAACATTGCCATACTATCATTAAATGAGAAGGAACAGCTGACAGTGTGCAATGCTTTCTGCTGAAATTTGCTTCAAATAACCAGAGCCTTGATGAGTTGGGTTCAGTGCAAGGAGGTCCCAGCCATCTTCCCTGGAAGATACATTTTACCTTCAGATACCTTAGAATCAAAGATGATTCTTCGACTGACAATCAGGCAGCATAAACATTACCACTATGACAACATGGGTAAGGGGAACATGTCAGAGACATTGACCAGATATAGTCAGGGTTCAGGTGATAGCCTGTGTAGAAGGATATCTCTAAAGACCCTCCTTTAAAGCTTGAAAAATTCTTTCCCTTTCAGAAACACTGGGTCAAAGCCCACTACATACACTGTTGTTTTTGTTATATTTGTTTGAAAGAAGGTTAATTTTTTAAGAGTAAGTTTTGATATAAGGATACAGAGTTTTAATCTGGGGAAGATGTCTTTATCTTCTGGAGAATCTCAAAGTAGATGCAGAAATCCTGAGACCTCTATATTACATCATTTATATATGGAACACATGCACTGTAACTTGTTGCTGTTAGCTTCTCGGCTATAATTAAACATGGAAACAGTATGTCTCTGAGTATTTCAAGAAAAGCTGTTATGTAAATCTCTGAAATTATTATTATTATTATTATTATTATTATTATTATTATATACATGTGTGAGAGCCATTATGAAGATTTTTTTCAGTTTCTTATGAAGATAAACATGTATTAGTTCAACCTTAAGAAATATAATCCTCATAGATGTGATGGCACATGACTTTAATCCTAAAAATGGAGAGGCAGAGGCAGGCAGTTTTCTGTGAGTTCAAGCTCAACCTGATCTACAAAGTAAGTTCCAGGCTAGATAGGGATGTTATACAGATAAACTCTGTATAAAAATCAAACACAAAAACAAAAAACACAATTAAAGAAAAAAAGGAAGAGAGAGATTGCTGAATAATTTCTGAGGAATATGACCTCTCTATATTAGAAGATTCCTGTAAGTATGCATTAACTTTTTTGATCATAATATAAAACATCAACTAAGATAAACTTGGAAGGAAAAGTTGTATTTCTTCTTTCATCTTTCAGAGTCCATCATCTACCAAAGCAGAAAAAGGAATTCAAAGCTGGAGCTTGAGGCAGAAACCAAAGAGGAACACTGTTCACAGGCTTAATTTTTCTGAATGTCTCAGCTACCTGTCTATCTTGTACATCCCCAGCCCACCTACACAGAGAGAGCACCACCTAGCGTAGGATGGGTACTCCCAAAGGAATCCTAACCTAGGACAATGTCCCAAGAACAATGTAGACTTCTCTGATGTAGACAATATCTTAACTTTAGTTCCATCTTCCTCAAAGTGAAATATTCTTGAATAGGGAAGAGAATAAATACTAAGTCTATAATATAATTCTATTTGACAATTGAAAGATAGAAAATAATGATACTAAGATGCATTAACCATAATAAAATGTTGCTGATTCTTCTCTGAAAACACTCTGTGAATATGTAATTCAATGAATAATTTTGCAATTTTCCCAGTTTTCTAGAAACAGAAGGTAATTTCCTTCTCTATCCACCCTAGTTACTTAGAACAAACAGATTTATGATAGTTGGAAATCTTGCGTAAATATACGTTAATAATTTGTCAATAATTTTCTCTTACTGAGCTATCACTTCTTTTTCAAATTAGTCTATTAGGCTGAGCTGTAAAAGTAGATATCAAAATGTACCATAAAAGTGTCTACTTACACCACTGAAAACATTATCAACAACCATAACAGCAATAATATAAATCTTAAAATTCCTTCTTTACTTCCTTCCTGAACAAAAAGTTTCTTAATTTTATAATTATAAATTCATGGGTCTAAAGAAAATGTCCATGTTTACTGTGTATAAGGCATGCACTTATGTTATATATATAAACCAATGCCATATGCATACATATTTTTAACTAAAATACCTTCAAATAATTCTAATTTGAAGGCAAATTTACTTAACCATTGGATGGATTTCAATATAAATGAGTAACACTGAAACTACCTTAATTTTCAAACATTCTGTCTCTATTTCTCTTTTTGTTGCTAATCTCTCTCTCTCTCTCTCTCTCTCTCTCTCTCTCCCTCTCTCTCTCTCTCTCATTGAGAGACTAAACTAGCTGCCAAGACAAAGAAAAGCAGAAGTTGCAAAAAGAAAAAAAAATGATTTAATATTCTTTTAAATGCCATTTATGTGCCTGGATTTTAATATTAGAATTGAGTAATAACATACTAGGAATAGAAAAGAGAAATAAAATATGTCAAGTGACAACTATAAATCTTGTTTAGCTTGCTTAAATTTTTATGAACAACTCAAAATTGAAGGCTTCTCCGACTGGATACACAACTCAAAGTCAGATTAGAAGATTGAAATTTCTAGTGTGTTTGTCTGTACAACATAGCAAAATTTTTAATTATCTATTTTGTTTACTTGTATCCTATTTTCCTGATTAAGACATCCAAAATAGTATTCTAGTAGAATCACGAATAATCCCTGTTCTACAACGATACAAGTATTCCCATAAGAAAAAAAATTTAGGCACCATCTTGGACCCTGCAGCCCAACATGGGGAGCTACCAATCCAGCCCCATGATTAGACAGAGCTCTGAAGTCTGACACCATCCTGGGGGGAGAACAGCTCAACCAAACGGAACCCTGCTGACTGAGAGAGCCACTGCCTAGGTTTCAACAGTCCAGCCAGGAAGCCCAAGGCCTGCAGGGATTCCTGAGGTTAGACAAAGCCCTGAGACGGGCCACCATCTTGGAGCTGATAACCTAGCAAGGTACAGTGGGCAGCAGAGTGAAGGATTTCCCAGGGTATAGCATGCCTGGGTGCCTTCCACACCAGGGAGCTGGGCAGCATTACAGATGCCTGAGCAGACAGGGGAGCATCTGACCTTCAGGATGTCCCATAGATAGACTGAGACTCACAGACCAGGATCAGCACCATCTTGGACCCTGTAGCCCACCCGGGGGAGCTCTCGATCCATAGAGAGCCCTGCGGTTATACAGAGCTCTGCAGTCTAACACTATCCTGGGGAGAACAGCTCAACCAGACAGAATGCTACCGACTGAGAAAGCCACTGCGTAGGCTTCAGCAGTCCAGCCAGGAAGCCCCGGGCCTGTAGGGATTCCTGCGGTTAGACAGAGCCCTGAGACCCACCACCATCTTGGAGCTGGTAGACTATGCAGGCCAACCAGCAGGAGACCATGTTAAACTCCCAGAGGCAAGCCAGGAGGAGACTTGAATCCAGCCCAACAGAGCTGAGGAGGTAATTCTGAGCCCAGTGGTGGAAACCTTCAAGTCTCTGTCTCCAGAGAATAGATGCCCTCTGAGACAGCAGCACCAATCACCAGGCTCTCAGGAGCTTTAAACACCAACCAACAAGACCATCTAAGTCCAGAAATAAATAAATGGCAAAAGGCAAATGTAGGAACATTACTAGCAGAAATCAAGGCAAAATGGCAGTATCCGAACCCAGTTCCCCGATAGCAGTAAGTCCCGGATAACCCAACACACCAGAAAATCAAGATATAGATTTAAAATCACTAGTCAGGATGCTAATAGCAGAACACATGGATAAATCTCTGAAAGGAATACAGCAGAAAATGGATCAAAAGTTAGAAGCTTTTACAAAGCAAACACAAAAATCACTTAAAGAAATTCAGGAGAATATGGACCAAAAAGCAGAAGCCAATAAGGAGGAAATACAAAATCACTTAAAGAAATACAGGAGAACCTCAGTCAACAAGTAGTTGTCATGAAAGAGGAAACACAAAAATTTCTTAAAGAATTACATGAAAACACAAAAAAAGCAAGTGAAAGATCTGAGCAAAACCATCCAGGATCTAAAAACAGAAGTAGAAACAACTAAGAAATCGCAAAGGGAGACAACTTTGGAGATAGAAAACCTTGGGAAGAAATCAGGGGCCATAGATATAAATATCAACAATAGAATACTAGAGAGAGAAGAAAGAATCTCAGATGCCGAAGATACCATAGAAAAAATTGATTCAACAGTCCAAGAAAATACAAAATGCAAAAAGCTTGTAACCCAAAACATCCAGGAAATCCAGGACACAATGAGAAGACCAAACCACTCTAATATGGGATAAAATTTACTTTCAACCTAAAGTCATCAAAAGAGACACAGAAGTTCACTTCTTGCTGGTCAAAGGGAAAATCCACCCAGAAGAACTCTCAATACTGAACATCTTTGCTCCAAATGCAAGAGCACCCTCATTCATAAAAGAAACCTTACTAAAGCTGAAAGCACACATTGCACCTAACACAATAATTGTGGGTGACTTCCACACTCCACTATCCTCAATGAACCGATCAGGAAACCAGAAACTAAACAGGGACAGGGACACAGTGAAACTAATTGAAGCTTTGTACCAATTGGATTTAACATATATATATATATATATATATATATATATATATATATATATATATATATAAAACATTTCATCCTAAAGCAAAAGAATATACCTTTTTCTCAGCACCCCATGGTACCATCTCCAAAATCAATCATATAATTGGTCACAAGACAGATGTCAACAAATATAAGAAGACTGAACTAATCCCTTGCCTCATATCAGATTATGATGGAGCGAAAGTGGTCTTCAATAGCAAGAAAAACAACCGAGAGCCCACATACACATGGAAACTGAACAATACTCTACTCAATGACACTTGGTCAAAGAAGAAATAAAGAAAGAAATCAAAGACTTTTTAGAATTCAATGAAAATGAAGGTACAACCTACCCAAATCTTTTGGACCCAAAGAAAACAGTGCTAAGAGGAAAACTCATAGCCCTGAGTGCCTCCAAAAAGAAAGAGGAGAGAGCATACACTAGCAGCTTAAGGGCACACCTGAAAGCCCTGAAACAAAAAGAAGCTAATCCACACAGTAGGAGTAGAAGACAGGAAATCATCAAACTAAGGGCTGAAATCAATCAAGTAGAAACAAAGAGAACCATACAAAGAATCAACAAAACCAGGAGCTGGTTCTTTGAGAAAATCAACAAGATAGATAAACCCATAGCCAGACTAACCAAAGGGCACAGAGACAGTATTCAAATTAACAAAATTAGAAATAAAATGGGGGATATGACAACAGAGACTGAGGAAATTCAAAAGATCATCCATCTGATCCTACTACAAAAATCTATACTCAACAAAACTGAAGAATCTGGAGGAAATAGACAATTTCCTAGACAGATACCAACTACCAAAATTAAATCAGGATCAATTAGATCAGCTAAACAGTCCCATAACCCCTAGAGAAATGGCAGGGGTTATAGAAAATCTCCCAACCAAAAAAAGTACGGGACCAGATGGTTTTAGTGCAGAATTTTATCAGGCATTCAAAGAAGACCTAACACCAATAAACTTCAAACTATTCCATGAAATAGAAACAGAAGAATCACTGCACAACTCATTCTATGAAGCCACAATTATGCTGATACCAAAACAACTAAAAGATCCAACAAAGAAAGAGAACTACAGGCCAATTTCCCTTATGAATATTGATGCAAAAATACTAATTAAAAATCTTCCCAACCGAATCCAAGAGAACATCAAAATGATCAGTCACCATGATCAAGTAGGTTTCATCCCAGGGATGCAGGGATGGTTCAATATAAGGAAATCCATCAATGTAATCCACAACATAAACAAACTAAAAGAAAAAAACCACATGGTCATCTCATTGTATGCTGGAAAAGCATTTGACAAAATTCAGCACCCTTTCATACCAAAAGTATTGGAAAGAACAGGAATTCAAGCTCCATACCTAAACATAGTAAAAGCAATCTACAGCAAACAAGTAGCCAACATCAAAATAAATGGAGAGAAACTTGAAGCAATCCCACTAAAATCAGGGACTAGACAAGGCTTCCGTCTCTCTCCATATCTTTTCAATATAGTACTTAAAGTTCTAGTGAGAGCAATTAGACAACATAAGGAAGTTGGAAAGGAAGAAGTCAAACTATCATTATTTGCAGATGATATGATAGTATAATTAAGTGACCCAAAAAACTCCACCAGAGAATTTATACATCTGATAAACCACTTCAGCAAAGTGGCTGGTTATAAAATCAACTCAAGCAAATCAGTAACCTTCCTGTACTCAAAGGACAAGCAGGCTGAGAAAGAAGTTAGGGAAATAACACCCTTCACAATAGCCACAAACAATATAAAGTATCTTGGCGTGACTCTAACCAAACAAGTGAAATATCTTTATGACAGGAACTTGAAGTCCTTGAAGAAAGAAATCGAAGAAGATCTCAGAAGATGGAAAAATATTTCATGCTCTTGGATTGGCAGGATCAATATAGTAAAAATGGCCATCTTGTCAAGAGCAATCTACAGATTAAATGCAATCCCCATCAAAATCCCAAATCAATTCTTCATAGATCTAGAACGAACAATTCTCAAATTCATTTGGAGTAACAAAAACCTAGGATAGCTAAAACTATTCTCAACAATAAAAGGACTTCTGGGGGAATCAATATCCCTGACCTCAAGCAGTACTACAGAGCAATTGTGCTAAAAACTGCATGGTATTGGTACAGCGACAGGCAAGTAGATCAATGGAATAGGATTGAAGACCCAGAAATGAACCCACAGACTTATGGTCACTTGATCTTTGATAAAGGAGCCACAACCATCCAGTGGAAAAAAGATAGCCTTTTCAACAAATGGTGCTGGTTCAACTGGAGGTCAACATGCAGAAGAATGTGAATCGACCCACTCTTTTCTTGTTGTACTAAGGTCAACTCCAAGTGGATCAAGGACCTCCACATAAAACCAGACACACTAAAACTATTAGAAAAGAAACTGGGGAAGACCCTGGAAGACATGGGCACAGGGGGAAAGTTTCTGAACAGAACACCAATAGCTTATGCTCTAAGATCAAGAATTGATAAATGGGACCTCATAAAATTACAAAGTTTCTGTAAGGCAAAAGACACTGTCAAAAGGACAAAATGGCAACCAACAAATTGGGAAAAGATCTTCACCAACACCACATCCAACAGAGTGCTAATATCCAATATATACAAAGAACTCAAGAAATTAGACCCTATATAACCAAATAACCCTATTAAAAATAGGGTACAGAGCTAAAGAATTTTCACAAGAAGAAATTTGGATGGCTGAGAAGCACCTCAAGAGATGTTCAACATCATTAGTCATTAGGGAAATGCAAATCAACACAACCCTGAGATTCCACCTCACACCAGTCAGAATGGCTAAGATTAATAACTCAAGAGACAACAGGTGCTGACAAGGATGTAGAGAAAGAGGAACCCCCTCCATTTTTGGTGGGGTTGCCAGATGGTACAACTGCTCTGGAAATCAGTCTGGCGGTTCCTCAGAAAATTCGGCATGTCACTTCCAGAGGACCCTATTGTACCACTCCCGCGCATATACCCAGTGGATTCCCATGCATGTAATAAAGACACATGTTCCACTATGTTCATAGTAGCCTTATTTATAATAGCCAGAAGCTGGAAAGAACCCAGATATCCCTCAACAGAGGAATGGATACAGAAAATATGGTATATTTATATAATGGAATACTACTCAGCAATTAATATAATGAATTCATGCAATTTGTAGGGAAATGGTTGGATCTGGAAAATATCATACTAAGTGAGTTAACCCAATCACAAAATAATACACAAGAATTGCAATAACTGATAAGTGGATATTAATGAGCCCAGAAGCTCTGAATACTAAGCAAAAGAGTCTCAAGAAAAAGGCAGGAGAGGAACCTGGTCCGGAAAATACTAAATCCAGTTTTGCAGGAGAGTACCAGAACAGAGAAATGGTTGTGGTGGTGTGATTGGGGAATGGGCAGGGGGGAAGAGGATTTATGGGACATATGGTGGGGGGGGGAACTGGGAGAGGGGAAAGCCTTTGGAATGTAAACATTGAATATAAGAAATAAAAAATAAAAAATAAAAAAATTACAACACATTCACTCTGTGATAAAAAAAAGAAAAGAAAAAGAAAACGGAAAACAATTTAGTAAGAACAACAAACCAGAAACTGTAACAATTATACAAAATACATAGCCTGTGTCATTTTTTACTGTAGCCTTCTGTGCACATGCTGGTTTAATTACATTTACTCATTTAAAGAAATGGGAGTATAGATTAAATAATTTACATATTAAAATTTAAATTCAAACCTTATATTTACCCCACTCAATTACCCATACATCATTCTTTGTTCCCAAATTACTGCTTTAGTGCTTACAAGAAACACTTTTAAATTCACTTTTGAAAACTACACACACACTCACATGTATACACACACACACACACACACACACACACACACACAAAGTCCCTTTTCTATTCATCAATGCTTTTTTGTTTCTTTGAGCATATTTTTATTCATTCTTTGTAAATTTCACATTATATACTCCAATCACAACTCATTTCACTCTCCCCACCCTTGAACTTGTGACTTCTTCCTATAAAAAAAAAAGTCCAATTTCTGTGATCTATATACAATCACTGTCTTGCCCCTGAAATAAAACTGAGTCCTTGTCTTCTCACATCTCTGCCCCAAGTCAACTCTGGAGAGATATATTTCAGCATTCTTATCAAACTTTTAAAGAGTTCTCTTCCATGACTTCCTGATGATTTCATTGCTGTCACTGGGGCCTTGCTGTCACTGAGCCCATGTTGATATGAATATCCTGTGCTTCCATCTCAGATAATGCTGGTATGTATAGTCCATGCTGCCGCTGAGGACACCATTAGAGTATGTGGTCCTACTTTTATCCTACATGTTTTCCTTCTTTGTAGTCACCAGAAACCACATGGAGGCCTATTTCCTATGAACCCACTTACCATGAAGACAAGGAAGTTGAAGATTTCAGACATTCAGTTGAAAAACAAGGACATGAATATAAAGCCACTAAAAACTTATATCTATGATTTCAGTGAGGCAGGCTGATTTAATGTTTTGCAAAAATTCAACAGATTATTGTTTAGATAAAGAAATTTCTCCTATCCATCATTCAGTGTCAAAAAAAACCTCAGTTCTACAAGACAATGAATTTCAATTCCACAGTTATGAAGCAAAATATGGAGAGACACAATTAGAATCCAGATTACTTCAATAAACTTTATGAATGATTAAAAATGGTATCTTGAATGCACCCTTATAGAATAAACAAAACAATTTATTCCACATGAAAAGTGATCATATATATCAATAAAACCTCAAAATGAATTGCAGATTTCTAACTTGGATTTACACAAAGAGTCACAGATTATTAGTTCAAGAAAGATATAAAATAATATTTCTGTGGCTTAGTGAAGAGCCTGTCTCAAGATACTTGTGACTAGACACAAAGCAGTGAATGTCTCAATGTAGTGAATGCCTCCCTCCTTCCATGGGCCATCTGAAGACCAATTCTCTACGTAACCAATATTCACAAGGGGTTAGATTCTCTGCACAGTTCCAACCAGACTAGCAAACATTTAACGTGCTTTTCGGAGAGAAATAGTTATTATACTCCATGTGGTGAATAGTATGTTTTTTCTAAATGCTCTAAGTTTTAGTTCTTGACTAGAATATCTCAACACACCCAAATCTGGATTACCTGTCATTCACCTTAAAGACTGCAATTAATAGGTAGCAGCAAGGATCTTGGAGTTACATGCTTGTTGATACCCTACTCTTAGCTCAGATATGTGTTTTGGCAGGCTTTTTAGGAAGTGTAGTCTTTGTAAATTTATATTACTCTTTTATTGCTTTGTAAAGTTTTTCTTCAATCTGTAAAGATTTTTTCATTCTTGTTTTGGTGGTATATTTAGGAAATTTAGAAAAACCATCATAATAAGAAATATGAGTTGTCTCATATATATATATATATATATATATATATGTATATGTATATGTGTGTGTGAGTGTGTGTGTGTGTGTGTGTGTGTGTGTATTAGTAAATAGGTAAATAGGTAATAGTAATTACATTAAAGATAATCATTTTGGGTGATTTTTGAGCCAGAGTTTAAGTTAAAAGATGCCATCTTTGAAAGACATGATTTTGTAACTGTACTTAAAACAAGTATTTCCCTGAGCAATCAGCAAGTATAATTCACTGCATTCATCTTTCGGATGTGGAGCTTTGCCGTGGCTCACTATCAATAGCACCAATAGGAACTAGTCTTTTAGAATCCAAGGTGTGATGCAAATCAGACATATGGTTGAGCTTGTATCATGGAAACAAATTAGCATAATTACCTCATATGTTCTTTTAAAGAACATGCAACAGAGCAATCAGGTTGGATATGCAATACAGAAAAACCACATTGTTCGTCATGTAAAATGGTGTTAACATGTTAAATTTTTGTCCAATTTTTCTGATGAGGTATTGGGCTTATGAACATGTATTTACCTGTATATTTTATTATAAGTATACAGACAAATTCTTAAGAAACATTCATACTATTAAATATTTTACTAAATTTTCATTAAGTAAAATATTAATTCTAATTAAGATGAATTTCTTAATCTTTAACATATGATAGATTAACATTCCATATGATCTTATTTCCCCCACATATGTTGTAAGCTTATATACAAACATGATATTTGAAATGTAATTATTAACAACAAAAATAAAAATGTTGATGAAGTATGAATTGAATATTACTATCTGCATTTATGCACACTGTATTTAACATTTCTTTTTTTCTCCCCTTTTCTCTTTCTCTTTGCCTCTAATTTGTTCTTCTTTTATTCATCTAACTCTCCTCCTAAATTTAAAACTATGATTCTTGGAATCTCTCTATAGTATTAAATTTTAATAAATCCCAGTGTGAGGTTGTTTCCCACCTCAGTAATTGATGTTGCTGAATGAAACACACACACACACACACACACACACACACACACACACACAGCCTTTTTATTTCAATATATCTTAAGCAGCCAAAAATGGGCAAATGCTTAATCTCCATGCTGTTAGAATATAGCTCCCACCAATAATTCTGAGTTACTACTTACTAATTTTTCATTCTATCATGTCTGCTCCTGACTCAACTGAGCAGCCCTCTGGCCACTTTTCATGGCAGCTCTGCTTCTCTGTGTGCACACACTTCAGGCATGGCATCTCTTCTCCTTTTCTCTCCTCTTCACAGTCCCAAGCGTGGGAACCCTAAATCCAGTCTCTGTCTCTCTCTCTGTCTCTCTCTCTCTCTCTCTCTCTCTCTCTCTCTCTCTCTCTCTCTCTCCTCCCCAGCTACTGAATGCTGGCCTCTTGATATACCAATTAGAATTAACTAGAGGCAGATTCACAGAAGCTAAGTGCAAACACCTTATGCAGACTAATTTGAGGGACCCCATTAGCATTAGGATACAATCAGCTACATCTATCAATTCCTGTTTGCCTGGCAAACATTCTGAAATAGTTGAATTAAAATGCACATAAAAAATAGTCATAATTTCTATAACCATGCTGTTTTTGCCGCCCATTTATGTAAAATTTTATTATATATTTTTCTTTTTAATTGATGTCCTACAATTCCATAGAAGATGGCATTGTGACAACTAAGTATATGAAAGTTGTGTGGACACCCTCATCAAATGACATGGTACGGAAGTGAATACACGCTGAGAACAGCTCTAATACCATAGTATCCTGCAAAGCAACACTGTAGTTACAAGACTAAAAGGAACATATGATGCATGCTTGAAGCCGTGGTATAGTTATTGAGATGCCTCTATGGGGATTAGCTGTGGCAGAGCTGGGAATAAGACAGGAACAACAAAATTGGATCAAAATTCCCTGGACAACCTCTTGGAGTTTTTCAAAATTTACTGGCTTTAAGGCTGCCTTTCTGAGACCAACCATAAGGCATGTAACAAACCTGTCTCTGAATAAAATACCACCTGTGGAATTGTAAGCCCACTGAGGATCCTGTTCAGGTACTGCCTCGGATCCAACTGGATATGAGTCAGCTTGAAGGGCGTTATTAAGGAGCTGCCACATCGCTTGCTTTTGTTGGTAAATGTGAAATATATTTCACAAATTAAATTAGTATGCATGACATTTATGATTCTCCAGTTTTGTTTATTCAATAACAAATAATAATTGCAAAATAAATTTGTAAGTCTAATAATGATTCTGTATTTCATCTTAGGTGCTTATTTAACTTAGACACTATTTCTTAAGCAAAAATACTAGGTGTATAGTTATACATCACAGAGAAAATAATTTTAACCATTTACATAAATCATAAAATGGGGTATATTTATAAAAGAACTTTAATATACTATTTTTATTTGTATAAAACTTTGAAATAGCTTTTTGTTTAATTTTTGTTTCTTTCCTCTGTCTAAAAGTAAGCAATCAGCTCAGACGATCAATGAAAATGCCCCAGTTTTAAACGATGTTGTAAAATTATCATCAGTAGCCTGTATCCTTTGAAAATCATTTTTAACAACATTAAATTGAGCAGCCATTATCCATGATTATAGAAAAAGGAGCAGGGCTTAGGCAAGTTTTAGAAAAATACAATAAGTAACAGGTTGAATGGATTGTGGAAATGTGTAATCTCTTTGCATTTATGAAATACTTATTATGTTTAGTACAAAATCTAAAATAAGTTTCTGTCATGTATGACTCCTATTTCAAACTTTATCAAATACATAACATAAACCTCCAAAAACTAAATGTTTTGTTCCTTAACTGTATAACTGTATCTGAACTCACATTGGCTTGAATTTAGGTTTTCCTTATAATGTTTCATTTAACTTTCTTTTTAACCAGAGATCTACATAGAACTGTCTAAATAATTTTAAGTAAAATTTTAAGCAATATGCTAATTTAAATAGTATAATTAATATCAATCAGAAATGAGTTTTCTACATAAAAATCAAAATTCAGAAAGAGCTTTCAGCAGGTCACAAACATCTGAGAAAATAGTCACCTGGTTAAAATGAAGACCATGTGAAACAAAAGTGAAACAAAAAGACTCAAAGTTTGTGTGTGTGTGTGTGTGTGTGTGTGTGTGTGTGTGTCTGCATCTGTGTCTGTGTGTCTGTTTATGTGTCTGTGTGTCTGTGTGCATGTATGTGTCTGTGTGTCTGTGTGCATGTGTGCCTGTGCATGTGTGTTTTGGGGGGGGTGCATGTAATGTTAATGGAGACTGAGTACAGGGCATTCCAAATGCCCTTTCAACTTCTCTACTACCTTATCATTGTATCATTTTCTAGCCTTTAAAATTCATTATTAAAATAGTATTAAGTATGAATTTCAATGCTTGAACCATTGGTTACTATGTTCTTTTGCTGTTTTAAATGAGATTGAATACATACAACATCAAAATTTGAAAAGATTTTTACTCAACAGCAGGGGCAAGTGTGTTTCTGCCTCTTGCCTTGACTAGACTGAATAAGAGGATAAGAGGGCTTTTGCCTTTTTTTTTTTTTTTTTTTTTTTTTTTTGATTTTCAAGGGTTCTCTGTGTAGCACTGGCTGTCCTGGAACTCACTCTGTAGACCAGGCTGGCCTCAAAATCAGAAATCCACCTCTGCCTCCCAAGTGCTGGGATTCTGGGATTAAAGGCGTGTACCACCACTGCCAGGCACTTTTGCCTTTTGTGATTGTACCTTGCTTTGTTGTGTTTGGTCACTGGGCTCTTAGAGGCCTCCTGCTTTCTGAAGGGAAGGAGAGTGCGAACAGATCTAGAGAACAGGGGAAAGTTGGTATGGCTGAAAGGAGTGGAGAGAGGGGAAAATGTGACTGGGATGTACTGTATGAAAGAATAATCTCTTTTGCTATATACACATTTGAATGTATCGCCGATGTTTCATTAATTGTCTTTATAGCAATTGCTTTTGTAACAATTTATAACACAATGCATAGAAAAAGAATAAAGAAGAAAACAGGTTATGCCCATCTTCTCAAGGAGACAGTAACTGAGTGTTCTATTGCTCCAGTGATCTGTCTTTTTGGTTACAGGTTTTCATTCAGATTTAGATGCATACATTTTTTAAAGGGGTGGCCTTTATCGGTGAAGAGCACACCTAAGTTTGTCCAATGCCAAATGGTAAGGCTTGAATACATATATGAAAGGAACATTGTACAGAATGAACAGATCGTGTTAGAGGTATGTATATGCTTCCATATATGCCTGCAATAAGAATAACAACAAATAGTGAAATCTAGGGCATGAATTTGAAGGAGAGGGGAGGTTTTATCAGGTCTGAAAAGAGAAAACAAAAAAAGAGAAATGTCATTATAATCTCAAAAAGTAAATAAAAACTATAGATTAACAACCACGTAACTCATTCTTAAAAACGAAAAACTTGTAACTAAAATGATTCTGGTTAGTTATTAGACATAAGGACACACAAATGCATATAATTTTTTTAGAATTTGAGAGAAATGAGTGGTTTTATGGAACATCACCTGCCAGAGAAATCTAAGGCAAATTCCAATGCTTCCTGCCATCATCTAGTGAGATTCTCAGAGAGAAATTGGCATCCTAGTAACTTTCTTCATTGATCCCTTACCAGAGCTAAGGTATTCACTCCCCCTAAGAGTGCTAAATGAAAGGTAAACAGTAAATAGAGACAAGCTGAGAGCTTGTCAGTGGCCTCACAATACTATACAAATAAATCACCTCTTTCCCTTCCTCCCCTCCTCTTCCATATTCCAACCATTGTTGTCTAGTAGCTTGAAATAACTGATCAAAGTATATGTTGCCACATAAGAAAGACAAAGAAGGCAAAATTGTTTAAAGGCCTCATCCTTAGAGGATTCACAGCTCTAGATTTTGTAAATTAATCTGCTAGAAGTCTACTGTTAAGAACAATGAACTGGACATGAAAGCCTGCCACAGAGTTTAGAAGATGGTCACCTAGCTGAGTGGGTAGTATTTTTGTAGTGTCCTAAACAATTCCTAGAAGCCTCAATCACAGAATCAGTAGTATAATATTTGCTTTACTTAGCTCAAACGTATACCTATGTGGTATGCATTCTCTTGTAGATAAATATTCTTGCATTTGGGTACATGTGAGTGAGTGAATCCAGCTGTGATACTTGGAGAAAGTTCTGTGTTTACTGAGCCCTGAGATTATAGGCTGGCCTCCATGCCACCTGATATTTCTTTGTCCTAGATCCAAACTTCTATCCCTGGTATTCTACAGCAAGACTTCAGAACTTCTAAGTAAGCTCATCAGCCCCTCTTAATACTGACGTCAACCTTATATATGAGAGCTCTCACGTATGAGAGTGGCTACAGACAGAACTATATTTGTTCTGAGAAGTACTCAAAGACAAGTAACAACAGACCAATCCAGCAACAACAAAGTGAATGGGCATACAGTCTTGCATCTGGGGGAGTGATACTCAGAACTGTAGAGAGAAAAGTATCCGCCATCTTCAGGTTCCAATTCTTTAACATTTTTATTTATTTAACATAAATTTTATGGCATGACTTTTAAAGATCTTAAAATTATATAAACTTTAAGAGGTAAGATGGTTCAAGGGCTAACAGTACTTACCATCAGGCTTCAGGCATTACAATCATTCCAGGATCTGACAAGATGAGAGGAGAGAAGTGATTCTTTCAGATTTTCTCCTGATCTACACATGTACACTTGATCTTAGCCAAAAGGCCGAGAAGCGATGATCTGAGCTACGCATGTAAAAAGGCAGTTTTCTACATCCTCCTTCTTCCTCACCACTAAAAAGCATTCATAAACAAACAAATAAATACATAGATATAATAAAATTTAAATACAAAACAGATTAAGAAATAAAATCTTTTATTAAAAACATCAGATAAACCTTGAATAGAATGTCTGTGATGTAATTATGAGATTAATTAATAATAATAATAATAATAATAATAATAATAATAATAATAAGAAGAAGAAGAAGAAGAAGAAGAAAAGTACAAGACAGAAAAGGAGACAGGGCTTAGCATATACCTAGACAACTCCTCAGGGTACCAGGTTGATGAGTGTAAGTTTAGAGACATTTGCACTTCATTCATATACTCTCTCAAGTCAGACAATTCCTTTGATTGCCTCTTAGACCTTATTAACATGATGTTTGACCAAATCGATTTGCCTACTCTGTAGGCATGACAGGAATGCATCATGCCCTGTGCAAATAGTGCCTGAAGTCTGCACTCAATGAACAGCTTTCATTTGTGCAAAGGTGTGGATAATGTGATAATTAGTGTAAATCTTTCTCCCTGTGCTCAAACTTGCTGCAACTACTCTTTTTTTATATTCAAAGAGATTACTTTGATTTTTAATCTAGGAAAGAAGTGTAAAAAAATACATTTAAAATATTAACATATACCACTCATATATCCCTAAGAATGAAGTTTGGTCTCCTTTGACACATGATCAGCAAATTTCAGAGCCTTCAAAATGTTCATATCTTGTATAACTACTTTCCTGTGAAACATTGATTTTGGATTTTAAAAATCATAAAATTCTCTAGAAAAAAATTTTTTGACTACATGTATGTTCACCCCTCTAGATTGGGATTGTCTCCTATTGATATTGCTTCGTTCTGGATTTTATTTCTCTGAAAATTAAATAAACTATTTTATTCTATTGTATTTTAAACAATGTTATCTTTATTTAATAAATATATTTATGCTATGGCTGCACACTGAGAGAGGTTGGGGGAGAACTTGAGGGAATACATTCTTTCTTTCAACTATGTTGATTACAGGGACCGAACTCAGTCCTTCATGCTGGCTGGAAAGTATAACCACTCTTTGAAACATATTTCTGGCCCTTGAGAAATATTTAATCTTACAAAATACAGATTCTGAAACTATTAAGCTTGATTATGTTTTTCTTTATTCTATTTTATTAACTTTTATATAGAAAGATCATAACAAAGAGAATGATGTATGTGTGTGTATTTGTGCATGTATGTGTGTATGTATGTATAAAGAGAAAAAATATAATATCCTTGTGCTAGACTTCTTAGGATACATTTTATTATATAAGTGAGAAACAAGGTTAAATATATGATAATCTTGTTCACATATAAATTGCTAGTCAAAGTCTGAAGATTCTTGTTTTACAAAAGTATTAAAAGAAACTACATTTGTCACTTTTTTTGTGATTTCAGCATAAATTGGGATCATTTGCAGATCATTTTTATATTTTTGACAGAGGGAACTCTGCAAGGAAGGCTATTTGGATATAATACGTTGGATCATGTAGAGGGAGGGTTATAATCTATAATCTTAAAATAAAATTGTGTCCGCATTCACGGTTTCATTGTTCTGGGGAGTGTCAGCCAGTCCCTGAAGAAAGTGAACAATATCGTTCATCAAATCATTCTAGGAACAAGAAATGACACAGGCTGCGTGGCAGAATTCTCTCTATAGAAGTAACCTGGCCAATCAAAGATATATTTGTTTTGCATTTGGGATATCTGTACTTTGTGAAAGATGGCTCATGACTGGCATGAAAAGTAAGTACTCGGGAAAACCTTCACTGCCCCCACTTTCAAATAAATTACACTATTCCATTAGCCGGAAAAATAAATTTGTCAGCTTTGATTTAAGCTCCTGTGTGGTTTTTTTTTCTTTCTTTTTAATTAGATATTTTCTCTCTTGACATTTCAAATGTTATCCCCTATCCTAATTTACTCTCCAAAAACCTCCTATGATTCCACTTCACACAAGTCAGAATGACTAAGATCAAAAACAGGTAATAGCAGGTGCTGGCAAGGATGTGGAGAAAGACAAACACTCCTCCACTGCTGGTGGGATCACAAACTGGTACTACCACTCTGGAAATCAGTTTGACAGTTCCTCAGAACACCGGATATAGCACTACCGGAGGACACAGCTATATTATTTCATGCAGAGTATTCCCAGACATGCAATAAGGACACACTCTCCTCTATGTTCACAGCAACCTTATTTATAATAGCCAGAAGCTGGAAAGAACCCAGATGTCCCTAAACAGAGGAATGGATACAGAAAATGTGGTACATTTATACAATGGAATACTACTCTTGTGTGTTTCTGAGGAGGAAAATTGGACAAAAATAGTAGATTTGGTCACTAAATACGAAAGTAAAAGCACTCTGGTATCTAAGTGAATAGAAAAACAAAGACTTAGTCAAGAAAGAAAAAATGTCTTTAAACAGTCACTAATACTGTATGCTTGTTGCATCTTAACATCTGATGGAGAAGTATTTAGTAATGTGAAATAAAACTTTCTTTTTATATTTGTCTGTTCTCCTCCAATTCAGTCAAGTCTCTTATGCCTGGCCAGGGAGTAGAAAGTAGAAAGTACTTTCCGAAATTATATCTAAATCATGAAAAACTAGTGCTTGAGATTCATGTTTAGTCCAGTCCATTTTTAGTCTCTGATAATCAATCCATGTTTTACTTGTACTTTCTTATATAAGGAAGACAATGTGTCAACTGTCTCATTCAAGGTAAAATAAAGCGCATATGAAAACATTTTAATTTAAGTAAAATATATCAACTCCTCTAATAAATTCTAACCATTGTTTTCTTTTTGTTTATTTGTCATGGGTTAGTTTGTTAACTAAAGTAATAATTAGAAAAAAGACGGTACTCTCAGAAATATCTTGAAATTGATTAATAAAGTTTATCCTGCTTTTTATTATATGGCGTTATTTAAAAATTATTCGTTTTTGACATTATTTCTGGATAGCTCTGAAAGATTTCCAACTCACATGAGTAAGAGACCAAAATAATACTACCATCAAAGTGTTGTGGATCACCCTGGTGATGTTTGTATTTTGATGTTCATGCCTGGTAGGAGTGATTCTCAGGTGGCTTCTTGTAAACCTTCCCCTAATGAATAAAGATTTTAAGGAACCAATCACTGAGCGAGTAGGCGGGACAGGGGGAGAGGGGCTTCACTTTGGGACAGGAGGCAAGCATGGAAGGCAAAAAGAAGTAGACCCCCCACCTCCTCCACCCCCCCACCCCTGCTCAGGTGGCAGATCCATTGGTATCTGCTACCAGATGATTTAGCTTAGAATGGCGTTTAGATGCCATTTGCTGTGCCCAACAATTGTGTTACCTGTTGATTCGAAACTAAACGTGTGTGGTGTTTGCCTTCACACAGGTGACTCAACTGAATTCCAGAGAGAACAGTACAGCTGCAAGGCAAAGCACGTGTTTTCAAGAACTTCAACCCGAAAGCCATGGGAATTTGGAAGCCTGGGGCTGGCCTGGCAGTGACCTGCCATGGGAACTTAGAGAGAGCCAGGTGGAGAGATTTCGGAGCCCTGGGTCAGAGAGTCTGCTGAGATGAGCACAAGCTGGCCTACCCGCCAGTGCCTTGCTGGGGGTAGTGTGGATTTGTATATATTTATTTATTTATTTATTTATTTATTTTTAATATTTCCCTCTACACCGAAGTCCAACTGAATGAATTAATATGTTATTGTTATTACTTTTGGCAGTATGGACGATGGACTCCTTGCAGGAACAGGAGGGATTCAAAAACAGCTCCCTCACTGAAAATGTGCCCCAGCACAGGTGAATCCCTAGAGTTCCATAAAGGTTTTAAAAAATAGCGCAGTCAGCATCTTCCTGGCAGTATACCAGAGTTGAACCTGATGAGTATGTCTGTACTGCCTTTGTCACCTTGGAGAGAGAGGATATTTGTCTCTGGTCAATTTCAGGGACATCTGGAAACATGAATTTCTTGTCTTTAAGTCTTAAGGAACATCTTCTTAGCCTTATCTAGTTTCCCTAGGGGTTGGTGATTTTGCTAATGATTTTTACTATATGATATTTTTTTATTATTTCTTCATGAAATAACCACTATGGCAAGCACAGTTAGGACACTGTCCGTCATGCATTAAGGTGTATTGTTTTGTGCAAACTGGGATTTTTAGTTATTTTCTTAATCTTGAAACGTGCAGAAGGCCAATAAAACATGTGCATATCATTTCGGAGACACCTTGGGATAGATGTGCTTGCATCTAAATATTAAGGCATTTTTAAAATTTAAATGTTAAATTACTTGTGAAAAAGAAACACTGGTGGTAAAAATCTTCATCCCTCCATAATATCAAGAAATAATCAATTGACTTAACTCCAATAATTCCCAGTCATTTGAGTTAAGGAATGGGTATGAAGACTAAATATAAAAACATGTATGAAAACGTGGTATAAGAGCTGATAGAGACACAGAGAAATTATAAATTTCACGCTGTTATGTTCTTATTTTGAGTAGTTTATAATTATCACCAAGAGCGTTAATCTCAGGCAAATTAGTTATTCAAAATTTCAATTTCTTTAAAATGTGATATCAAATCTGGTAATTACCTGTTTGGTAGATATTCCTAACCTCATATTTTAGGAAGTAAACTCAAAGTACTGTGTCTTCAAGAGTCACAGAGAGAAAACAAATGTCCTGATGATAGTGATGAGAAAATTGTTTTCACAAACAACAACAACAACAAAAAGAATGGTGCATTTTTCTAATAAAGACAAATACTACACTAACAAGTGACAGAGGACATTAATATATTTGGTGTAACATGCTGAGGATTTTCAAAGTAATATTGAATTTATAAATATAGAAATTATTTGTAATTGAAAGCTTTACATAGTTTTTTCCTACATAGGTTACATAGCCCTTCCCTGATTCCTTTGTAGGAAGAAAAAATATAGATAACACACATTGAGCAGAAGATGTCACATGACATTGGACAAATGTCTATCTAATATTTAAATGAGCATGACCAGTGTTAGGATTTAGTCTTATACTTTGCGTTCTTCTCTTATTTAAATCCACTTCATATACTCCCATTTGTGGCAAAAATAAACTAAATATAGACTCATCCAAAAATTAGTTTTATCAAACTGAACCCTGTAGTTATGGCCATTAGTAGCTAAACTGTAGCTTGATTACAGTAGACTGTGTGCCATTATTAATCTGTAGGAAAAGTCCTGACTTTGATAGCTTTTATTATGGAATCCTCTCATTCCTTTCTGTTGGTTGATTCTTTACAGCTGACTTGAAATTTTGACTTCAACAAAATTATAGAAAATTAATGCAACATAATTGCATAAAGTGAATGTTTTATATAAAGTTAATAATTAGCTCTTAATATTTTTTTGTGTTCATTCCATGGTTTTGAACTTTCTATTTTGTGTTAGTACTATATTCTTCAACGAAACTTTTGTACAAATTTAACAACTTCCATGACATTTTAGGGAATCTTACAACATATATCACAATATTCAACTGGCTATTATCCTGGGACAAGAAAGAGATGAAAGGTGAAAGGGCATCTGTACTTATCCTTTGAACTCTGTCCTACTTTCAAAAAAAAAACCAACATCTACACCTTATAAGGTACTGCATGGAATGGTACACTAATTGTGTAATACTTGCTTTAAAAAAATGGCTGAATCTCTGTAAGATTAGCATAGCCATTAGAGTATTGGTGTAGTAGGGATATTGATGGAAAGAAGTTTTAGGGAAAGGGAAGATTAGAAGGGAAATGGGAGTAGACATGACCAAAGTTTATTATATGCATGTAGGAAACTATCAAAAAAATTAATGCGACTCAAAGCATTTGATGAAGTAATTGAATGTACAGCGTAAAATACCTAATGATAACTGTCTCTAAAACCCCATGAAATTGCATAAGTACTTGTTTACATTCTCTAAGCTTCTTATTATCTATATAAGGGACAGACAATGTACCCAAATTTGGAGTTATTCTGTGGTTTTATATATGTCGACATATTTAGTAATACTGTGAAAGTTAGGAAAAAAGTCATTCTTCATATTTATCCTTAACTACTGGGTTAACTTAGTGGGTTAAAAATATCTGATTAAATAGATGTCCACATGAATATTGTGCATAATAGTAATCCATTGACTAATCATCTTATCAGTAGTTAGCTAGAATTGCAGTAAACATGATTGGTACCAATTCGCTCTACATCACCCTGTAGCAATATGTGTGTATGTGTGTGTGTGTGTGTGTGTGTGTGTGTGTGTAGCAAAAGGATGCAGATATATTCAAAACTCAGTCCTGCACATTTTGGAGAACCCAAGATCTCTTTTTGCATATAATGCACTCTGTAAGAGACCAGAAAGTTAGCAGTACAAAGAATATTGGCCCCTGAAGAACTAGAGCTCAAAAACAACAAGGTGTGGATTTGTGGCACCATAGAACAGAGGAACAAGGATAAAGTAAAATTTACTAGTCTGACGTTTTAGAACAATTTCCAACTTAACTGTTAAAAGATAGTCAGTTTGGCAAATGGCACATGCTACTGTGAATTATGAAGTCAGAGGCACACAGTACAAGTCAGGTACTTCAGTGTTTAATATATGAATATTTTTTAAAAGTGAAACTTTTTCTACTTATGTGGTTAGCAACGTATAATTAAAAATATTTTAATCCATGTGTCCTTTCTGGAAAAGGAGAATCGTTAGTATCAAGGAAAACCTTTAACCTTCACATATTATTAAGAAAAAATAATTTCATCAAAGAAAAAGATTGCACAATTACTTTATTTTTTTTCTTTTTTTTATTTTCTATATTCTATGTTTACATTCCAAAGGCTTTCCCCTTTCCCAGTTCCCACCCACCATAGTTCCCATAGTTCCTCTCCCCCCCATCTGTTCCCCAATAATTCCCCCTCCCCCCTCGGTTTCTTTACTAAACTGGATGCAATCTTTACAGGCCCAGGGTCCTCTCCTTTCTTCTTCTTGGGAATCATTTGACTTGCTATTTGTGTCTTGAGTATTTAGGGCTTCTGGGCTCATTAATATCCACTTATCAGTGATTGCATTTCATGTGCATTCTTTGTGATTGGGTTAATTCACTCAGGATGATATTTTCCAGGTCTAACCATTTACCTACAAATTGCATGAATTCATTATTTTTAATTGCTGAGTAGTATTCCATTGTATAAATATACCACATTTTCTGTATCCATTCCTCCTTTGAGGGATATTTGGGCTCCTTCCAATTTCTGGCTATTATAAACAAGGCTGCTATAAACATAGTGGAGCATGTGTCCTTATTGCATGCAGGGGAATCCTCTGGGTATATGCCCAGGAGTGGTATGCCAGGGTCCTCTGGAAGTGACATGCCCAATTTTCTGAGGAACCGCCAAACTGATTTCCAGAGTGGTTTTACCATTTTGCAATCCCACCAACAGTGGAGGAGTGTTCCTCTTTCTCCACATCCTCGCCAGCACTTGTTGTCTCTTGAGTTTTTAATCTTAGCCATTCTGACTAGTGTGAGGTGGAATCTCAGGGTTGTTTTGATTTGCATTTCCCTGATGACTAATGATGTTGAACATCTTTTAAGGTGTTTCTCGGCCATCCGAATTTCTTCTGGTGAAAATTCTTTGTTTAGCTCTGTGCCCCATTTTTTGATAGGGTTATTTGTTTCTTTGCGGTCTAACATCTTGAGTTCTTTGTATATATTGGATATTAGCCCTCTGTCGGATGTGGAGTTGGTGAAGATCTTTTCCCACTTTATTGGTTGCCGTTTTGTCCTTCTGACAGTGTCCTTTGCTTTGCAGAAACTTTGTAATTTTATGAGGTCCCATTTGTCGATTCTTGATCTTAGAGCATACGCTATTGGTGTTCTGTTCAGGAACTTTTCCCCTGTGCCCAAGTCCTCCAGGGTCTTCCCAAGTTTCTTTTCTAATAGTTTCAGTGTGTCTGGTTTTATGTGGAGGTCCTTGATCCACTTGGAGTTGATCTTAGTGCAAAGAGATAAGATTGGATCAATTCGCATTCTTCTGCATGTTGACTTCCAGTTGAACCAGCACCATTTGTTGAAAAGGCTATCTTTATTCCACTGGATGGTTGTGGCTCCTTTATCAAAGATCAAGTGACCATAAGTCTGTGGGTTAACCTCTGGGTCTTCAATCCTGTTCCATTGATCTGCTTGCCTGTTGCTATACCAATACCATGCAGTTTTTAACACAATTGCTCTGTAGTACTGCTTGAGGTCAGGGATATTGATTCCCCCAGAAGTCCTTTTATTGTTGAGAATAGTTTTAGCTATCCTGGGTTTTTTGTTGCTCCAGATGAATTTGAGAATTGCTCTTTCTAGATCTATGAAGAATTGAGTTGGGATTTTGATGGGGATCGCATTGAATCTGTATATTGCTTTTGGCAAGATGGCCATTTTTACTATATTGATCCTGCCAATCCAGGAGCAAGAAATATTTTTCCATCTTCTGAGGTCTTCTTCGATTTCTTTCTTCAAGGACTTGAAGTTCCTGTTGTACAGATCTTTCGCTTTTTGGTTAGAGTTACGCCAAGATATTTTATGTTGTTTGTGGCTATTGTGAAGGGTGTTATTTCCCTAATTTCTTTCTCTGCCTGCTTGTCCTTTGAGTACAAGAAGGCTACTGACTTGCTTGAGTTAATTTTATAACCTGCCACTTTGCTGAAGTTGTTTATCAGCTGTAGAAGTTCTCTCGTGGAGTTTTTTGGGTCGCTTAGGTAAACTATCATATCGTCTGCAAATAATGATAGTTTGACTTCTTCCTTTCCAATTTGTATCCCTTTGACTTCCTTATGTTGTCTAATTGCTCTTGCTAGAACTTCAAGTACTATATTTAAAAGATATGGAGAGAGAGGGCAGCTTTGTCTAGTCCCTGATTTTAGTGGGAATGCTTCAAGTTTCTCTCCATTTATTTTGATGTTGGCTACTGGTTTGCTGTAGATTGCTTTTACTATGTTTAGGTATGGGCCTTGAATTCCTGCTCTTTCCAAGACTTTTAGCATGAAAGGATGCTGAATTTTGTCGAATGCATTTCAGCATCTAATGAGATGACCATGTGGTTTTTTTCTTTCAGTTTGTTTATGTAGTGGATTACATTGATGGATTTCCATATATTGAACCATCCCTGCATCCCTGGGATGAAGCCTACTTGATCATGGTGGATGATCGTTTTGATGTGCTCTTGGATTCGGTTAGCAAGAATTTTATTTAGTATTTTTGCATCTATATTCATAAGAGAAATTGGCCTGTAGTTCTCTTTCTTTGTTGGATCTTTTTGTGGTTTAGGTATTAGCGTAATTGTGGCTTCGAAGAATGAGTTGGGCCGTGTCCCTTCTGTCTCTATTTTGTGGAATAGTTTGGAGAGTATTGGTGTTAAGTCTTCTTTGAAGGTCTGGTAGAATTCTGCACTAAAACCATCTGGTCCCGTACTTTTTTTGGTTGGGAGGCTTTCTATAACCCCTTCTATTTCTTTAGTGGTTATGGGACTATTTAGCTGATCTACTTGATGCTGATTTAATTTTGGTATTTGATATCTGTCTAGGAAATTGTCCATTTCCTCCAGATTCTCCAGTTGTTTTGAGTATAGACCTTTGTAGTAGGATCTGATGATGTTTTGAATTTCCTCAGTTTCTGTTGTTATGTCTCCATTTTCATTTCTAATTTTGTTAATTTGTATACTGTCTCTGTGTCCTTTGGTTAGACTGGCTAAGGGTTTATCTATCTTGTTGATTTTCTCAAAGAACCAGCTCCTGGTCTTGTTGATTCTTTGTATGGTTCTCTTTGTTTCTATTTGATTGATTTCAGCCCTGAGTTTGATGATTTCTTGTCTTCTACTCCTCCTGGGTGAATTAACTTGTTTTTCTTCCAGGGCTTTAAGGTGTACCATTAAGCTGCTAGTATATGCTCTCTCCAGTTTCTTTTTGGATGCACTTAGAGCTATGAGTTTTCCTCTTAGCACTGCTTCCATTGTGTCCCATAGATTTGGGTAGGTTGTACCTTCATTTTCATTGAATTCTAAAAAGTCTTTGATTTCTTTTTTTATTTCTTCCTTGACCAAGGTGTCATTGAGTAGAGTATTGTTCAGTTTCCATGTGTATGTGGGGTTTCTGTTGCTTTTGTTGTTATTGAAGACCACTCTTACTCCATGGTGATCTGATAGAAGGCATGGGATTAGCTCGATCTTCTTGTATTTGTTGACATCTGTCTTGTGACCAATTATATGGTCTATTTTGGAGAAGGTCCCATGTGGAGCTGAGAAAAAGGTATATTCTTTAGCTTTAGGATGAAATGTTCTATATATATATATATATATATATATATATATATATATATGTATACATACATATATATATATATATATATATATATATATATATATATATATGTTAAATCCAATTGGTCCAGAGTTTCAATTAGTTTCACTGTGTCCCTGTTTAGTTTCTGTTCTCCTGATCGGTCCATTGAGGAGATTGGAGTGTTGAAGTCACCCACAATTATTGTGTTATGTGTAATGTGTGCTTTAAGCTTTAGTAAGGTTTCTTTTACGAATGAGGCTGCCCTTGCATTTGGAGCATAGATGTTCAGTATTGAGAGCTCTTCTTGGTGGATTTTCCCTTTGGCCAGCAAGAAGTGACCTTCTGAGTCTCTTTTGATGATTTTAGGTTGGAAGTCAATTTTATCTGATATTAGAATGGCTACTCCAGCTTGTTTCCTGAGACCATTTGCTTGTAAAATTGTCTTCCAGCCTTTTACTCTAAGGCAGTGTTTGTCTTTGACACTGAGATGTGTTTCCTGTATGCAGCAAAATGTAGGGTCCTGTTTCCGTATCCAGTCTGTTAATCTATGTCTTTTTATTGGGGAATTGAGTCCATTGATGTTAAGAGATATTAAGGAATAGTAATTATTTCCTCCAGACATTTTTGAAATTATATTTATTTATTTTATTTATTTTTTATATTCGAGAGGTTACCTTCTTTTGGGTTTGATGAGAGGAGGTTTCTATCTTGCTTCTTCCCGGGTGTAGTTTCCCTCCTTGTCTTGGTGTTTTCCCCCTATTATCCTTTGTAGGGCTGGATTTGTGGAAAGATATCGTGCAAATTTGGTTTTGTCATGGAATACCTTGATGTCTCCATCTATGGTGATTGAGAGCTTTGCTGGGTAAAGTAGTTTTGGCTGAAGTTTGTGTTCTCTTAGAGTTTGCATGATATCTGCCCAGGATCTTCTAGCTTTCATGGTCTCAGGTGAGAAGTCTGGTGTTATTCTGATAGGTCTTCCTTTATAAGTTACTTGGCCTTTTTCTCTTGCTGCCTTTAATATTCTTTCTTTGTTTAGTACATTTGGAGTTTTGATTATTATGTGACGGGATGTATTTCTGTTCTGATCCAGTCTGTTTGGGGTTCTGTATGCTTCTTGTATATTCATGGGCATCTCTCTCTTTAGGTTGGGGAAGTTTTCTTCCATAATTTTGTAGAAGATATTTGCTGGCCCTTTAACTTGTACATCTTCATTCTCGTCTATACCTATAATCCTTAGGTTTGGTCTTCTCATTGTGTCCTGGATTTCCTGGATGTTTTGGGTTACAGCCTTTTTGCATTTAGTATTTTCTTTGACTGTTGAATCAATGGTTCCTATGGTATCTTCGGCTTCTGATATTCTGTCTTCTTTCTCTTGTATTCTATTGTTGATATTTGCATCTATGGCTCCTGATTTCTTCCCAAGGTTTTCTATCTCCAATGTTGTCTCCCTCTGCGATTTCTTAGTTGTTTCTACTTCTGTTTTTAGTGCCTGGATGGATGTGCTCAGATCTTTCGCTTGCTTGATTGTGTTTTCATGTATTTCTTTAATAGATTTTTGAGTTTCCTCTTTCATAGCTTCTACTTGTTGGCCCATGTTCTTCTGTATTTCTTTAAGTGATTTTTGTCTTTCCTCCTTATTGTCTTCTTCTTTTTGATCCATCTTCTCCTGCATTTCTTGAAGTGATTTTTGTATTTGCCTTGTAAAGGCTTCTAACTTTTGATCCATTTTCTCTTCTATTTCTTTACGATATTTTTCTATGTGTTCAGCTACCAGCATCCTGACCAGTGATTTTATATCCAAGTCTTGTTTTTCTGGTGTTTTGGGGTATCCAGGGCTTCCTATTGTTGGTGAACTGGGTTCAGATGCTGTCATGTTGTCTTGATTTCTGTTAGTGACATTCCTTCGTTTACCTTTTGCCATCTGGTTATTTCTGGTGTTAGTTGACCTTGTTGTCACTGGCTGGTGTTTGAATCTCCTATGAGGCTGGGCTTACCTGTTGTTTCTCTACTGGTGGTTATGCGTGATTGCTGCTCAATGGGATCACGAGCTGGCTGCCACCCGCTGACTTTGTGCAAGGCCTGAGGTCTCCGGGAAGTGTGGGGGAGTGCAGCAGAGCCTCGGCAGGTGCTGCTGGGCCTGCCTAGTAGCGAGAGCCTAGCAGATCCCCCCACGTGGTAGCCCCTGATGGAATCTGTCTACCTGTGCCTTTCCAGCTGTGTTCTGGTTGCAGTATGGAGGCCTGCCACTATAGCTGGTCCTCACTCTTCTTAATAAACAAGAATTGTTGCTTATCCTGGTTCCGCGGGCAGGGTCTGAGCACCTGGCAAGCTGGCTAGGTCTGGCTGACCTGCTACCGGCTGGATGGGAAGCTGCAGACAAGATGGCGCTGCCTGCAGGAGGTTCGGGGTCTGGCCTGCGAGTGCAGAGCGCAGGCACGGCCGCTGTACTCCAAACCGCTAGGCTGTGCGCAGTTCCTGCCCCAGACCTGAGTCCCCGGAGGTCTTAAACTCGGGCTGTCTCTGGTACCTGGTTCCGCCGGCAGGGTCTCAGCACCTGGCAGGTTGGCTAGGTCTGGCTGACCTGCTACCGGCTGGATGGGAAGCTGCAGACAAGATGGCACTGCCTGCAGGGGGTTTGGGGTCTGGCCTGCAAGCGCAGAGTGCAGGCACGGCCGCTGTACTCCAAACCGCTAGGCTGTGCGCAGTTCCTGCCCCAGACCTGAGTCCCCGGAGGTCTTAAACTCGGGCTGTCTCTGGTACCTGGTTCTGCCGGCAGGGTCTCAGCACCTGGCAGGCTGGCTAGGTCTGGCTGACCTGCTACCGGCTGGATGGGAAGCTGCAGTGCACAATTACTTTAAAAACATTGGTATCTTGATCATGCAAAGACCATAGGTTTATAACAATTGTTATTATGAGTGCCATGTGATATAACTATGCTTTGTCAAAGTGTTAACATTTCAAAGTTCTGTTCCCCATTTAAAGCTCACAAATTCTTTCTACTCACTCTTCCTGAATTGAGCTGTGGGACGTCTATACAGATAACCCAATCACAGACAAGAGAGTACTTAGTGATATTTATTGTCAACACTTCCATTAAATCTCTTGATTAATTATTGGACACTGCATAGCAATGCTTCTCTGATCAAAGGTGAAAGCAGCTCTCACTGATGGGAAATAAAAGAAATGTTTAGAATGGAGTAAAATGAAACCTGTCAAATTTCTTTCTTTTTTCTTTCTTTTTTTCGAGACAGGGTTTCTCTGTGTAGTCCTGGTTGTCCTGGAACTCACTCTGTAGACCAGGCTGGCCTCAAACTCAGAAATCCACCTGCCTCTGCCTCCCAAGTGCTCAGATTAAAGGCATGTTCCACCACCGTCCAGCCACCAGTCAAATTTCTAATAAAGAAATGTATAGGAACCTATTTAATGTGACAGATACTGAGGTTTGCAAACAGTCTAGATTTATTATTTGTTGCCTAAAAGAATAAGGCATAAGCAGGAAACCATTAAAGAAGTGTTGACAGAAGACATAAATAGAGACAAAAGTGAAGAAGAAGAAGAGAGAGGGGGAAAAGAGAGGCAGAGATAGAGAGACAGAGAGGAGAAATAGACAGACAGACAGATAGAGAGAAACAGACACCCCCTGAGAGGGGAGACAGGGAGGGAGGGAAAGAGGAAGAGTGAGAGAGAAAGAGAGAGAGAGAGAGAGAGAGAGAGAGAGAGAGAGAGAGACTTGTACCCACAACCTTGTAAAATGAATTCTATGAATTCTGACATAGGTAGTTAGCTAGGCTTACAGTAACATGCATGGACTTTCTCCTATTGATTAGGCTTTAAATTTAATTATATCACTGGAGAAGAAACCACAATTACCCAATTTCCTAAAGGATATAATTTCTTACTCCATATACTCTTATACCAAAAGAAAAGTGTGTCATTCACTTCTCATTAAAATGTCTCGATTTTTCCCAGCAGAGACCATTACAGACATCTACAACTAGTCAAAATGTATATGGCAACTGATCCTCTGGTGATCAACCCTAGTTGACACAAAAACTATTACAAATGCTCAGAAAATATCAAGAAATAAAATACAAAAAGAATATAAGAGAAAGAGGACCATGCAGTGTGATACGAGGTAGTATATTCTATATATGACAGAGAAGTTACATATATAAAGTCATAAAAGTATGGCTGTCTAAAGATATGCAGTACAATGACTATGCAAGTTGACATGTCAACCTGCATGAAAGTATTTTCAAAAAGTTCTACAAGTAAATGAAGAACTCTAGGTACTTACAGGATATTGAGAAGAAAATCATTCCTGGATATACATTCATGTACATATACATATGCTTATATACATACATATACATGTGTGTATGTGAGTGTGTGTGGGTGTGTGCTTGTGTGTGTGCATGTGTGTGTCTCTATGTGTGTGTGTGTGTGTGTGTGAGAGAGAGAGAGAGAGAGAGAGAGAGAGAGAGTGTGTTGTGTGTGTGTGAATTTGAAAAGGAGTGTTGAGATTCAGACAGGATATAGGAAATTATTTCAATTTTGTTTTTACTGTTGAGACATGCATTGTGTCTGAGTATATGGTCAGTTTTGAAGAAAGTATTACAAGTAGCAGACCCAAAGGTGTATTCTTTTGTGTTCTGGTAAATGCTCTGTAAATATCTGTTAGGTCCATTTGGTTTAATTGGCTCTATTATATCAAGGTTTAGTTTTCTCTGGACTATCCATCAACTGATGAGAGTGGTATATGGAAGTCTCCCCTTATCAGTGTGTAAAAAAGAATAAATGATTTAAAATCCTGTAGTATTTATTTTACAAACTTAGTTGCCCTTGTTTTTGGAACATATATGTAAAGAATTAAAATGTCCTTTTTCTAAATTTTTCTTTTGGTAAGTGTAGAGTGTCCTTCCTTATGTCATTTGATTAGTTTTGGTTTGAAATCTATTTTCTTACATGTTAAAATGTCTACACATTTGCATCTTGGCCAGTGTTTTTAGAATATCTGTTTTCAACCCTTCACTTTGATGGCATGGTATGATTTTTGATTGCAACAGAAGAGTAGATCCTGTTTTCATATCCATTCTGTTAATCCGTGCTTTTCCTTGGGGAATTATCACCATTGGAAATTGGTGTCAAGAGACACCAATAGCCAATAAATGTTGATTTCTGTTATCTTGTTGTTCTTGTTGGTGGTGGTGGTTTCTGTGTGTGTATGTGTTTGTGTGTGTGTGTCCTTTCTTTTTTTGATTAGGTATTTTCTTTATTTTTGTTTCAGATAATATCACCTTTCTGGTTTCCCCTCAGAAAACACCCTATCCCACCATCCCCCTTTCCCCTGCTCACCAACCCACCCACTCCCACTTCCCTGTCCTGGAATTCCCCTATATTGGGGCATCCAGTCTTCTCAGGGCCAAGTGCCTCTCCTCATTTTTCTTTTGAAATTTCTGTGTGAGATTTTTATTCCTTGTGTTTTCATGGGTAAAACCTCTTTATGTTAGAATTTTTCTTCTAGCATCTTCAGGAAAGAAGGATTTATAGACAGTGTTTAAATTTGATTTTAACATGGAACATCTTACTTTCCCCATCTACAGTGATTGAAAGTTTTGTTGGGTATATTATCGTGGGCTGGAAAATGTTGTCTTTTAGAGTCTGCAGTACATTCTTCTAAGCCCTTCACTGAACACTCAGGTTTAACTCTACTAGATCTTCAGGTTACTAGGCTGTTTCCCTCCTGGCAGCTTTTAATATTCTCTCTTGTTCCCTATGTTTGATGTTTTGATTATCTGGTGAGGGGACATTCATTTCTGTTTCAAGCTATTTGGTGATGTGTATGTTTCTTGTATGTTCATTAACTTAGATTATTTCTTCTATTGCTTATACTCTGTTGCTGAAGCTTGCCTCTGTAGTTCTAGTTTGTAATTCTGGAAGTTTTATTTCTATATTTCCCTCAGTTTGTATATTCATTGCTTAATAGGTATCTCCTTCAGGTTAGAAAAATATCTTCTATGATTTTATTGAAAATTTTTTCTAGAGCTTAAGCTGGGATTCGCCTCCTTCTTATATAATTATTATTTTTAGGGTTGGTTTTATAATATCCCAGATTTCCTGAATGTTTTGTGTCAGTTTTGTTTGTTTGATTTTTTTGTTTTGTTTTTAGAAAAAAACATTTTCATTGACTGATATGTCTACTCTTGTTGCATCTTCACTAACTTAGATCCTTTGTTCTATGACTGTGTGAAGCTTGCCTCTGTAATTCTAGTTTGTATTTCTCTAAGTTGTAATTCTCTAGAATTCCTTCAGTTTGTATTTTCATTGCTATTTCCAGTTTTGTCTTGAACAGCTTTATTTGTTTCGATCAGCTGTTTGTTTGATTTTCTTGCTGTCTATGAAGGAGTGTTCATTTCCTCCAATTGTTTGTTTATGTTTTCCTAGATTTCATTAAAGGATTTCTTCATTTCTTTCAACTGTGTTTTCCTGCATTTTTAGAGGATTTTATTGATTTCCTTTTTTCAAACATCAATCATCTTCATATAGCCAATTTTAAAATCTTTTCCTTCTGCTTCAGCTACAATGGAATGTGGGACTGTAGCTGGTATTCTGAAGCAATGCTTGAGAGAAGACTGAGGTACTCGGACTGGAGCTATAGAGAAACCTTAAATTCAGTATTTATGTATGAAAGATTAAAATATTTAAGTAAAAGCAATCAAACTGTGAATTAGCTATATATACATATGTGTATATGTATGTATGTATATATATATGTATATATATATGTATATATACATATATATATATATATATATATATATATATATATATATATATATCTGTAATTCTTTGGAGGTTTTCTTTTACCTTCTTCATCCTCCATAATTGCAGGACGTTTCTACACCTACTCTAGCCTGTAGAGAGTCAGTATTTTTATTAACATGCTTCAATCCTAGTTTGAGTAGGTTCTAAGCTATTGTAACTTTCTCAGGCTGCCTATTTCTCATCCACATAATTCTCTACCTTTAATCTGAGTCTGACCTTGGCTTGTTCTGGTCCATGTGTATCCTCATGCCTGCTCTCTCATTGTGATCTCATGGTGAATACTCCTGTTTTCTCCATGTGGTTTTTCCACATACTCCTCTCCTTGCGGTCCTTTACCACTCTGATCTCCCTAGGACACCTACCACTACTGGAATCAGATGTCCACCCTAGTCTCTTCTGCCCAGCTAATTAGTTGTTCAGCTCTTTATTGACCAGTCAGAAGAATGCTGACAAAACATTGAAACAAGTGATCTTTCTTAAAAATGACAATACCAAAGTCTCGTTTGTACTTAATTCTCTGTGTGTAGAAATCAGCATTTAAACAATACCAATACAACCTGTACACAGTACAGAAAGAGATTTTCTCAACAAATGTATACTATTTCCACCTATTCTTTTAGTACATAAAATATAAAGCTACATCTTTACATATATCAGAGTGTAATATGTAATTATTTTAAGCGTCACAACAGTGTTTTTTATATATTAACATTCATTAATCTATTCATACAGTCGTAAATACAATTAAATAACGTTATCAATGACATTTTGAAATAGCATTACAGATGAACTACCCAGATTTGGCCAAGTGTTAAAATTGGTAAGAGCCTCATGCTATGAACTAAAGATGAGTTAATTTTCTAAAAGTTGTAGCTCTCTATGTTAGTCAGCACCAGATTGGGCATGTTACTACATGTTGTTCTAGATATGATCATTCTGAGTATTTGAAAGGATTTTTGCCTGATTGGCATTTCTACTAAGTTTCCAGTGATTTGAGACTGTTCCTCCCAAACTAAAATGGGAAGACCACTGACTCCTCAATATCAAATTCATGTTCTATTGCAACATGTGTAATCTTTTGCTCACAGTCTCATTTATATTTGACTGAGAAAAAAGACCATTAATAATAACACATGAAAAAGAGACATACAGTATTAAGACTTAAGCCTCACAGCTAAACAATATACTAAATAAAATGTTTATATGTGTGTGTGTGTATGTGTGTGTTATTGCTGCGTCTTTGTCCATTCTAAGCAAATACTCTACTCATACACTATATTCTATTCCCTAAAACTGATATTTTGAAACCACAAACATCAGCCTTCCTATCCTTTGACATTCTTTAAAGGGAAGAGTAGACTTCATGTAGTGACTTACTGAAACCCAATTAGATTACAATAGCCATCACAAATAAGAAGAGCTCAACTGTAATTGAATAGTAGTTTATTTGTAAAGACTAACTGGGTATTGTTTGGGGACTTCTCTGAGCAATGTCCAAAGTGTCACCAAATCTCTATTCTTTAGAAAATTCGTGCCTTGTTTGGATCAGAACCAAAATCTGAATTTAATGATAAATACTTCTATTTACATAGCTATCATATATCTCTGTTTGTATGTCCTAAATTTTAGTATATGATATTCAATGTACATCAAAATGTAATTATTTTGGCATCCATGGCTGTATAAAATATCATACAGATCATTCTTGCTTCCATTTGTACTTAAATTGCTTCAACCTGGCAGTCTGTTAAAATTTGAATTTACAAAAATCTGAATCTGTTATTAATAGGTTATATTCTTAATCAATTCAAATAAAAAATGTATTGCCAAAGATATTTCCCAAATTGTTCTGCCATTTAATGAATAGACATATCCAATCTCTCATAAAAACATGTAAAGCCCAAACAGGGCGCATCTGTTCTTCCAGAAGAGATTAAAATGCCATGCTTATAACAGCACTAGAAATGCATAACTTGGTATTAAGGAAATGGATTTTGGACACTTTCCAAGAGATTTTATTAGTCTGTACACCACAAAGTGCTTCAGTTGTAGCATTTCACCAATCAGGACTCTGTGAACAGCAGCATACCAAACATGTTTTTCTTGTAGTGAAGAATTGTCTAGTAGATACAGAATTAAGCTTTCCAGTTACAAAGAAGGAAGGAGAAATGAATGTATTCATTGAAAACATCAATTAATAAGGATAAATTGACTCAAATTATTAAATTGTTCTCTCTCCAGAAGAATTTTCTTTTCTTCATTTAAAAAGAATTTGAGAATTTTATTATAAAAGTTACTAATGGTTTGCCTTCCTCCTTATGATTTGCTGATGTCAATGAAAATATAGAGGATTTACTAGAGCTGACAAGGAGATTTTACAGTGGATAATACATATCTATCAGGTATTATATAATCAAAAAATTATCCAAAACTAAAACTGGATATATATATATATATATATATATATATATATATATATATATATATATAATGACGAAGATGTTAACCTGAATAAAACCTTGGTCATAAAGGATGAAACTCAAAATGGAAAAATGTATGTTACAAAATGAAAATAATGAAACACAAACACCTAATATGAAAATTATGATACAACTAATAGGACATGATGGTGGAAGTTAGAACTTTCAAAGAAACAGAATTTAATTATTCAGTCTAATCTTCCATACACTGTTGAAAAATAGAATATTAACTCTGCATTAACTATAATAAAGACGCTAAAGGAATGTAGAAATTGACAATAATATTAATGGAGTAGAACTAAATGAAAGTAAAGACTGATTCGTTGAATAGATCAGTAATACTGACACATACTACATAGTATAATAAAATGGCAATATAATTTACCAACTGTTTTATTAGTTGCTGACATTCTCTCTGATCCTAATTTTAAAAATCTGGTCCCGCTATTCACTAATGGCTACTCTATACAATAATCAAACCCAAAATCATATCTGATGTGTAAATAATTTATTAAGGGACTGTATGCAAGACTTATAAATAAACAACCCAGTGTAAATGTAAACATCTTACAAAATCAAGACAAACAATGACCAATAGCCATGATGTGTGATCTTTATAACTCATTAATGTGCACTTCCATGAAAAGCTCATGACAGCACCTAAAGTTCACAGATGAGTCATGGCAAATGATTTTAGTGATAAGCAGCACTTATAAGTGTTCAGATGTACTGTTCTCATCACATCTTCTCAAACCATCTTGAACTCATTTTAATAAAATTCTCCTAGGGCGGGGGCTAGCCCCAACAGTCAGAGAGGTCCCAGCAGAGGAGCCAAGGAACAGGTAGAGAGGATTTAAGGAATGATTGAGTGAGAAACCATTAGTTGAAAACTCTTTCATCTTTGACTGGCATTCTTTTTGACCACGATTCTTTATGTACACAGATTCTACCAAAAGGCAAACTAATGATTTCAAAGGAAATACAAATCATATCATTTTGTTCCTTGGCATGTGATACAAGATATAAGCACAGAGAGAGGAGGTGTTGTCAATCTGAAATAATTTTCAACCATGTAAACATTTATGACATTTGACATTCTATTCTTCAGGAAAATAAAACATTAAAGAGATAGAAAAATATCTGAGTCTGTCTAGGCAAGTTTCCAAGCCTTGAACAATGCACAGTACTTGAAGTATTGCTTGTGAGTTAACCTTGGTAAAAGTTTCAAAGCTCTCCAAGGCTATAGGCTGACTAGTTCCATTTATTTGCTTTCTCTGTTTTTTTTTTTTTTTTAGTTAAAAGACATCACTATAACACAATGTGAGCCAGTCTTCTTAGGTTGGCAAAGTCTTTTATTTTTTATGTTAATTATGCATATATGTATATACATATAATTGTAATTAAAGGTTGTTTTAGACGAACTAACTTTGTTCTTATTATCTGGAGGCAATATCATCAGAGGACATGTAGAAGGAAGCCTGTAATCTGATCTGAAGCCAAGGCTATAGTTTCTGCATTTCCTTAGGGGCAAGTGTGCCAAGAGAACTCTGGGCCTCTCCAACATATTTTGCGCTTTGCACAATCTCCCTGGCAAAGAAGACTCCTGGGTAGGGTCTGATAAGATTATTCTTTAATAGTAGAAATAATTTTCTTGGGAAAAGGCATAAATGAATCCTATTATAAAAAGTCTCCCACAAATGCACCAGAATGAAATCAAAAATCCAAAGTGAAAGACAGCACAATGGTGAAAACAGGATCAAAGAGTTTGGCTTGCTTCCTGACTCTAGGCATTTTTCAGTAGTCATTGAAAAGTAACTTTTATTTGCCAGATGTTATTGTCCTCTCAGACACTTACTGCTGAATAAGCTCGCTCTTTCTAGTTCTTTCTGAAAACTGAGTAGCTGGTTCAACTCAGTTGTTCTGATCCAAAGTCCTCTCCAAGCTGCCTGATTCAAACTGGCTTCTTAGTCAATTGGTCTGCTTGGCCTCAATCTTTATTTTTTATTTTTATTTTTTTGGTTTTTCGAGACAGGGTTTCTCTGTGTAACCCTGGCTGTCCTGAAACTCACTCTGTAGACCAGGCTAGCCTTGAACTCAGAAATCTGCCTGCCTCTGCCTCCCAATTGCTGGGATTAAAGGCGTGCGCCACCACCGCCTGGCTGCTTGGCCTCAATCTAATACCAGCAATCTGAGCTTATCTTTTGCCTCCTTTTCTTAGCTGACTTTTTTCTGTCTTCCCCAGAAATCTGTTTAGGTAAAACTGCCCTGGCAAATGCCTCCTCTCTCCCTCCTTCCCTCTGCCCTCCCTTGTTCCCCCCTCCCTGCTCTGTCCCTCGGTGCCCCCCCCCTTGGGCGTATCCTATCTGTAATTCATTCTGTCAAATATTTCTCTGATTCACCATTTTGTCTGCCCCTCAATTAGACATCACTTTCAAACATGTCTGCTTCCTTTTGGAGAATAACCATACCTCCAATGTTAGGGATGAAATATGTGTACGTGTACTAAGGGCATGTTTGTATTTCAATCGAAATACTATGATCCAGAGCATGTCTGAACTTTGGCTGAATCATAGAGACTTAGAAATTCTTTGGATCTTATCCTTTCCCAGAATAGCCATGTTGCTAGATTAAAATTCTTCTACAAATCATGCTTATTCCACTCTAGTTTAAAATACATCTCAACAACTCAACCTATAAATGAAACTTTAAGTATGTTAATATGCTAGATAGAAAGAATTATTTCCAGCTTTAATTATCCAGAAAATCAAATATTATGTGAACAGATTGTGATTTACTTTTGGAGAAATATTAAGGACCATAAGAAAGGCATTATTGTTTAAATAATATGAATTGTTCCATAAATGGTAGGCTGAGACAAAAGAAGCCATTGAGTATTGTATGGATTAATTTATTTTTAAAATACTACATATTTTTAAATACATATATAGAATTTTTGAAAACTTTTTAACTTAGGAAATCAAATAAGTATGTTTTTGCAAACTAACATGTTCAATTTCATAAATTTTAAAGTAAAATGAAGAGATGTGAAGACTAGATATTTGCTGCCCTTTCCAACTGGTGTTTATTATATCTGATCACCAAGTTCTCTGGAAATGGAAGTGCTGTACTGAGTTCTGGGGAAATATGAAAATACAAATTAGGTTCCTAAGACTAGGGGTAAAAATTTCTCTTACCAAAAATTAATTTTGTTGAATATTTAATTGATACTTTAGACATAATAAGGTAAAACAAATAATGTAATTGAGAACATATTATGTTCAACATACTAATTTTGTATTAATTTGTGTATTTATTTTTAGATTTAACATCTAGATTATATGTATATTCTAGAACCTATAAACATATTTAGAAAATGTTACATAATCACATTAAGAATACTGCTATAGATATAATCCATTTTATTATGTTCTGAAATATTAATATTCATAATAATATAAGAAAGCATTCACTAAAGTGTTTGGACATGATCAAAGGTGCAATATATTTCTTTCAAATGGGCAGAATTTAGGAAATGTGTTTTGAAAATAGATCAAACTGCAATGCATTCATAAAATCTAATAGGTTAGTTAAACATTTTATAAAGCGCAAATATGTTGCAAGTTCCTTACTATATTAGTTCTTTTTTATTTTGATATCATCAAATTGTCCTGTTCAAGTTATTCAGTAATAACTATGACACTCTGTGAAAAACTGAGTGTATGTATTCAGTTCAAATTGGGTATCTCATGTGTAAATGTTGAAATGAAATACAGAATGCTAAGCACTAACTGTGGAGTTTGTGGCACTCAGATATGTTCTTTCTGCCTAGATTATTTCACAATTGTCATGATATATTTGTAAGAAAGAAGAATATTTTGTGCTATATCTTCCTTTCTGATCCCTGATGTTTATTTGAAAACAGATGTGTTGTTTTAATTTCTAGAGGATATTGTGATATTTTCACTGAAGGGTGATTTTAAGTCCCTTTTCAGTTTATTCAATTTTTAAAATCTACAAGACTTACCTGTTGTTAAATAATGGGATTTCCATTTGTGGTATCTATTTCTGCTTCCTAACAATTGAAAGATAATGTCTAATGTATGCTACAATGAAAGGACATACAATGAAGGGACAGTTGGAAGATAGATTTTGTTTGCTTTAAAATATGAGAAAATTGTATTTATGGAACACTATAAGTACAAATATAAGCAATAAATTACATGTAAATTATACCGTGATTTAAAATTAAATGCACACAAATAGAACTATTTAAATATAGTAACTGAAGTAGAAATATTATCGTAGACTTCACCATAAATGGATATACATTTAATCACAGCTCTGGAGAGGTGAGAAAAATGATCAAACACTCACTGACTTTATTCTAAAACATCTTAATTGTAGGCATCCAACTAACTGATTAAATATTATATATCCTATATATCCCTATCTGCAGGTTCCAGAATTATATAGAACTTACAATCATGCTCAGTGTAAATTACTGCTGATTTGCTTATGATATTGACCACTTGGAAGTAGTCAATATGCATGCCGCCTTTGCACATTTGAAAAGCAAACACTGTGAAGCCTACCTTTAGAAATAATTAGGTTTTTAAGAGAAAAAGAAAGGGCTAGGACAGATCAGTAGTTTATAACTTTCATTGCTCTTCAGAATGATATGAGTCTTTATCCCAGCACAGATGTCAGGTGATTCACAACAGCCTGTAGCTCCAGTTGAGGGGATCTGACTTCCTCTTCTAGCCTGCTGGCTACCTTCAATTTTGCTCATGTTTCCACACACAGATATTCACCTGTACACATAAGTGCACTGGTAGCAGAATTGTGCTAACAACTGACATGTAAGTCAAGATACACGAAGGATTAACAAGAGCAATAGTTTATATTGTTTATTAACTTGACTAGAAAATGGCAAAATCAATAAAGTACATTTTGAGTGTGTTTTTTAGTGTGTTTTGAGGGAAAATTGGTATATGGGTCACTGAACTGGGGAGGGGATGTTTACTGTGCAGTTTGTGGAAAACATGGTAGAAGAGATTGTAGATGTTATAAAGATAATATTAATAAGGAGAATTACCTATGGATGTACACACTCATCTTTGTTTTGGGAGGTGTGTATTTTCAGTGTCTCTGCAACATCAGAAAATCCTTCATATTTCCAACATAGGTTCTCATTAGTAAGTTTCCAGGAGTCTTATAGACGTTTGACCTGAATGGAGGCTCTCCATTCTATCTGCAGGCTCTAATCATCTAAAATGTAGTATGTCTACTCATACATTTGTGCTTGTGGTTTTGTTCTTCTATGCTACTCATTAATACAATATACACTAAACAAATATATTTTTAATATATAGGCAAAGTAGAATATCTGGACAGCAAGTGGATTGGTAGGCTAAATGTAGACAAATAAATTTAAATAATATTTCAGCACATTTTATGTGAATTCAATTTTTAAAATAGTAATATACTTAATAGTTTTTCAAAAGTAGATAAAAATTTCAGCCACAATAGATACACTGTAGGTATCTTTAAAGAAAATCATTGTAATTTTTCATTGCAAAATACTTCTTAAAATAAATTTTCTTGGACAGAAGACTTCATTTAAGTCATACCATTAAGAAAACATTGTGCCAGATCACTGTTTTCCATTGGTTCAGGTTTGAAGAAAGTAAAAGTGAGTGTTTGTTTTCTTTTAAATATTCTTTTTATTATTTTAAGTTTGCAATCTTTTCTTGTCTTACTATCAGGACACAGAGAAGCATTTACACTTGATCTTTTCTTCCCACACCTTTTGATATGTCAATATATTTTTTAAGGGACTCACATTGAGTATTCAACTTGGCTGCCCTATGGAGCTTGATAGAAACAATTTGGATAAATTGCTTAACCTATCCCTAACTCCTGTAGCTAACCCATAAGCCTCCTAGAATAATTTATTTGTTCAGTTAAAGAATCTGTCATTTTCAACAAAAAAGTTCAAGTATTTGTTCACTGGCAGTATTCCATGAGTGTTTGATTGTTTGCTTGATATTTGTGTTGGTTTGTCCATTTGTTTGAACAACAAATTCCATGCAACTTTTCTAGTTAGCTCTCGGAGTCTGGTATTTCAATAGATTATATTTTACCCCGTACTCTTGGGAGCTGATATTTACAAGGTCTGAGGAAAAGAGAGGCTTTTGTGTATATTTGTATGTGTGTGGAAGAACTCAGAAAACAGAGGCTCAATTTTGTTATTGAGGTTTGGAATTACATTTATAGATTGATTTGTCTTTTTATAAGGAAATAGTTGCTTCTATTGATTTACAAAATGCAAATTAATTAATATACAGTTTTTAAAGCTTTATTTTTCAAATTTACATTTGTAAGTTGATAAACATAACTAACATCTATTAATAAGGACAGCACACCAAACCCACAGATGTATAATATTATGTAATACAGTAAAAATTGTTAAACAATTTTCAATGTTACTTGAGATGCCTTTATTACATAATTATATATTCATTCTTTCTAATTTTTTCCCATCCATTTCACTAACTCTAAAGCTCAGTACTTTCATGAGAAACATAAATATTACTCAAACATATATTGTCCATTAAAGCATATAATTATGTGTGTGTGTGTGTGTGTGTGTGTGTGTGTGTGTGTAAAAATACATTTTAGGTTTGACCTTTAACTATCATTACTTACAATTTTTCCTTGATACTTAGCAAAGCTTAAATCATACACTTAAAAAATTCTGAAGTGTGCAATTAGTGAGTGTTGAATTAGTAATAATTTCACATATAAAGAAAACTCCGGAGACTGTGTATTGTATAAAGATGGGTTGAGACTAATGCCCAAAACTATAGTTAAAGATATTTATCCTAAGATATAAAGATGTTTAATGTATTTTAAATGTGATTCGGGTAAGCTATTGGAATTTTCAAACAAAATCGGCATTTGGAGCTATTCAATTTTAGATATAAAAAATAGATTAAAGTGAAAAATTTGAGGTAATATTCCATATTGAGTCCATATGCTCAACTGGAAAGATTACAAGAAGCTAAGAATACAAAATATCCACCCTTATAGCCTAATTACTTAGGAATGAGTTTCAAAGCAGAAGCTATTTTGCTCAACAATTTTAATCAGTACATTGCCATCAACTTCTCTGGAAAGTTTTACCCTTCTCTAATAACTTTGTTTCAATCAGTAGAGACATTTCAAGCATTTTATGAAACTCTTCAATGTTAAAAATTTGCAGCCTTATTAAATAATTTAGCTAAATTAAAGGTTTAAGTAAAGATTGAAATTATTGCTTATTAGAACAATATTTAAAAGTGATCAAATGAACATTCTTAATGATCAGTGTGAATAAAGTAATGTTTATCAGGAAGCTAATACAGGTGAGAAGTCAAAAACCCATCCCTGTATGATTGTGATTTCAATTAAGTATTTGGCTTTATAAATGGGCTAATTATAGTCAACAAGCATACCCCATTTAGAAATTGTAATGGATTATATGTAAAAATAATTGAGATTGCCTATTAAATATTTTATTGTATTGATAATATTATAAACTTTTTCTTAATTTTTACTGATATATTTTATTTATTTAATGTACATAAAAATCAGGTTTTCAATAATGTTTATAATGGTAGAATATTTGGAGGAAGCCTAAATTATTTTTATACAAGAACAGAGGTGTTATTCTCTCCTTCCTTCCTTCCTTTCTTCCTTCCTTCCTTCCTTCCTTCCTTCCTTCCTTCCTTCCTTTTTTCCATTCTTTTCTTCTATCACTGAAATCATCCAACAGCATAATCCACGCTGCATGTTATAGGACAGGTTTGAAAGTTACAAGTGAATACTAAGTTGAAACATACATTAGAAGTTAGTCTAGAAAGTTGAAATTCTAGAAAATATCCTACTTTCAAAAGAAAGAAATGAGGTTAATAACTGGCTTAAAGACTAAAGGCTGAGAAGTTATTTTTAATAATTAAATTTTATAACAGTGTTACTTCATTTATTTAATCTCCCCCCCCCAGTTCTATTCACTTCTTAGACAATCTCTCTCTATCCCTCCTGATATCCTTTCTTCCATTTTCTTTAATTAAATATGCTATTACAGATCTTAAAAACCTTTTCTGATACTAGAGGAAAATGTAACATATATATTAAAATAAACAAATTATGAAAATTAGTAGTATTTCCTGCAGGTTTTATAAAAGAGTGGGAATCACAGTTCATCAGTGAAGTTCCTAGTCTTCCAGTATTTTCTACAGGTTTATATTCAGCACCATAATCTTTTGTCTGGAAATGGGTGGCATTTTCGCACTTGTTGATAATGAGCATCGAATATCTTTTATTTTTTAACAATTGTTACGCTGCAAAGAATAAGGTAAAATTTTCTGTTATGCAGAGAACTTCAAAGAGTTTATTTTGTTCCTTATTTTATACTTCACCTGAGATAATGTTACATATGCTAAATTATTTCAGATTCTTCCTGCAGTGTTTGTTTAGGTTTGTTTTCTTTTCATTCCATTTCTAACTGTTCCAGGCCTGTGGTGCTTTTCAGATTCTTTTCATTAATCATGAGGAGTAGCTTGGTGTTCTTGAAAACAGATCTTACCTGCTAATCGAACCCTCTGTTATGGAGAGGATGGGATAGCATGATGAATGTGGAAATCTCTTCACCTCATGCCAGTAAATAGCTTAAGCTGTCCTATGCAGGAAAAGCACCAACAGAAATCACAGTTGCTGCACAAAACAGCATTTCATTGAATGCACTTGAGAGTCATGTAATGTGGAGATGATAAGAAGATTCCTTTTTTATCTTTATTTTTTAACTCATTTATTTTCAAGCTCTTCATACATGTGCATAATTAAATATGATCATATCTGCAAACCTTTAGAATTCCTCATATCCTCAGTCCCACAAGATGTTTCATTGTGGTTTTGCATATGTGCTTTCTTTCTCAGGGTGTCCAGACAATCCTATACACTGGCCTGGAATGACAAAGCATAGCCCAGAAAAAGTGGGGTCTGAAGGATCCTGGTCTTTTTGTGAGTGCAAGAGAGGGACAAGGAGGCCTTACCCAAGGATGTTAGTGTTACAGCTCTTTTAGGTGACTTCCAGGGAAACAGATCTCTTAGGTGATCTTCAATGAAACAGCTTTTTCACATACATTTTATTCAGGGCAGACAAGAGCTATATATGAACCTTGGTGAGTTGGAAGGCATTTTTAGAGTAAAAATAAGTACTAAGGATGCTTTGTTAGCCTGGAAACACATTCCAGGAATCCCAGGTTCTAGCTTGGCAAGTTCTTGACAGGAAGGAAGAAATTGGACTTGTCACTTTGCCAAGGAATATGCGACCTTCGTAAGGTAGTAGGTGTGAGAAGTAGGATCCCCAGATAAAGTCAGGCAGAGAAGAGAAAACCCTGCTGTGAGAGTCCTTTCATTTTACAACTGAGCTGTCCAGACATGTAGACTGTGACCTTAAGCAGCAGTGTTTCCTCATACTTCCTTTTTATTTGTTTGTTTTGAATCCACTCCATTGTTAAAAGCTGAGAACAAGTACAGAAGTGAGTGTTATGGGGCCTTCTAGTTGGATGAGAGGAGAAAATCAGCGGGATATCCACAATAAAGGTTAATTCTCCATCTTTCTAGCAATATCCACATGAACAACAGCTCCTTACTAGAGGCAAGCCTGGCTATCATTTGCTCCATCTACGGTTTTATGTATGGTATATTATAGGTTCTATATAATGATTTTTGTCTGGCTTGAGACTTGTCAGGTAACCAAGGCTAGTGGGTAATCTTGAGATGATTAAGTCATGACGAGAAGACAGCATCCCATAGCACTTTTCACCATCATTCAGCTCTTACACTTGTCCTGTCTCCTTTTCCATGGTGGCTCCTGAACCTTGGCCAAAGCAATGTTAACATAGTTACGCCACACTCAGCTGAAAACTGAGTTTCATATTCTGAGCACTTTTACTATTAAGAATCTCTTCATTTACAGCTGCCAAATGCATGAGAAGTTTCTGTGGCCCAAACTGAAAGCACCCAAAGTATAAAGGCATGCACATTAATGATTAGAAGGCAATTGATAAGATGATAACTCAGCAAAATGACAATAGCAGAAACTCCTCAAAAGGTTTATGACCTATCCAGCCATAGGTTTTTGAGCCGGATTACATTATCTAGCAAGCAATTCCTTTATGTGGAGCAGACCTCAAAACTATCAGAGAAGATTTGGTTGCATATAGAAGGTATCCTACTATTTTCACTAGAATGTACACCATTTGCCATGCAAGTGAGGAGCATAACAAGTGTTACTTAGTGCTGGATAACAACATTGATTTCTTTTCTATTATAGCAGTCTACAGAGCACCTTCAGACAACATGGATGTTAGCCAGTAGACAAGACAAATGCTACCTGTTTTGAGATTAATTTCCCCATGCTGAGCAATTATTTTCTGTATTTCTTTAGTAGTACAGACTTTGCATGTAGTTACAGTGGATGACAGAGCATTGGTAATATGTAATTGTACTTTTGTTTGAAAACATTACCAATTTTGTTTTATCATTTTCAAGGGATATAATTATTTGGGACATATGGCATAAGTTTGAAGTCTGATATGCTGAAGGGTAAATCATATTTTATATAGGTAGTTATGGTGTTTTCTACCATGGTAAGAAATGTCCTGACATAAGCTTTTGGAATAAGAAAGACACAGCTTGACTCCAGGTTTCAGAAGTAAAAGGCCATCTGGTATTATTGCATAAGGCCTGGGTTGAGAAGAACCTTAAAGGCCATAGAAGCAGAGTCCTTGCAGGAATTCTTGTAGCTGTCAGGAAGGAGAGAAAGAGAAAAAGAAAGAAAGGTTAAGATGCTTTTTCTCAAGTTTCTACCAGCACCTGACCAATACAGATGCAGATATAGCCAACCATCTGACTGAGCCCGGGGTGCCCAATGGAAGAGCTATGTTAGGGACTGAAGGAGCTGAAGGAGATTGCAACCAAGGAGATTGCCACCCCACCGGAAAAAAATCTATCAGCTAACTGGACCACCCAGAGCTCCAGGGACTAAACAACCGACAAAAGGTTATAGATGGAGGGAGCCAGGCTCCAGATATATATGTAGTAGAGGGTGGTCTTATCTAACACCAGTGGGTGGGGAGGCCCTTGGTCCTGTAGATGCTTGATGCCCCAGGTTACTGTAATACAAGGGTGGTTAGGCACCAGTGGGTGAGTGGGTGAGTGGGCTGCGGGACATTCTCATAGAGACAAAGGAGAATGGGAGAGTAGAGATGGGATAAGAGGGGTTGTGGAGGTGTGGGACGGGGGATATCATTTGAAATGTAAATGAATAAAATCATTTTTATAAGATGCCGTTTCTCCAGGTATGATGCTTACATCTTCCAAGGAATCGCAACCTTCTCATGACCCCACAGCATTGCTTTATTATTGAGAATGTATCAAGTGGTTAATACAAGAATGAGTTTAGAACTTTCAGGAACTGCTCACGCTCCACAGGAGCAAAGACTTGGCAAACAGGACTCTGTGGATAAGTTTACTTCAAAATGGATAGTTACAAAAGCTATTGGAATTAATCTATGGAGTAGTAAGTCCAAATGGCAAATTACAAAGAGACAAAAAAAGATTTTACATTTTAGCTTCATTTTTACTCTAAGAAGAACCCCCTCAGAGTAAGATTTTAATGAAAGAAATAGAGGAAATAAGAATGAAACAGACACATGCACACAAATGGAAACCATATTAATATTAAAGGTTCATTCAATCAATTATTTAAATCAGTGAGTGTGTATGTGTTCCTGTTGTGTGTTTAGGTGTTTGGTTATGGACAGAAGGAGGAATATCATTTACTGGTCCTGGAGTTAAAAGTGGCTGTAAGCCATTTATGAGGGTGCTTTTTCAGAGGACCATTCAGAGGACCAGATTTTAATTCACAGAAACCAAATTGGGCAACTCGGCACATCCTGTAATTTCAGCTCCAGAAAGATTTTATGGCCCTGGTGTCCCCAGACAGTTGGACACACTTATAGATATGCACTACAAGCCTACATAACATAAACCAAATATTTCACATTTTAAAAGTTATCTCTTTAAATCATGAAAATGGACTAATAATTACCCATATTACTTTCATTAACATTTGTATGGTAATTTAACATTTACTTTCATATTTTTATGCATATGCATGCTAGCTTGATTATCTATGTCTCTATGTAGATCATGTTGAATATATATGAGAATCATTTCTGTTGACTTTGCTCCAATGCGCATTTTGCTCAGTTCTGCAAATCTCAATGTTGCCCAACAGAGCACCCTATGGCAGCTCCCTGGCTGCTGCTCCTCCTTTTAAAATAGTAGTATCATTTAAATAAAAGGACTTTGCCAATATTTGATGGAAATTGGAATGAATATTTTATAGACTTTGCAAGAACTTTCAAGGTCTAATTGCTAGAAAATGCATCCATTGAATTTGATGGTGCAATTACTTGATTTTAGCTCCAATTATAAGATATGTTTATATGTCATAATACTTTGCAGCAAGGCAGGAAATATGCAAAATGGCATGAAAAAATAATAGGAGAAAGATTAAATTATGGGAATCTACCCACTTTATATGTTTGTAATAACTTTACAGAAAACATACCATTCTTTGTTTTAAAAAGTGGAGAACACCTAAAATGAGTCCTGTAAAAATCATTTGCTAAAAAATTATAGTTGAAAAACAAAAAGAAAATACTCAAAGCATTATTTTTATATTGTTCCAAAAATTTAAGTGAAAATAGTCACTTTAAGTGTTCAATAATTTTAAGTTAATTCAGTAATACACACATACACACACACACACACACACACACACACATATGGCAACATTTTGGGATTAATATCCCATTAAAATAGAAAAGTTAATAACACTATGAGTTTTCAAATGAAAATATTTTAGGTAAGAAATATAAACTTCTCTCGATATACCACAGAGATTGAGAAAAGTTGTTTATCTAGTTCCAAAACACTGTAGCAAAGAAGTAAACTCCTCTGGAGAGGGACAACTTCAAGGGCATATCCATTTCAAAGCTTACTTGGAAGTCTTTAAATTCTAATTCTAAGAAGAATGGGTAATTTAAGAAATAAATACTCTACAAAAGATGAGAGGCTCTCCAAATGCTCATTCATGTGCTTCTTTTTCCCCCCAAGGATAGGATCTTTGCTCACTTCAAAGTAAGACTTAGTGGTTACACTAACCCAGCTGGAGGCAGATTAATATTTTGTCTGCCCCATGATCCTTGAATGCATACTATTAATTTTCTGTTCTCCTATTTATATCAAGTGGAGAGAAGGTACACATTGCTTCTGAGTAGACAAACTCTTTGATGAATGATGTTATTACCTGTGGTACAGGATTCCAGCATGGGTGTTCCACAAACATGTGGTCCCAATTTAGAAAAAGGCCTGCACTTCATCAGTGGAAAGCCAGTGCTACAGCAAGGAAATAAAATGAAGAAAACCAGCATTCACCTAAAAGTTTGAGTTTTCCTTATCTATACACTGTCCTAAATACATAACTTTAAATGAATAATAGAATGATTACTACAATAATAAATATTTTAAAACACAATAAAATGTCATGAAAATCATTGTTTCTCTTTAATTTTATACTTCATGTATCCATGAAATGTACATATATAATCCTCTTCCTGGCCATTACAACCTGTTTAACAGCTTGTGCTTAGGCACACTCTAAGTTGCTGTTAGTTGCATAGTAAATAGTTTGCTGTATTCATTATTTGACTAACAACATTGTCTGCATATCTCTTTTAAAAGATTTTAAATATTATTTTATCATTTTTGTTTAAAATTCATTAATTTTTCTTTTTAATAATTTATTGTTGACAATATTACAAGGCATCATGCATAAACATTGACAACATCTATAAAAGTTTGTGAAGTTCTTCTATACAGTTGTAATATTTACTTCTATCTACTAAATTGTGGGTCACTTTAATAGAAACTAATTCAAAAACTAAATCCAATATATCCCTGTAAGGTTGTTTCAATCTGCATTGCCAGAACTTTTTTTTAAAAGATGTTAAAATTAGAAGTATTAATTAAATTAAAAGCTGCAAATATTCAAATTTAGTATGGATAAAGAGGATTAATTTATTGAAAACTAAAATAGAGGATGAAAAAGAGCATATACACAACAAAAATTCAAAGCCACTACAAAAATATGAAATGTAACATTAGCTTCTGTAAATGAAGTCTAAACAAAAATCTTCAGAGTAAAATCATTATCCTAGAAATAAGTATTATGGGGAAAATGTATACATATGTAACAATAAATCAATTAAAATAAAATACATTTTTTCAAAATTGTTGATACTATTTTGGCTTATTTTTTTAATCTTAAAATGCAGGACCCAAGATTTAAGTTTGAATTCTAGGAGCAGAAAGTAAGAAAAAAGGCCAAATACTCAGGATTCAAATAATGGTAACAGACAAATGAGACATATCCTTATCCAACCCACATAGTTTCCACATCATAGAGTACAACAAGTAAATAAATTAATAGCTGGATGGTATGTATTGTGCTGAGGAAGAGATTTTCTTAATATGAGAATTTCTACAGCAATTTTTATACTAAACATAATCTAGTACACAGTAGAGAAGAGTAGAAGTAGAATACAGAGAGGAGACATTTGCTCAAGTGTTATCCTGAATCAATAGTGTGGAAAGGATGAGGTATTGGATTAGCATGAGTAAACAGACTAGAATAATAAGATAATGAGTATACATGAATAAAAAGACCATATCACTGGGCTAATGGGCACACATGAATAAAAAGATTAGAACAACGGACTAATAAATAAAAAGAGCAGAACAAAGGACTAATGGACACACAAAAATAGAGACAGGATAATGGGTTGATGCATGGAAAAAGGGTATTAGAACAGTAAGTTCATCCAAAATATATTGCATCCATCTTTGTTCAGTTTACTGAATGGCCTACTTTATTCCATCACAATGCTACAGTAAGGAAGAAAAGTAAATGTGGCAGATAGAAGTGGAGGGATGTCCCCGGGTTCGAATGGTACAACAATAATTCATTTTAATACATCTTTGATTTAGAAGCTACACTCAGTATTTAGAGGACAATGCCAATACAAAAGATACAACCTATGTGTTTTAAGGGGTAGAGAGAGCTGAAGACAGCTGCTAAAAGAACTGGCACAAGGGATGATGAGCTTTACCCTGATTTCCCCAAGAACTAAACATGAAAAAACTTTATAAATGTAACACAAGGAAATTCAAAAACAGAATTGAGGTCAAGGGGATACAAATTGGAAAGGAAGAAGTCAAGTTATCACTCCTGGGAATATACCCAGAAGATTCCCCAGCATGCAATAAGGATACATGCTCCACTATGTTCATAGCAGCCTTATATATAATAGCCAGAAGCTGGAAAGAACCAAGACGTCCCTCAGCAGAGGAATGGATACAAAAAATGTGGTATATATACACAATGGAGTACTATTCAGCCATTAGAAACAAGGAATTCATGAAATTCTTAGAGAAATGGATGGAGCTGGAGAACGTCATACTAAGTGAGGTGACCCAGTCTCAAAAGAATACCCATGGTATGCAGTCACTGATAAGTGGATATTAGCCTAGAATCTTGGAACACCAAAGACATAAATCACATACCAAGTGATGTCTAACAAGAAAGGAGTGGACACTGGTGCTAGAATGGACCAAAGCATCATTGTGGGGGAGTACAAGAACAGTGAGGTGGGAGGGGGTGAATGAGGGAGCAGGGGGAGGGAAAAGGACTTGTTGGACCTTTGGGGGTGGGGAACCAGAAAAAGGGAAATGAATTGTAAATATAGAATACATCCAATAAAAAAAAGAGGAATGAAAAAAAAAAGAAGTCAAGGTATCATTATTATCAGACAATATGATAGTATACTTAAGTGACCCCCAAAATTCCACCAGAGAACTCCTAAACCTGATAAACAACTTCAGCAAAGTGGCAGGATATAAAAGAACTCAAACAACAGTGGCCTTCCTCTATGCAAAGGATAAAGAGAGAAATTAGACACCCTTCACAGGAGCAGCATTTTCTGCCCAATTAACTATTACTATTACTTGGTGAGATGTCTGCTTAACTTTAATATTCTTATATTATGAGGAATCTTTAGTGAATAAATGGAGTGTATTTAAAGACAAAAACTAACAAAAACAAAAACAGAATTGATGCAGGTAAAATGGATGTGTAAATAAGAAAGGTTGCTCAAGATTCATTTACTGTAATTTAGCAAGAGGCCATGGTTGGTCATGCCAGAGGACAAGTTGAAGTGAATTTCCTTCTGTTACTACGTCCGTAAAGACAAGGAATCACTAAGATATCCCAGATTATAAAAAAAATTCTTAGATGAAGTAAAACATGGGGTAGATAGGTGTTTGCAATTTGAGTTTGAGATGTCTGTATGAATTTCCCCTTTTGGCAATCCTTGTGGGTAATCACAATGTTTAATTGTGGGTCACATAAGGTTAATGCATACTATCCAGAGCAGAACCTGGATTTTGTGTCACAATGCCTAAACCTGCTTCAACTTGGAGACATCCCGTGGAATTAGAGTTGTAAAAACAACATGAAGTACAGTAAGTACTCTAAGGTGGAGCTCATATCAACATTTTTATTATTTATTTATTCATTTATTTATTTACATCCTAAATGCATTCCCCTCTCAGTCTCCTATCCACAGAGTCCTTCCTCTGTCCTTTCCCCTTCTCCTCTGAGAAGGTGTCCCCCAGGTAGCCCGGCATGCTGGCACATCAAATCTCTGAAGGTTTAGGGGCATCATTTCTCACTGAGGCCAAACAAAGCAGCCCTCTTTAGGAAGAGATTCCACAGTCAGGCAAGAGCTTTAGAAACAGCCCCTGCTCCAGTTGTTAGAGGACCTGCATGGGGATTGTGTTTGCACATTTGCTGCATACATGGCAGAAGAATATGTCTAGGTCCAGTCCATGTATGCTTTTTGGTTGGTGGCTCAGACTGAAAGCTCCGAGACTTCCAGGTTAGTTGACTCTGTTGGTCTTCCTGTGGAGTTACTATCCCTTCCATGGCTTTCAATCATTCCCCCAACTTCTTCATAAGAGTCTCTGTTCTCACTCAGTATGACATTCTCCAGTTCCACCCACTTGCCTATGAATTTCTTGTATTCATTGTTTTTCATAGCTGAGTAGTATTCCATAGTATAAATATACCATATTTTCTGTATTTCATCCTGAGTGAGGTGACTCAATCACAAAAGAAAACACATGGTATACACTCACTCATAAGTGGATATTAGCCCTGAAGCTCAGAATACCCAAGAAACAATTCACATATCAAAAATGTCCAAGAAGAAGGAAGGAGAGGCTCCTGGTCCTGGAAAGGCTCAATGCAGCAGTGTAGGGGAATACCAGGACAGGGAAGTGGAATGGAGTGGATTGAGGAACAGGGGGAGGAAAGAGGGCTTATGGGACTGGCAGAGGGGGGATCCAGGAAAGGGAAAATCATTTGAAATGTCAATAAAGAATATATCTAATAAAAAATGGAGTCTCTGTCCTCCATCCAATCGTTGGCTGTGGGTATCTGCATCTGTTTCAGTCAGCTGCTAGATAAAGATAGACAATAAGCTCTTATCTCTGCAAGCGTAACAGAGTATCATTAGAAGTGTCAGCGACTGGTGCTTGTCCATGTGAAAGAGGGCTAAAGGAACAGGAGAAGGAATGAAAATCTGCAACAGCCTGGGGGTTGAGACATTAGGGTGGGAGAATCTCTAGGAAGTTCTAGAGTCCTGGGATAAGGAAGGCTCCTAGGATGACCATATGCAGATGACTATAGTCAGGACACCAATGTTGACAGTTTATTTTTAATTTATATTAAATTTACAAGGCTCCTGGTAAATCATGAACAGGTATTTTCATGAAAACTGGGAAAAAACAATTTGTCCTAGATGAGAACCGTTTAATTACATGGAAGATAACAAATAAAAAAATTCTTCTCACAAAAATGATTTAAATATCTGCTACACAACAGAAACACATATAGCCCATTTGCCCCTCCCAGCCATCAATATTTCTTCAGAAATGTAATCATGGAACTATATTAGTAGACATGTAATAATCATATACCATTATACTTGAGCACAGTGAAAAAAATTAATGCAACAGGTTAACAGCATTTAAAAATAGTACATTTCTATTATGTTAATATAATTGAACTAAAATGATTTTGTTTTCCATTATACAAAATTTTCAAACATTAAAATTTTGTGAACATCACAACAATATTCAAAATATGTGGTTCCTTCCTGGAATCAATATATTCATAAATTGAGGCATGGCTTTTGTTTCAAGAGATACAATGAATATTGTTCTTGTATTTCAAAGCTCATGTTTACATGTGTTTGTGTATATGTATGTGTCCACACACACATGCATATGTGCTCTCTTAAATTGACATGCATGCAATTTGTGTGATCATGCAGAAGTTAAAAAGCCTTCCCTGATAGTAACAGAGCAATTGTTCTCTTTTCAGACAGCTTTGATTTTATGAATACTGAAGTAGCATTAACTTAGCATTGTACTCTAGGGCTTATTTTATATGCAGCATAAAAGGATCTGGGGGGAGGGAGCAATCTTGTTTTTGTGTTGCTGCTGATGGTCTTGCTAACGATATTAGCAGCAATTTTTCAATTTCAACAGTTACATATATTTGTTTCATGAAGTGATTTTGTTGAGTCATATTGATAAATTTAGTATAAATTGAAGCCCCAAACATTTTCAGCAAGTTTTTCTCTTGTAATTTAAGCTGATCAAACTTTTGCAGCAGAACTCTTCACAGAGATAGGGGTGGTGGGGAACATTATAGAAGAAAGAGCACAGAGTGCCAAGGTGCATTCACCTGTCACTATAGTAACTGAGCCAGAGAAGAAAGGCAGTAAAGTAAGGGTGATTTAAACAGAAGAACCAGGCCAGTGGGAAAGGCTTCAAGAGAGCTCCAAGCTCTCACTTCTTCACAGTCAAAATACACTTCATCTTGGTCATGTAAAAAATAGAAAACTAATGTGACATTACATGCTGAAGATTTCCATAAAAATGTAAAATATCTAACAATCACTTAGTCTTGCTTAATTTACCTATTAATGCAAAATGTATTACTAAAAATATTATTTTGGATTCTTGGAACATTATGATTTAAATTTTGCTTGCACTGAGTGGTGTGTGTGTGTGTGTGTGTGTGTGTGTGTGTGTGTGTGTGTGTGTATGTGTTTGCACACATGCACTAATGTGTCTGTTTGTCTGTGTATGTACTTATCAAGTGTGTGCAGGTGACTGTGAAGACCAGGAATTGTTAGATCCTATGAAACTGGAGTTCCAGTTTGTTTTCTCTTGATACAGGTGTTTATATCAAGACTCAGTCCTCTGGGAGTGCAGCAAACTATACTAATCTCTGAGCCATCTAACCAGCTTTGGTAATATTAATACATCCATAATGTAATCAAAACAACCTGCAGGTGATCTCCATTTTTCTGAGCAACATTGACCATTTTTCTTTTCATTTTTATGGGAATGCTGACTTGTTCTTGTTATGCTTTAATGTTTTCCCTGAACTCTATGTGTTGAGCACTTGTTGACATGCAATTTTGATGGCTTTGGGACATAGAATTTCTTCTATCATGAATGCATTAATCTATCCTTGGTTTAGTAGATAATAGGATAGGGGGTGTGGCTTGTTATTAAGGGAGCTCTCTCTGTCAAACTTGGTGTGTCTCAGTATTTAATGCTGTGCTCATTACAATTCTCATTGCTCTGACAAAACCAAAACCAAACTTCAAGAGAAGAAGACAGAGAAAGTGCTCCAGCTCATATCTGCTACTGTCATAAAACATTCTGGCAAAATTAATGGGTTTATTTTTGTTCAAGATTGCCTATCACTATGAGAAATGAAGCAAGAACTTGAAGTAACTAGTCCCGTTTATGCTGGTACACAGCTCATTCCACAAAAACAAAAACAAAGCTCACACCATGGTACTGACCACATTTAGACTGGGACTTCTCACCCCATCTAAATTAAATATCATACAAATGTGCTCTGATGGCAGCTTGATATAGGCAAATCTACATTGACCCTCTCTTCCCAGGTGATTCTAAATTGTTTCAAGTTGACAATTAAACTGTCTCAGGATGTAAAGATGTATCCTGGCTTACATTCTGATGAGCTATAATCCCTCAAGAGAGATTAGCAATGGTGTCTTGAATATGCAGCTCTGCTTCCTCATGTTTTTCTACCTTGAGATTCCAGAAGAGGGATCAGACTGTAAACTCTCAAAGTTTACTGCCTGTCAATCTTCTTCAAGCGAGCATAGTCTCCCAAATATCCCTTGCCTTCCCAAATATCAGCACAAGCCAAGGACAAAGTGTCCAAATGCATAAGCCTATAGGGGCGATTCAGCATCCAAACCACAGCTGATGATCTGTCATGTTCTGCTGCAAAACAAAATCCAAGCTAGATGCCAGCATCATGCTATGGGATTTCCTGGCTTGTTCAAACATGAGCAACACAGATCTCCATTTTTAACAAATCCTTCCATCTCACACATTGCCAAAAGAATGAATAATGAAAGGGTAACATTCCCTTGACTCATTTAAGTTTTTCAGTCATAGTTTAGATAGGAACACCACATTGTTTGTTTATTTTTATATAAAGTCACACTATCAAAAACAGGCTTTCAGCCGGGCGTGGTGGTGCACACCTGTTATCCCAGTTCTTGGCAGAGGCACGTGGATTTCTGAGTTCAAGGCCAGCCTGGTCTACAGAGTGAGTTCTAGGACAGCCAGGACTACTCTGAGAAACCCTGTCTCGAAAAACCAAAAACAAAAATACACACTTTCATCAAATGAGACTGGTGTGTGTGTGTGTATGTGTGTGTGTGTGTGTGTGTGTGTGTGTGTGTATGTGTGTGTGTGTGTGTGTGTGTGTGTGTGGTGTGAAGGGACAAAAGAATGGCAGGACTATAATTAGAGGTAGTTCTAAGTTAATAGTCATCAACAGTATACACACACACACACACACACACACACACACACGCACACACACACACACCAGCCTTTACAGGGCAGAATATGAAGGAGATAAAAGAGAGAAGCTTAATTTCTAAATTCTGGTATATAGAGGCTCTGTGAATTTCAATAGGATTTATTCACTGACAGATATCAAACCTCTATGTCTAATTTCATTCTTCTATCCACCACTGTTGTTAAATACTGCTCGATATAACACTTAAAGATTTTATGTTCTGTTCTACCTGTAGGACTTTGCATCTACAATCATTGTGTTTGTATCCCTCTCAATGAACTCATCACCATTTCAAATATTTAAAAGTTTACTTTCCCAGTCTCTTCAATATAATATGAATTCTGTTCTCTGGTGCCTATGATGGTAATTCATTCATAAAATAACTTAAGAGGATATTAGTAAATATCAAATGAAAGTTATCATAATATAAATGATTTAACTGTGAGTTTAAGCCAACATTTTGTAAAGTGGGTATATCATTAAAACACATAATTTACAACCACATAAACATTAATGCAATCTTTCAAATATATTTGTGAGCTGTTAATTTAATTACTTCCTTTGAGATAGTATAAAAAGTTTAATGTTGTATTAAAATACCTTGAGTTCAAGTTCATGATCCTTTAAGCTATAAATGATTATATGTTTGGCTAATCTTTTGAATGTTTTAATTTCAGGTTGATTAGCCTACCCAGTTCTATTTAGGGTAAATATTTCATGTTTCTGTTTGTGTTATTAATTTTAAAAAGAGTTGTACTGATTGCTTCTAGTTTATGATATTGTTTTTATGCATTGTCACTGTCACTGATTGCTATAAGTCATAGGCCACATTGTGCCAAGCATAGCATTTGAATTTGGAATTACCGTTGAAAAGAAATACTGCTTACTTATAGATGAATCAGCATAAGTGTACTGTATTTGATTGTTGATAATCTTATTATCTATTGAAAACTTAATACTTTCAGAGTAGGCCTCCTTAAATATTGTTTATCCTTTGCTTAGTCTTTTAATGAGAATAAATAAAAATGTATTTGAAAAATAATTCTATATTATATATATATATATATAACACACACGTGTGTGTGTGTGTGTGTGTGTGTGTGTGTGTATGTGTGTGTGCTGCAAACTGACTCCAGTCTTCTGAAAGAGAAGGATGCTCTGTAATATTGAGGTGAGGTATTTCTCAAGCTCTTTTTCTTTTAAACATTTTATTGCTTCCTTGTGAATTTCACATCAGGTACTCCATTTCCAATGTTGTTGTTCTGTGTAATAGAGATTCTGTAGTTGCAGTTCTCTAAGATCAGCTACTCCATGCACTCCAGAACTTCATCAAGTAGATGCTTGGTTGGGCCAATTCTATGTCCTGGATCTGGTCCTAAGTGCTGTCTCTGCTGGTCTGCAAGCCAGCTCTTGAGTACCCACACCACCAGGTCAAGCCCTGCTCTGGCTGGCCTGCCTAATACTGTTCAAAGAGCAATGAGCAGATCCTTTTCTCTCAGGTGCCCTGAGGACTGGCTGACCCCAGCACATGCACAAGCATCAGAGCTACCTCTATTGTGTTGCTCAGACAACCTGCAGAGACTGCTCTCTGAGGCAGCAAGTAAGGGAAAGGGATAGCTTTCCCACTTCCATGACCCTCTGCAAATGGTAAGGGAAAAAGGAAGGGGAAGGGATCTCAGCACAGCACAGCAGACAAATCTCTCCATGCCATACCCCCCTTTTGTGGGTGGATTTCTGTCCTTGTCCTAGATATACATTGGATATTTTCATTATTTACATTTCAAATGTTATCCTCTTCCCAGTCCCCCCCCCAGAAACCCACTATCCCCTCTCCCATCCCTTTGCTTTTATGAGTGTTCCCCCACTCACCTAACCATTCCACCCTCCCCACCCTCACATTCCGCTAACCTGTGTCATTGAGACTTCATAGGACCTCTCCTCCCACTGTTGCCCCACAAGGCCATCCTCTTCCTCTGGTTGGTGGTTTAGTCCCTGGAAGCTCTGAGGGAACTGGTTGGTTGTTATTATTTTTCGTCCTATGGGGTTATGAACCCACTTAGCTCCTCAGTCCTTACTCTGACTCCTCCATGGTGTGCCCATGCTCAGTACAATGGTTGGCTGTGAGCATCTGCATATATATTTTTCAGGCTCTGGCAGGGCCTCTCAGGAGACAACTGTATAAGGTTCCTGTCAGCATGCACCCTGTCTCTTAATGTGTATTTTCATTTCATGATTTGTATACATTAATGGGGGTACTTGTGATAATACAGTGATATATGTATAATGTATACAATTTAAAAGTAGTTAAACATATCTCCCTTCTCTTACACTTAGCAGTCATTCCTTGTAGTGCCTGAAATACTTTTAATGATATTTGTGTCATATCCCTTACATGTGCATTTTACTGTGACTAGCACAGAGAAATCACCTATTTCAATCTAATTCTAAATTCTTATTTCTGTGTTTTACTCTTCCCTATAACTTGTTTGCCGACCACTTACTCAGAGAAGCATCCATACACTTTCACTTTCCTTGGTGTTAACTTTTTGTTTGTTTGTTTGTTTGGGAGTCAGATTTTATAGTCTTTGCTTTTCGTTGAATTGATTATACCCTTTAACATAATAATGTCAGTGTCTGTCTCTGATGTGACAATGACAAGAAAGATTTTATTGCCTTTCATGGCTGAGTAGTATACCACTCTATATGTTCACCACAGATTCTTTATCTGCTTATCCAATGGAGTTCATTCTGGCAGTTCAATTCTTAAAAACTTGATATAAACCAACAATTAATATGAAGGTGCTGAGGCAGCTATGACATTCATTTCATAACTTTCACACTGGGAAATGTGTGCAAAGATTTATTTGCTATTTAAGCCTCTTCTGGAGTGTGTGTGATATTCTACATATCTTTCACTCTGCTTTATTAATAATCATATGAAAGTGATTTTTGAAAAAATATATATTGTGTATGTGTTATAAGGTATGATATATTCTGGAAACCATCATCTGTCAGTTATACAAATGACACATAATTACTCTCATTCTGTAGTTTTGTTATTCACTTTATTTATATTTTCCTTTCTACGGCATTGGCTTTTGGTTGGATCTATTCTACATATCTAAATTTATTTTGTGCTTTGGGATCTTTACACACACACACACACACACACACACACATCACATGCATGCATGTATATCACAAATTTATTCTTATGGATTTCAATACCTCATTTTTCCTTGCTTTTCTAGGTTATTTTCCAAGGGATTATAATTTCTATTTAGGTGTGTACAATTTTGAGTTATTATTTTTAATGTAAAATATCTAGATTGATATTTCTTCAGGTAGATGATCAATTTATTCTCCTTTATGTGTTGTAAAATTTTTTGAAAAATTCATTTGGCTATAGGAATCCTTCCCAATGTGTCTGCATATATGTGCTCATCCATGTATATGCAGTTGTGTGTGTGTGTGTGTGTGTGTGTGTGTGTGTGTGTTTGTGTGTGTGTGTATGATTGTGGAGAAAGTAGAAATCGACATGGAGTGATGTTTATTCTAAGATGTCTCCAACAATTTGTATGATATACATTGCTACATATGTGACGCTATTTTCATATTCCCAATGGATATTTTTTAAATAACTTAATATATTTCTTAAGTAAAGTTTTATATTGAGAGTGTTGAAATGTTAGTTTATTGAAACTATTATAAGCTGTGAGAATGGCTGGAAATTAACCTAGTCATACCATTTTAATGCAGTAAGTAAAACACTAGTGTAAACTCTGAAAATTGAAGATAAGAAATAAAATATAATATGATAACATTTAAAAATTATTGAAAACTTTTAGAATTCTGTCTTATATAAACATAAAGAGGGCTGAAGACTCAGATGTAAAACGTGAAGCAAATTACTAACAGGAAACTGAGAAGCATTGTACATAATAATCCTCAAATGTGTTGCTCCTGGGTTGGAACAAAAAGCTCTGTCCATTATTTCTATATGTATTCCATAAGCCTTTCCCCTCTGCAGAGGACAATCTCCTGGATTTCTTTGCATCCCTTTGCCTTTTGATAAACATAACAAACGTACATATGAGTAAAAAACATTTATCATTAAGAAATTTTGGTGTTGTGTGTATTCTGTTCTCAAGTTAGTGATCCTATCACAGGAAACTCCATAAAGAACAACAGAAAAGAAAAATGAAACCACAAAAAAAATGATGTAGCCAAACCTAATAAAACAATTTTAAGTAAGTCCATGTCTTATTGAATACTATAATTTTCAACTAATTAGTATAAATTGATGAGAATCTTTTTCTCTTTCAAAATATCAGTATAAGATGGATTACGTGTAAATTATATAATGGTGCAGTTTGTGGTAAGAAACCGAATATATGCTTATAAATATTGATGTCTTACCACTCTCTTAATTAACTATGCATACACTACCTCACTTTCAACAGAGATATTCATAGGTTATCATCAGCTGTGATTACTATTCTGTCATGGATACATTTTAATTTCAGAGCTTACTCTCCCGTTACTGAGGTTTGAACGTTGGGACATCATGTTACACTTAATTTCAATCTCCCGATATTTGAGAACATCATATGAAACAATTCAGTGAACATCAAGTAAGGCCCACATGGTTCTCATTAACACAATCAAGTCAGAGAATTTTCTTTGCAGGAAATTCTGTTCTTTTGCAATAGAATGAATTACAATATGTTTGAAGTACTGTGAGATAAAAGGCCCATAACATTTTGAGTTGCTGTTAGCCCTAATAAATTTCCACATGCAACAAGTCCTTGAGATTCTTGTGCACATAAAAGTGTTCATTAATACTGTGGAAAAAATTTGCTTGGGAGTAAAAAATTAGACAAATTAATCCAAGGTCAGGTTCAATAAAGATGGAAATATAAAAGTTTAAATGAACAAAGAAAACTGGACAATCATGTAGAATATATTAAAACAAGGTTTTATGAAACATTATGTAGCATACAGCACAATATTAACATAAAAAAAGCAATCTTAAAGGAAGAAACAACCACCAAAAAAATGTACTTTTTAACAATGAGACAGTGGGTAATTTTAAGCAACAGAACAAAATTTGGCCATTACATAATAACCTTATTTGAAAAACTAGTTTAAAGTGAACCATTATTGAATGAATAAATAAATGAAAGAGATAAAAAATTTATAACACATATATTTTCACTCTATGGCTTTGAAGCAGTCAAAATCTAGTCTCAGATATGATCCTCAGTTCATAAGAAAAAACAAACCTATAAAACAGACAAAATGGATAACATCGAACCTTGCCCTATCACCCCAATTAGAAGAGCGAGGACCAAATGGGTGACTGAAAAATGTCTTGGGTGTGAGAACTAAGAACCAGCAGTCCGCAGTAGTGAAAATGTGAATTGTAGCCTTGGTTGTGAAGTAGATAGCAACTTCTTCCAATGCCTAAACACAGTGAATTGCATTACAGTGCAATTCTATTCCTAGATGTATTGTGAGGAGAAAAAAAAACTCAAATATATAATAAATATTATCTTTATATCGTTAGTGTTTCTATTATCGGCTTGTTTGCTTTTCTTTTTTGTGGACTGTGTCTTGTTTTATGTCCTAGAACTATCTTGAAATAACCTCAGACTGTCTCATTTTCATTCCTTAAATTCTCCTAACTTAACCCCGTGGAAACCAGAAATGGAAATGCACACAGACACTAGGTAAAAATCTTTTTTTTTTCCACACAGAAACATGAACAATTAAACTTCTGAGTTCAGTGTTTGTGATAGATGTGGAATAGATACAAGCTCTGCATTAGCAAATGATAGCTATAATATTATAAACTATTGAAATATTCATCATTTTAACTAATTTTAGGAAATCTTGACAAGATGGCACTAAAAAAAGAACATATGCAGAATTCAATTCATGTGAGATTTTGGAAAATGTTAAGTCTGAAAGTGGAGGCAAAATTTTATAGTATAAACGCTTATACTGGTAGCCTATGGATTCTTTTCTCACTTTTATTATTTGATAGGTTTGTGGCCTTAAAATGTGAATATATTTATCCATGAAGTGTGTGTGTGTGTGTGTGTGTGTGTGTGTGTGTGTGTGTGTGCTCACTTGAAGAACAGAGACAATCTTGAATGCCAGGCCATTAGTCTCTGTACACCTTGTTACTTGAAAGCATCTCTCATAGGCCTGCAGCCCATTCACTAGTATAGTCTGGTTGGAAGTGAACCTCAGGAAGTTAACCTGTCACTGCCTTCACAACACTGGGATTTCAAGCAAATAGCACCATACTTAACTTACTCCATATGGAGTCTGGAGATCAAGTTCTTTATGGGTAGAGATATCACCAAAGACCTGGAAAAGCTATAATTACTACTTCTTTTATTAATGCTCTTAATAAGTAACAACTGTGGACATTTTTTGCACATGTTATCCTTTATTTCTAAAATAGGTTTTTTACATTCTTTTATTAATTTTTCATAATTTCATATTTTCACCACAGAAGCCAAAAATAAAAATAAAAGCTCTTCTAACAGAGTGGTGTTAGCCACTTAAAAGTTTTTAATTGAAGTAGAATTATATCAATCCCCTGCCTTGCATTCCTTTCTCTAACCTAGACTAAGAACTACAGGAAATGGCTATGTAAGAATGCATAATTAAAACCTTTTAGAAATAAAAGGTTGTTAATTTAATAGGGCACTAACTCAATTAAAATGAATGAAAATATATTTAAACAAAATATGTGAGTTTTTATTCAGTTCTGCTTTTCATACCTCTGATTATTTCAATATAAAAAATCAGCAAATTATATCCTTATCCTTTTAATTATACCTGTAAATGAACCTTCCATGAGATTTATCACAATTTCAGTTACTAGGTGTTAGTCTTGAAATAATTTTACAATGATATGAAGTATTTCCACAAAAGTAGGGAGCATTAATAATTTTATTATTCATTGTGACATAACTTTTCACAGTTGTAATTTTCCTACTTCTTTTCTATGAAATATGACTTCAATGAGTATATCAGGTTAACCCTTAGATGTATGTCTCTGTAAATGCAATCACAGAGTCAACACCTAATAAGAAGGAATGATTTTTCTCATAACCAAAGCCATCATTTTACAAATATTTCAATTGACTTTGTGTGAACATATTTCAAGTTGCCCTAACCACTTCCTCCAAGGTCTTCTAAGCACTGGCATCACTATTTTGAAAATACAGAATTTAAATCACATATGCATAAACCATAACACTGATGCATTTTTAGAGATAGGAGAGTATTGTAAAATACAGTCAGTATAATTAACTTGAAATGTGTGTTAAGTTATATGCTTTACTCAACATTTTAATTTTGAGGCTCTTGTAAGTGCCAGTTATCAATTAAAATTAATACTACATTTAATGTTTCATCTGCAATTCAAAGGCAGAAAATTGAAAAATGCTAGAGAAACTATATAGCAAAAATAATTAAATAGAAAAAGTGACAGAATACCATACTGATAAATGTTATCTCATGGAAGAGAAATGTCACTTGCATGAATATATAGAGTTGTCGCTGCTCAGCTAAAACCGACCCAGGGCAAGTGAGTAATGACTGAGCATCAAGTGACACTGTCTGATTCGGTTTCATTACTTCAGATGACGGTTTATAAAGGACTATAACAATCCGGCAGCATTGTGTCAGTGGACATCCCCTTAGGAATATCCGGTGTCAAGATTATATGCATACTTACAACAGGAGTGCGGCATGCTGACTTATTCTCCTGTTCAAATTACATTTGTAGAAAAATTGAAATATTGAAAATGTGGGAATAATACATAAAACGAACAGGGATTTCAGGAGCGTGCACTATGATAGCCAATCTGTTTAGTGACCAAATCAAAATCATTCTATGTTAAACTGTTAAGTTAACAGGAACAAAATGGGGGAGAGGGGACCCACCCAATTCGAGCAGGTGGCTTTTGAGCAGCCTAAAGGAAAAGAAATTGTTCATCACACATGCCAATATAGCCTGGGGAATAAAAAGCTAGGGTCACTTCATGAGGTCTTCTAGGGTGATTTCATAGGGTCACTTCACTCTGTTATTAGACACCTTTGGGGGATGCTTCTAAAAGATTTTCACCTATTTAAATGAAAATAAATAAAACACAGCCAAAACTTGCTCTCAGTAATAGAATATAAATAACTAGCAACAACCAAACTTTAAGAGATAGCGATCAGACAATACTCAAACAAACTAAACCTATTTTTTTTTTTTTAGGAACACAGAAAGGCATTTAAATTTGCTTGCTTAAGCCACTTGTGTTTTTTCCCTGTCATTCCATTTTTGTAATTTATTCTTCCTGCCCTTTGGCCTTTCTTTTGCTTCTGTATGCTCAAAAAATAAAAACAGAAGTGAGAATGCAGATGTCTTCTTTCCCAATGTGTAAAGCAAATTCTTCACATACATCTTATTCTTTCTCACTAATATTTTATAGTTTTTGACCATTCCATTACTACTGTAAAGAATGCATACATGTTATTTTTTAGTTTGCCATTTTAAACAACTGACTTTCTGCTATTTCTCCATCCTGGTCTTTACAGATAACTACATGTATCCAATGATATGCATGTGGTGCCACAGGTTTGTCCTGTCTAGACAGGTTCTGGTTGGATACCCAGGTTCAGACACCTTTCCAGATCTCAGGTCCTGGTCTTTCCTACAATTGCAACTTGAAAATCTTACTTTAAAGTACTTTTCAATCTGGAGTCTTCACCAATATAGATGGAAAATCATCTCACAGATGTTTTTGAAGACATCAGGCAGTAGCCCTGTTCACTCTGGCTTACTTTGGGGCTACCAGTAAACTTTTTTCTAATAAACTGCTTCCCTTATAATTCACTTCCATGACCTAGGGAACTGTTTACTATGCCATTGTTGGAATGATTCAAAAATGGTAATAGTTTGTGTGTATATTTATTTAAATAATAACAATCTTTTATATGTTCAATTTTTATTAAATGAAAGAGCTTCTTGAATGTCTATGGACCTGTTTGTGCGGAACTGTTTGATGCATGATTAGTGTGTTTGGGCCCCTCCCTCTGTGGATGGCACTGTTCCTAGGCAGGAGGACATTGGAAACTAGACATGAAAATGAGTTTATCATGAGCCAGGAAGCAAACAAAGAAGCAACATTTTCCACAGTTTTGGCTTTAGTTCCTTCTTGAGTTTCTGTCAGAAAACTTTCGGTCGTGCTATTTATCACAACAAACAAAAGGATCTGGGTCATTTAAAAAATCTCACCTACTAATTTGATATTGAAGCTAAGATTTATAATTAGTCTGTGTTTCAGAATTCTGGCTTAAACCTGTTCAGGTCTTAACATGTGCTGCCAAGTCTCTTTGAGTTGTTTCAGGAAGGCAGTACTGCTTTGCAGTCATCCATAACTTCTGGCTCTAACAAACTTTGTTCTCCTTGTCTGCACAGATGATGTTTTCTTAAGAGACACTAGAGAGCATAAACTTTGGTTATCTGCCTCATTTAGAAAAATCATTAACAGCTTATTTTTGTAAATGTGAGATTACTAGATATTCTATAAAACGATAAGAGACATATCATTGATTTTCTTCCCATAGTGACACAACATGACACATGATGATTGAATTCTGTAACACCACTTGTTCAGATTAGTAAATGCCCATTCAGTGCATTAAAATACTGGGCATATACCCAGTGGATTCCCCTGCATACAATAAAGACACATGCTTCACTATGTTCATAGCAGCCTTATTTATAATATCCAGAAGTTGGAAGCAGCCCAGATGTCCCTCAAAGGAAGAATGGATACAGAAAATGTGGTATATGTATACAATGGAATACTACTCAGCAATTAAAAATAATGAATTCATGCAATTTGTAGGCAAATGGTTGGATCTGGAAAATATCATCCTAAGCGAATTAACCCAATCACAAAAGAATACACATGAAATGCAATCACTGATAAGTGGATATTAATGAACCCAGAAGCTCTGAATACTCAAGGCAGAATTAGCAAATCAAAAGATTCCCAAGAAGAAGGAAGGAGAGGACCCTGGTCCTGAAAGGACTGGATCCAGTTTTGTAGGAGAGTACCAGAATAGAGCAGAGAAATGGTGGGGTGGTGATTGGGGAATAGGGGGGGGGGCGGGTGGTGGTGGAAGAGGACATACGGGACATATGGTGAGGGGTTAACAGGGAAAGGGGAAAGCCTTCGGAATGTAAATAAAGAATAAAGAAAATAAAAAAAAATGTAAAATAAAAAGTAATAAACTATTATTAAATTTAAAAAAAACAACATAAAATTTTGTGTGATAACTTATTATTACCCTGGGAGAAATATAAAATGAAATAACTTTCTAAAGTCTAGATATTTCTAGTTTCCCGTGTTTTTCATTTGTATAACAATAATGAATAAAAAATGTGATTTCAGTGTGGAAAATACTTTAGAATCCACTCTTTCTCTTTAAGATTTATTTATTTATTTATTTATTTATTCATTCATTCATTCATTTAATGTGTGTGACTAACCTGTCTCTCTGTTCAGAGACACCAGAAGAGGGCAAAAGATTTCTTTACAGATGGTTGTGAGCCATCATACGGTTGCTGGAAATTGAACTCAGGACCTGGGGAAGAGCAGCCAGTGCTCTTAATCACTGAAACATCTCTCCAGCCCTAGTTTTCACTATTGACATTACTTTTGCTATGTGTAGTTACAGTGCAACTTTAAGCAGCTGCTTTTATCTGTTAGAAAAACAAAGTTAATGATATTTGCCTGTCCTGACACTAATATTAATGTATTAAATTCCGTGCTTGCTGCTCTTAAATAAACATTGAAATTACCAAGTTAGATTTTACGTTGATAAACATATATTAAATAATTCAGAGTGAAATAACTATATTTCATTTCAATCAAATCCCTCTTTTATTATTGCTCATCTACCAAATCAGACTTAGAAAGATGTGCTTAGGGGAAGGACTGTGTGGTGGAATTGAGTTTGTGGATTTCTATCATTGTGATAGTATTCCAGCAAATAACAACTTAACAAAGAATAGATCTATTTGACTTACAATTTTGGAAATTGTAGTCCATATTGAATTATTCCAGGTGGCTGGAGCTTATGTTGTGGCAGAGCATCATGACCACTTGAATAGAGAGTAGTGGAGAATGCTTACTGTACATTGCAGATTAAGAGAGGAAGGTCAAGCCAGGATCCCCAAATCACTCAGAATAGCTTGCCAATGACATAGCATGCTTCAAATCTCCCTTACCTTCCCACACTGCTCCTGATTGGTATGCAACTCTTCAACATTCAAACTTAGAACAACAGTTTAGATGTCATTGTTAAAAGGTAGAAAGGAATTTCAAGGGGAATTGTGACTTGATATATTTTAGCATATTTTGTTTGGAGTTAAGATTGCTAAATATTATACAAAATTTACAGAAATGAGAAATTTCTCCCTGATTTGTATTAGTTTTTCACTTTCCATTATTTAATTAAACTTAATTAAAATGGAAGCCCTTTATGCCCAAAGTTATCTAAGAATGCATTGTTAAATTATATGCTAAAAAAAAATGAGAACTGTTCATCTCTAATTTTTTCCAAAGGATACAGAGAAGACAAGTAAAAGATTAAAAAATTAGTAAATCAACAGGACAATATAGACTATACACATGAATTATATGCATTGTTGTACAAGTTGCAAAACACTACCATATTCTTTTAAAGAGTTATACTGTGTATCGTAACTCTTAGATGTAGACAAGGTGGAAGAAATCTTTTATTTTTAAGTATATTTTCTTTAAAGAACTTAGTGAAAAATATGTACAGAAATGCCCTATAAATTAGAAGGACTGGCCCTGAGAGTTCTAAAGAATGCCAATTCTAGGATCCAAGGCTTCTCATACGTTAAAGAACCTTGACCAGTGCAATTTAAAAAGAAAATGTATAAGGGCACTTCTCTCTAGACAAAAGGGTAATTTAAAGGGCAAGCAAGTAATGTGTTATCACTTGTTTCCCTTTAGTGTATTTATAAATTTCTTTATTACCCATTGTTAACTGTGTATTAACAGCAAATTCACTAATAATAATTCCTGTAAATGATGATACTTCCATCATTAGACAGCTTAAGTTTTTGTCAAACTAACAGAAATTTTGTACAATTTTACTTCACTAGAAGGACCTGTTCTGTGTCTTAAATAGTTTGTTACATAATTGCAAAATATATTTTCATTTGAGAATATTACAGTACAACCTGTGTGAGAGATTGTGTAAGCATTTCATCCCAGTACATTCAAGACCTTGTATTCTGCTGCATTATAGATGTTTGGTCTTTAAGCTTCGGTGCTCAGGATTTTCTTTTCTTTCAACAATGTATTAGTTAGAGAAGGCATAAAGGAGATTATTTGGTGTAATAGGCAGAACATCCCCTCAAACTGCCCATACCTTAATCCCTGGAACCTGCAAATAGATAGCATTACTGGGCAAAGGGGGAATCTGTAGATGTAATTTCATTTATAGGCTTGAAAATGGGGAGATGATCCTAGATGATCCAGATAGCTCTAATTTAATCACATTAGTGCTCAAAATCAGAGAAGAATTTCTACACAGAAACAGAAGAGATGGAACAAGTCATAGATTCTTAGCACAGGAAAGAAATTTGATGTCCCTGGGCTGACTCAAATGTAAAGTCAAGTTTTCAGAGTAGAGACATGTACAGACTTTTTACAAATAGTCTAAATCCAAAAAGAAAATAAGTCTTATATTTGCACTATGTTTAATATAGCAAGCCTCTTGATTAAGAAAGGATGTATCACTCACTGCCCCCAGAAAGAAATGTAGCTCATTTGATGACAGGTTAATAATTGTAAGGTTAAAATGACACAGTTATGTGAGGCAATACATACATGATGCCAGATGCTAATAAAACACACATTCCCTTAATCTGCTAGCTTCTAGGGGAATTCATATACACCAGCTAAAGCAATGCTCTGGAAATTGTTTTCCTACTATGCGCTTTCTATTTCAAGGAAAACAGGAAACAAATCTTATTAGACATTCATATGCTTCAAACTCATGATTTCAAAAATGATACAGGCATGATAATCCATGCCTTATAGGCCATTACTTAGGAGACAGGGGCCGGTTGAACTCTGAGTTTGAGGCTTCCCTAAAAAACATAACAAATTTTAGTTATGGTTTAGCCAGTACAATTTAATAGAAAGATTCTGGAGAGAGAGAGAGAGAGAGAGAGAGAGAGAGAGAGAGAGAGAGAGAGAGAGAGAGAGAGAGAGAGAGAAGGAGAGACAAGGGAGTGGAAAGACAGACAGAATAATGACAGACAGAAAGAAAGAAGAAAAGAAAGGAAAAGAAAAGAAAGGGAAGGAAATGAAAAAAGAAAAGAAAGGAAAGGAAAAGAAAAGAAAAGAAAAGAAAAGAAAAGAAAAGAAAAGAAAAGAAAAGAAAAGAAAAGAAAAGAAAATACATTTTGTTTTATTTTACTTAGGGATAGAATTTCTCTTTGTAACACAGACTAGCCTCTTATGTGTGATAACCCTACCTCTCCATCTTCATTGGTGGGAAGAGAACAATATGCCATCTTGCCACCACAGAGATTCTTTGGACTAAACAACCATCAACTTAACCTATATACAATGGTTGTGATTATTCATGTATAGTCATATGTCTGGTATCAAGTTCCACTCTGAGACCTGCACATCTCTGGCTGAAGCCTATATGTTTTCTATTCACCATCCTGAGTTACTAAATTCACAAGAATTTGGAATTGTTATTACTAGAATTATCTAATCTTTATCCTCTAAGATGATTTTGTGATTATTATAGGACTAGGCCTATATAAGAGCCATTAGAAAACAAAACCAACCAAAGAACCAAACAACAGCAATAATAACAACAAAATCCCATGGTTATACATACAAAGCATGTGTATGATGTCACGATTTCGTATATAAGATAATAAAAGTAATGGCGAAATAACAAATACCAATGAATGCAAAGAAAGGTAGCAGACAAATAATTAACCAAGTCAATTAAGGCCTTAACAGACGGTAAGCCAATGTGCACCTGCACTTCTACTCTTCCAGAAACAGAAAAGTATTTTGTAAACATGAAAATGAATATGTGAAAATAAAACCCAGGAGTGACACAGGGCAAATGCCTTTAATTACAAATCCAAATTTCACATGCAAATGTTCTTAACCACACAGACATATAGTAAATTATATTTTTCACAAGTGCTTCTCCATGCTGAAGTTATGATAACAATAACATGAATTATTTGGAGCATGGGATATTTTTCCTAGAAATTTACATGTCCTTGCCATTTTGTCTCTAACTTATAGAATATCAAATATTAAAAAAGAAAACATCATCATTTTCTCCTATAGTAATGAAGGGCTTAGGAAAAGTATGCTCTGAAGTCAGATTGTATTCAAATTCAAATTCTTAAGTTCTACTTTCAGATTTTTTTTCTAACTTCATCTAAAATGCCAGTAGTTTTAAACTATATCAGCTGGATGGGATGAAATTATGATATCTCCCACTGGCGTGAGTCTGATAATAATATCTGACATTTGGTATATTCCAAAAATGTTATATTTGCAGTCTGCTGCTTTGTAAATATCCCAAATGCAATTAGTGCCACTCATTGGCATCCTGGTGCTGTCCTGTGAATGTAGCACCGGAAGCTCATTGCTCAGTTTGCCCTTTCATGTCAGGTAAATCACAGTATCACCGAGAAAGTAGCTTAGATCAAAGAAAGCCTAAACATTCAAGTCAATTAATTCATGAACTTCAATAGCCAGTGGATGGTGATTCTCTAATTTATTTTCAAATGTGACAGTTGAAGCTGAAAACACACGAGTGGAGAAAGCTGTACGTGTGAAGCATTACCGGAGGAGTAACTGATTTCACTGCAGCACTGATACCGCAAACTTCACAAACCCATTTAAAAGTATGGGGAAGACAAATGAACTAGGAATAAATAAATGAAAGCGAATATAAATTAAGACAATCTGGATAAAGCCCAAGAATTACTCTTCCCCACTGTAATATTTTGAGGTTCTGATGTCATGTGTATTAGAGTAGACAGTCGATTATATTATTCATCAAATGTAGTAAGGATTGAATTAAAATTTATAAGCCATAATGTTTCTTATTTGTTCCATGTTTTGGAATTCTCATACTAAAGCAATGAAATGGACATGTTCTATAAATAAAGCGGGGCATTATTCCTCCATGTTAATGGCAAACTCGGTGTATGAAACTCTCTGCTGTATTACAGTAACAACTACAAGATGAAGGGTATATTACTGTTGTTCTTGTGATAATGATATCGGCCGCCCATTTCAGATAGAAGTTTCACTTAGCTCCAGTTAGCAATTGAATCTTTAAAATAAGAATAATATTATCACTTCCATGTGTTCAAGTAAAATCACCTCTCTACACATTTGCTGTAAATTAACAAATGTCTACTAAAATAAACATTGATAGTAACAGGATCTTTGGCGTATAATTTTGTGGATTCAGTACTTTGCTGCATGCCTTGGTCTCTTGGGGAGATAACTCACTATTTAAAGGCAAAAGTATGCTAAAAAGCTAAGATATCTGCTCTGTGGCATGGAAGAAAAAAAGAGGAGAGATCTGGTTTGTAGATTTATTTAAAGGCATCCTCAAAAGACCTGAATAGATCTTTTACGTACTAGATTTCATTTTTAGGCATACTTTTTTTTGAAGTTGTCATGAATGGGATTATTTTCCATATTTTTCTTCAGTAAATTTATAATTGTTGTATACCAACTATCCATTTAGAAATGAATTTTGTGATATTCGGCTTTGTCAATTTGTAATTATGTGTTTCTGTACTATTTTTTTGTGAACATTTAAGTACAACATCCTGTCTTCTGTATCAAAAACATAACTTTTATTTTTTGCTATTCATATGCCCTTTTAGTTTCCTTTTCATATGGTATACATATAACATGTATGTGTATGTATACTCATATATATACAAAAATATTCATAAAACAAAAATATATGGACACAGGCACTCATATGCACACAAATGCATATACTATATACACATACACTTTTAACTATTTTCAAGCAACATTTAAAACATTTTATTTGAATAAATACTCAGTTGCTTTTAAGGCCATTCTTCTCATTAAATAATTCCTCAGTTATAATGGAGGAGCCAATTTTTACTAGCGCCAACAAAGATCCATTGGCAAAGAATGTATATAATGACCTGGTTTCTTGTTTCTCTACATATTGCTTGGACATACACCATGTCTTGTGTGTGTGTGTGTGTGTGTGTGTGTGTGTGTGTGTGTGTGTGTGTGTGTTTTGAGACAGGGTTTCTCTGGATAGCCATGGCTGTCCTGGAACTCACTCTGGAGACCAGGGTGACCTTGAACTCATAAATCTGCCTGCCTCTGCCTCCCAAGTGCTGGGATTTATGTCTACTTAGCTTCCCAGGAATGCAGGAGAGACAAGAGGAAAATGGCATAGATACTATTCTGCCTTGATAAGAAAAACAAAGCAAAACAAAACAAAAAGTAAGCAAAGCAATAAGTGTGTGCTTTCATGGTTCTCCTTTCTTGAATATACTTTTTTATCTGTTTTGCATTGCTGTTGGCTTCCTGAATGCTGGCAAGTGTTGTCTGCCACTTGGTTTGTGTCTGTAGGGTTCCAGATTGTGCTTCTACTGTTCTTCATAAGATTAAAGACTACTAGTCACAATGAAAGATTCTCTTGTTTCCTCATTCTTACAACTTTTACTCATGATGCTAGTATTTCATGACAAATCTTATGACCGTAATTGCTTTATGACTCTCACCCTAATCCCTACTTCAGGAGCACAAGCAGCCTTGTTACAACAGATATCTGGATGCTACACCCTCACATCAAATGTGTTTCTTTATTACATACAGTTCTCTTATAATATATCTCTAACCATTACAACATTGCATCAAAACATTAGAATTTTCTGAATTTAGGTCTGAAAATAGTAAGTAAATGTGAAAATTTCTTCCCCACTTTTCACAGAAATTAGGAAACGTTTTACTGAATCATAATTGGTATTCTCAAGACAATTATTCAATGATTTTCTACCCTAAAAAAGCCTGCAAATAAATATGTTTTAGTAGGAAAGTTGATGTGGATTATATGTGTCTGGCAAATTGAATAGGACCATATGGAGCAATGCGTCTTTCTATGCAATTTTGAGTTATTTTTACAAAGTAGATATCCATTCTGCATGTTCTTCTGACAGGAATAGTAGGAGGGGTGTCTCAGTCACAGTCCCACACATACCCTCTGCTTAGAATGAGGGTGGATGAGAAGGTGGAAGAAAAAATGGAAGGAGACCCATAGAGACACAATATTAACAATCCTGGAGGATAGGCGGGTGACTTAAAAAACTGTCACACACAGTGAAAATAGAGAAGATTTGGTGGATGCAGTGAGAGAATTGACAGTGCCTGGTGATTTAGATTTAAATAAAGAGAGATGGAGGAGAATTCAAGTTCTCAAGAGTATTTTTAATGGTCAAGATGGGTCAACGAGAAGATACTGAATAAAAAATAATTCAAACTCTGTAGGAATGAAAAAAATGCCTTTTTACTGGAACTGAAAAATCAAAGAAAAAATACATAAGTAATAATCATGGATTTCCATTCAGAAAATGTATTTGAAGAAGAAAACTCTAGATTGAATTATATCATAATGAGGGCTTATTTTAGGTTTTGATAGAATCAAGAAGGAAATAACTCAATAGAGGGGAAGTAGTTGGTATTACAAATAAGTTAGAGATCGGCAAGATCGCCCATGGGAATAGATGAAGGGCTATTCATGAACAGTCTTCTTTTGAGAATTCTCAATAACAGAATTGCAAATGGCTAAGAAACATTTAAAGAAATGTTAAACATCCCTAGCAATCCGGGAAATGCAAATCAAAACTACTTTGAGATTCCACGTTGCATCTAACAGAATGGCTATGAGTGACAGGTCATGCTCATGAGGGGATGAAGCTAGGGAATACTCCTCCATTGCTGGTTCAAGTGCAATCTTACATAGCCATTATGGAAATCAATATCACAGTTCCTCAGAAAATTGGGTTTTGATCTATCTCAAGATGCAATTATATCATTCTTGGACATATACAAAAAATGATGCTCTATTCAACCTCCAGGACTCAACTATATTCATTGAGGCTTTGTTCATAATAGCCAGAAATTGGGAAACTGAGGACTAGATGTTCCTCAAGTGAAGAATGGATAAAGACGATATGACACATTTACCCAATGGAGTGTTATTCAGCTCTGCTTAATTTTTTTAGGAAAATCAATGCCACAATTATGTGAAAAAATTTAAATGATGTAAACTTGATCCATAAAAACAAATATGTACTCACTTGATAGAGGATATTAGCTGTGGAGTGAATAATAATCAAGCAACAATCTGCAGACCCAGAGAAATTAGGTAATGTGGAAGCACCAGGAACCTGCCAGTGAAGGGGCAATAAATTACATTTTGTGGTGTACTTGAGGAAGGTAGGAATGGGAGCTGGAGGGACCAGGTTAGGGGAGACAAAGGAAGTGATTTCTGACAGAAACAGTCAGTTCAGTATAATTCCCCTTGAGTCTCTGAGAGTGACTACAGTGACTAATGTTAGAGATGAGGTCTGACCTGTCCATCTTTTGTGATTTAGAAAGGATTCTGGTGATAAGACTGGGCCATATTTTTTTGTGTGTGTGTTGAAGGTAGAGGGGGGGGTCTTCTGGAAATCTGTATATATCCTAGGCTGATGCTGGGACAGATGGTCACTCTCTGAAAACTGATCATGGTTCCAACTCCCTAGTATAGCATCTGCATAGTTCATTGAACATAGAAGGGTAAAGCTGATGCTTACATGGAGTCTTTACCCTACATTCTACTCTCTTTGCTACATCAAAGCTATTCTGCAGAGTATAGAGAGGCTTGATCCCAACCCAGTCACAAAACCTTCCACCTGTAATCTATCCTGCCTGCATGATGTGTTCTAGCAATGGTAGCACTGCACTTTTAGATGTGGCCAATTAATGGTCAGTTTAACTTGTGAGGCTCAAGACATGAGAGAGATTGCATGTGCTAAATTGTGTGTCTGGCCAGGAACTGAAGGCTGTATGAGCCAGAAAATTAGGGTAAACCAGGCTGGCAAAGAAGCTGAAATATTTCCTAATGATATTTTGCTATACTCCTAGATTTGCACCTTGTCCAGTTGTAATCTGTGAGGTTTCTTCTGGCAGAAGAAGGGAAGAGAGGCGGAGACTCACAGGAATACATTATGCACAAAGAGAGGATATATTTGGTGTCTCCATTACCTTCCTCCCCTAGAAGATTGGGAAACCTTCAGAAGGAACATGGGTAGATTGAAGGACTCAGAGGAGATGGAGCATACAAGGAGAACATGGCCCACCATCGCTAATTAAGAGGGCTCACATAGGCTCACAGAGACTGAAGTGGTAAGCACCTGGCTTTCTTGGATCCCTAGCACTTGTATTATTGTGATTAGTTTTGTTTTCTTATGAAGCTCCTAACAATAGGAGTGACTGTGTCTCTAGCTCTTTTGTCTGTCTTTGAGACTCTTCTCCTCCTTTGCATGGTCATGTATTGATTGCCTTGATAAGAAGGCTTTCTTCCTTCTTTCCTTCCTTCCTTCCTTCCTTCCTTCCTTCCTCCCTCCCTCCCTCCCTCCCTCCCTCCCTCCCTCTCTCTCTCTCTCTCTCTCTCTCTCTCTCTCTCCTTCCTTCCTTCCTTCCTTCTTTCTTTCTTTCTTTCTTTCCTTCTTTCTTTCTTTCTTTCTTTCTTTCTTTCTTTCCTTCTTTCTTTCTTTCCTTTTTTCTTTCTTTTTTGTATGTTATTTTATCTTGTTTCACTGCCATTTCTTAGAATTCTCCTTTTTCTGAAGAGGAGATTGAAGATGGCTCTGAAAGATGAGGTGTTGTAGTGAGGGGCTTCTGGAAGGAATGAATATGGACAGGGTGTTTTAATAAGGAGAAATATCTATTTCAACAACAATACAAAATAAAAATCCTTCATCTTTGAACTAATGGTTCATAATAGGTGTAGTTGTTGTTTGATAACACTGTAGGCTTAAAAATGCCAAAAACAAATGTGAGAATATCAAAGAAGTAAATTTGAACCACTTTTCTCTCTGCAAGGGTAAACCTTGGCTGTCTGAATAGTAGTTACTTTTCATCCAGAGGTAAGCGTGCACATGTCCAATTATATGAATATTTATTGTGCAGTGTATAGGAAAAGCAATATGTTAGGAATTGAATTCTACAGAGATATGCACCTCTAACCAAGTATAGCAGACCTGTCATCTCAACCATCTTACAATAGACAGCTGTAATTACAATGTGAAAGCTGTGCTGAACAAGGAGCTGCAGTCTTGACATTTGTACCATTGTGAGAGGAAAACATGGCCTTAGATTCTAATATCACTACTTAAAACATTGATAATTTGGGCGATTTATAAACTTACTGTTCCAGTTTGTGGTAATTTACAACTAAAAATGGTATTTTAAGTATTTACCACTGAGTTGGAGTGACTGTTTTTTTGGTTCATTGAGACAGGCATCTGTCTTTATGTATTTCTAGACTTCTGGTTCCTGTGGTCAAACACTGTCAAACACTGTAATTGCTCAAAATATTGGAGAATAATAGGAAAGCTATTGTTGATCTAATGACACTTAGTATTACATGAACCAGGCTCTACAGTATAGATGAATGCTTAACAATACTTCCTTGCAGTGTGTTTCTTCATATTAATGGTCTTTAGACTAGTCTGTATTGAATAAAGTCCTCTACTTATCTTTTGGGTAGCTTGAAAATATTTGTCAGGGGTACAATAAACAAAATCTGTATTCAAGTGACACTTAATTTTCTCTGTTTGAGGCTGGGGAAAACTACAGAACACAATACATTGCACCATTTTTTAGAAATAATGTCACATGTAGTAATGAATGTTCTCAAAATCAAAATAAAGTTAAAGCTAACCATGAGATGCTCTTCCTCTTATCTCTGTCTCCCAGGTGCTAAGATTAATATGGTGTGATACTCTACCTGCCATAGAATATCTATGAACATTTAATTATACCTCAAGGATGTGCATATATCTATTACCTATATTCTTATGAAATTAGCAAAAATACGTTCATTGTTAATTTGTTGTAATAATCACAATTATATAAAAGACTACTTTTTTTAAGTAACACATTTTACACATATACAATACCAGGATAACCAGGATTATATAACAAGTTTCTTTCTCAGATACCACACTGACAAAATATTAAATATGAATGGAACTAGACTACTATATAATATTGTATTATTATAATAAAGAGATAAATCTTCAATATTCTATTTTAATACAAAGAAATCTAAATGTGGAATACAGTTATTTATCTTAAAATGGGAAGCAAATGTGAATTAAATAAGTTTAATAATTTGGAGAATTAAATTCTTGACTCGGGAACACTGAAAAGAAAAGAATTCTGAGAAATGTCTTAAGAGCTAAATGCATTTTAAACCTAAGAATGGGGAAGGAAGTTAGGCTGGTGTAGAAGACAGACAAAGAAAGGAAGAGACTATTTTAAAGTTGACAGGCTTTATATACCCTGGTTATAGGAACTCTGGTTAGGCTCTCAAAATTATTAGAAAAATTTGATGGGGCACAAACTTTGTCAAATTGTATATTAGTATGTAAGTACAGGAGTTTTTCTCATAATTCTACAAAGAGACATATTTGGAATGAAACTGGGATTATAGTTTAATTTAGGAAGCAGTTGTAGGAGTAAATTTAGGAGACTTAAAACCCGTTACCTTATTTTCTAGACAAAATTGTTCTCCCTAAGTTAGGAAGGCTTTGGAGACAGTAATTAGCTTTGCCTTCCACAATGGTGCTCTATTCCTTAACTTGTTAAGTCTGCTAGTGACAAATTACTATTGAAGTCTGTCAGGCTCATCCTTTCCAGAAAATGAATATTTTCTATATGCAAGTAATTTTTTTTATTTAAAGCAATTAATCAATAAAGGGATTATAGCCCATCATTCTGTAATACAATAATAACATAAAGAAAAAATAAGCTAAATGTATATATTCATTAAAATTCTAGTAGTAGGACAATACTAAGTGATGCCAACCCATGTGTTTTCATTATAAGCACTGTGGTGGTTGAATATGCTTGGCTCCATACTACTAGGAGATGTAACTTTGTTTAGAAAGTTAAACACTGTGGTGGAGTGTGGGCTTTGATTGAGAACTTTTTCCCAGCTGCCTGAGAGATTCAGTCTGTTCCTGTTTGCCTTCAGAGCAAGATATAGAACTCTCAGATCCTTCAGCATAGTGCCTACTTGGACCCTGGACATTGCTATCCATGAGGAAAATTGGCTTAACCTCAGAATCAGTCAGCCAGCCCCAAATAAATGTTGCCTTTATAAGAGTTACCTTGATCATGGTATCTCTTCACAGCAATAAAACCCTAAAGAAGGACCTGTCAAATTTGGCAGATAAATTGTCTGGGCAGTTGTGTCTCTTAATGGCCCTCTCACTATTTCTTTACAGTAACAAAATTCTACATTTTTCTTTTTCCTACCAAAATCTATTGAATAAAAAGAGTAAACAACAGAATAAACTAGAAAATGATAATCAGTTTAATTTGTTCAATTAGATATCAAATATTAAAAAATTAACTGAGTACATCATGTTTATTTATGAACCAAGTAAAGATGCTAATATAGTAAATTGTATTAAATATACCAATAAAACAATACGAGTTTTATTACTAGATATGGATTGTACAACAAAACAAGTGAAGGAATTGAACAAAACTATCCAGGATCTAAATATGAACATAGAAACAATAAAGAAATCACAAAGGGAAACAACTCTGGATATAGAAAACCTAAGAAAGAAGTCAGGAATAATGGAAACAAGTATCAACAACACAATAAAAGAGATAGAAGAGAGAATCTCAGATGTAGAAGATACCATAGAAAGCATTGAAACAATGGTCTAAGAAAATGGAAAATGCAAAAGGTACCTAACCCAAAACATCCAGGAAATTCAGGATGAAATAAGAAGTCTAAATCTAAGGATTATACATATAGAAGAGAATGAAGATTTCCAACTTAAAGAGCCAGTAAATGTCTTCAACAAAATTATAGAAGAAAACTTCCATAACCATGAACATGCAAGAAGCCTACAGAATTCCAAATACTTTAGATCAGAAAAGAAATTTCTCCCGTAGCATAATATTTAAAACACCAAATACACTAAACAAAGATAGGATATTAAAAGCAGTAAGGGAAAAGGGTCAAGTAACTTATAAAGGCAGACCTATCAGAATTACACCAGAATTCTCACCAGACACTATGAAAGCCAGAAGATCCTGGACAGATGTCATACAGACCCTATGGGAACAAAAATGCCAATCCAGGCTAATATACCCAGCAAAACTCTCAATCACCATAGATGGAGAAACCAAGGTATTCCATGACAAAAATAAATGTATACAATATCTTTCCAAAAATCCAGACCTTCAAAGGATAATGAATGGAAAACACCAAAAAAGAGGGAAACTACACCCTAGGAAAAGCAGGAAAATGATTTTCTTTTAAAAAACCTAAGAGAGTCACATCTGCATAACTCCACCTCTAATAACAAAAATAACAGGAAGCAACAATCACTTCTCCTTAATATTTCTTAATATCAATGGACTTATTTCTTCAATAAAAAGACATAGACTAACAGATTGGATTCATAAGCAGTACTCAACATTGTGCTGCATAGAGGAAATTCACCTCAGGCATGAAGACACTACCTTAGAGTAAAAGGCTTGAAAACAATTTTCCAAGCAAATGGTCCCAAGAAACAATACGGTGTAGCATTTCTAACATCGAATAAAATTGATTTTCAACCTAAAGTAATCAAAAAAGATAAAGAAGGACACTTCATACTCATCAAAGAAAAGATCTACCAAGATGAACTCCCAATTCTGAACATATATGCTCAGAAGAGCACTCACATTCATAAAGGAAACTTTACTAACGATTTAAGCACACATTGTACCTCAAACAGTAACTGTGGAAGACTTCTAAACCACACTCTCATCAATGGACAGATCAGGGAAACACAAACTAAACAGAGAAACAGTGAAACTAAGAGAAGTTATGAACCAAATGGATTTAACAGATATCTATAGAACATTTCATCCTAAAACAGAAGAATATGATGGTGCATTCTTCCTTGGCACCTCATGGTACCTTCTTCAAAATTGATAATACATTTGGTCACAAAACTGATGTCAGCAGAAATAAGAATATTCAAATGATTCCAGGTACCCTATCAGATTGCCAAGGACTAAGGCTGTTCTTCAATAACAACAAAAACAACAGAAAGCCCACATACACATGGAAACTGAACAACATTGTACTCAATGATAACTTGGTCAAGGAAAAAATAAAGAAAGAAATTAGACTTTCTCATCATATAAAAGTGCTTCATTTGATCCTCATACTAGTTAAATGCAGGCTGATTAGTTAGTGGATCGTGGACAAAGGTAAAGGCTCAGTTTCCCAATGATGAAGAAGTATGGAAAACACAACAGCTGGACAGAAGTTACATAAAGGATCTGTTCCTAAACTTAGTAACATGAAACATATTTAACAGAGTGGAGATATGCTGCTGTCATTAAGAACCCTTGTTGCTCTTGCATAGGACCTGAATTTTTGTTATTGTTGTTATTGTTGTTGTTTATAGGTTATTGATATTGGTAAATTAGATGACCTACAGTTGTATTCTTTTCCCAGAAACCAATTTAATTGCATTTTAAGATATTGTTGCCAACAAATATGGACTTTGTACATTTATACTGAACAGACATATAGATAGATGATAGATGCAAAGATAGATAATAGATAGATAGATAGGTAGATAGATAGATAGATAGATAGATAGATGGATAGATAGATAGATGACCTTCTCTGACACATGAAATTCCTCTGTTGAGAATTCCTTGTTTAGCACTATACCATATTTTGTTTATTTGGTTTATTTGCTGTGCTGCTGTTTAATTTCTTGATTTCTTTATATATTTTGGATATTACTCCTCTGTCAGAGGGTTTGTCAAGATCTTTTCCCAATCTACAGGTTTTCATCTTGTCCTATTGATGGTGGTCTTAGCTTTGCAAATGCTTTTTAGTTGCATGAGGTCCCATTTATTAATTGTTCTTCTTAGTGTCTGAGCTATTAATGCTCTGTTCAGAAAGTTGTCCTTTGTGCCAATGTATTTAAGGCTGTTCCCCAAATCCTCATATTACATTTAGTGTATCTGGTTTTATATTAAGGTCTTTGATCCAATTGGACTTGAGTTTTGTGCAATGGTATAGATATGGATCTACTTATTTCTTCTACATGTAGACATCCAGTTCGACCATTACCATTTGTTGAAGATGCTTTCATTTTTCCAATGAATCATTTTGAATTTTTGTCAAAAATCAAGTGTCCATAGGTGTGTGGGTTTCTTTCTGGGTCTCTGATTCTATTTCACTGACAAACATATCTGTTTATGTGTTATTTAATACTATTTCCCCATAGTATAACATAAAATCAGAGATGTAATCCCCAGAAGGTCTTTAATTATAAAAGGTACTTTTGGTAAAATGACCATTTTTACCATATTAATCCAACCAGTACATGAGCATAAAATATCTCTCCATCTTCTGAAACCTTCCTCAAATTCATTTTTTAGAGACTTGAAGTTCTTGTCATAAGAACTTTCACTTACTTGGTTTAGAGTTACACTAAAACACTTTATATTATTTGTGGTTATTGTAAATGGTGGGGTAGCCCTAATTTCTTTTTCAGCCCATTTATCATTTGTATAAAAGAGAGTTGCTGGTATTTTGATTTAATTTTAATCCAGGCACTTTACTGAAGGTATTTATCAGCTATAGGACTTTTCTGGTAGAGTTTCTGGGGTCACTTTTATATCATCTGTTGATAGTGATATTTTGACATCTTCATTTGAAATTTGATCTCTGTTAGTTGTCATATTGAGCAAACTAGAACATCAAGCCCTAGGTTCAAGAAACAGAGAGTAGGAAAATCGGAAATAATGTCTTGTCCCTGATTTAAGTGGAATTGCTTTAGGTTTCTCTCAATTTAGTTTGATGTTGAGTATTTGCATGCTGTACACTGGCTATATAAAGGAGAGGTATGTTGTATTTATGATGGCACTAAAAGTATTAACATGAAGGGGTATTGGATTTTTTTTCAAAAATTTCTAATAAAATGAACATTTTTATGTCAGTTTATTTATATGGTGGATTACCTTGATGGAATTTTGTATCTTGGACGATCTCTTCCTCCCAGAGATGAAGCCTACTTGATCATGTGCATGGTACTTTTATGTGTTCTTGGATTCAATCTGTATTTTATTATTTTTACATCAATTTTTATAATTGGTCTGATTTTCATAATTGTCTTTCTTGGTTAAGTTTTGTGTCATTTTGTATGAATTTGACAATGTTCATTCTGCTTCTTGTCCCGCGCTACCGTCTCGCCAGCAAGAACCACGCGGCACACTCAAGATCCTTCTGCAGTAAAGCTTTAATGCTCCTGAGAGGGAGAGCATAAGCCTACAGAGCGGAGACCCAGATACCCAGAAGCCCATCCCTTATATAGGCTGCAACCCCTGCCTCGGACGTGTTATCCCCTGATTGGCTGCAGCTCGGGAGAGGCGGAGACCAAGGGATGGTAAACTACCCAGCACCTGGCACTGACTTGTTTACTTCAAGCCAGCAGGATGTTTTTGGACTGGCAGGATGTTTTGGGCCGGCAGGATGTTTTTGGCCGGCAGGATGTTTTGGGCCGGCCATCGGCTCCCCACATCTCCCCCTTTTTTATTATTTAAAATAAAGACCTCAGATTGTCGATCAACCTTCAGGCTCTTGTCTGGACCTTCAGGGTTCAAAACAATCTAATAATGAGGCCCTTTTGCTCTTATAGCAAGTAGGTCACCCAATCTTTAAGGGGTGGAGACAGAGGTCGAACTCCCAAGCAACAAAATTAAGACTTCGTACGAGAGTCGCCACTAGGCTGTTGGTTTGACCCGAAGCGCCCTCGACCTGTCACTCTGCCGTTTTTCTGGGAAAGGGAAACTAGGGCAGGCAACCCTTATGCAGGACAACATGCCTCCCAGAGAGACCCTTATGTCAGGTGTCTCTCTGTGCGATGCTTTGCTCGGCATCCCCCATGGGCTGCTCAAGCTGGACACTCTACCCTGTGCAATGAGTCTAAGCTCCGGGTGTGCAAGAGCTGTCCAGCCGGCGGCCTACTGCTTGAGCATTGTTGGTCAAATGTCAGTGGGAGCTCCTTGTTCCAGAGCCACAAGCGCTTGGGCAATAACCACCTTGTCTCTCTTGGTTTGAGCCCTGAGCCTACAGACCAGCCAGAGAAGTAACACCAGTCCACAGCAAAGGGCTGCGCCAAACAATCCCACCCCCACCCAGTCCTTAAAATAGGAGACAGCTGAAGCGATCCATGATGATAGTCCCTTCGTCAAGGACAGGTCAAGGCTCGTAGAGTTGACCTGGATAATGGCTGCTCTCAACTCTCGGAGTGTGAGTGACTGGGCGATCTGCGGTGTCCTTCTGCTCCAAAATTGTTCTAGTAAGCCTCTCAGGGACCCAGAAGGGGTTTTCTTCACTCTGTGGGAAGACACAAACGGCTCCCCTGGATCTTATTAGAATAGGATCCGGGCCTTTCCATTCATTAGTCAACACATCCTTCCATTTTATCAATTCTTTAGGTCGATGCGGGTCTGAGCAATGTCGCTCTGCTGCAGTCTGATCATGCTTATCTGAATTTAGAAAATTTATAGTAAAGAGTGCCACTGCTATGGCAACCCGTGGCACGGGGGGCAGATCTTTTATTATTCCCCCTTTTTGTTTAATTAGATATGATTTGAGCGTATGGTGTGCGCGCTCAATGATACCTTCTCCTTGAGGGTTATATGGCAAGCCCGTAATATGTGTGAGTTGCATTTGTGCACAAAAAGCCAATTGTTCTGCAACAAGATTAGTCACAGCTTTTAGTTTTTCAGAGGTTAACGGCCACTGGGGAACCCATACCGGGTCCTCTGTCTTCCATGGTATGGGTCGTGCTGCCCCAGTGGCACCTAGGAAAAACCCAGGCACTGTCTTCCTTGATTTTGGACGGGGGATATAGGTACTATTTGCTCTCCTTCTGCGCCTTCAAAGACTGGGTAAGCAAGGCGCAGCTTTCTTTTTACTTTTTCAGACAAAAAGGAGCAAGACTTCGGGCGTGTCTCATAGGGAGAGGGCACCGAAGGAACAACCTGTGAAAGGGATGTTAGGGGCTGCCGTTTTTGAGGTTCTTTACTATTCTGCCTTCGATCATCTTGATGGTATCTTTCCTCCTCATATCTGGCAGCTTCCTCCTCTAACTCAGCCTCTTCATCGGGGTCCAAGACCTCATCCTCTGAGCTATTAGAGCTATCAGAGTTATCAAAGTTTAAAGCCTTAAGATCTGACACATTCACTCCCTTGTCTCTAGACTCTCCGGGAGGTCCTTTTTCCTTTTTTGGGACTGGTTTTTTCTTGCGCGCGCCCAACCTCTCACTACGCTCGGTTTCTGATATGCTATCCTGGACTTTTTCAAGGGTGTTCCAACCTTCCACCACGGCAGCCCTACAAGCTTTATCTTCTAGACAGTTTTTAACAAGTTTCCCAATTGCTTTTGTCCCCTGCCTCAAGTCTCTTTCCACCATTTTGCGGTCAAGATCTCTACCTAATTTGTTCTGTGAGGCAAGAGTCAAAGACCTGGAGCATTCATACATGGCAAAGAGAAAGATTAAAAGGGCTCCAAGAATGGTCACAAAAGCTTCAATGCTACCTTCCCAGGGTGGCGACAATCCCAAGTCAAAGCCAAAGAAGAACATACCTCTCCGAACGTATCTGCCTGCAGTTCTGAATCTTCCTTGTAGCCAAGGGGTCTCCAATGGTGCTGACGATGATGAAGTCTCGTATTCCCGGGTTTCGGCACCAGATGTCCCGCGCTACCGTCTCGCCAGCAAGAACCACGCGGCACACTCAAGATCCTTCTGCAGTAAAGCTTTAATGCTCCTGAGAGGGAGAGCATAAGCCTACAGAGCGGAGACCCAGATACCCAGAAGCCCATCCCTTATATAGGCTGCAACCCCTGCCTCGGACGTGTTATCCCCTGATTGGCTGCAGCTCGGGAGAGGCGGAGACCAAGGGATGGTAAACTACCCAGCACCTGGCACTGACTTGTTTACTTCAAGCCAGCAGGATGTTTTTGGACTGGCAGGATGTTTTGGGCCGGCAGGATGTTTTTGGCCGGCAGGATGTTTTGGGCCGGCCATCGGCTCCCCACAGCTTCTCCTTTGTGGAATAGTTTGAGGAGTGTTGGTATTAGGTCTTCTTTAAGTGTCTGGTAAAATTTTGAGCTAAACTCTTCTGCCCGTTTTATTTATTTATTTATTTATTTATTTATTTATTTATTTGAGAGAGAGAGAGAAAGAATATTTATGACTGCTTCTATCTCTTTAAACTTTACCCGATTTTGATTTGACTTTGAAATCTTTCTAGAAAGTCATCCATTCAATTTAATTTTTCCAATTTCTTTTGAGTACAGGCTTTTGAAGGAAAAAATGTTTCCCTGAATTTCTGAACTTTCTATTATTATTGCTTTATTTTCTCTCCTGATTTTGTTAATTTCCTTACTGCCTCTTGTTAATTTTCTAAAAAAATAAAAATAAATCAGTTGGTTGTCTCAGTTTTGTATTCTTTTCTTTGTTCCTAATTTATTGATAAGGATAAATGGATATATAATAGATAAATATATGACAGATAGATGATAGATATACAGACAGAATAATATCATCCATCTATAGATGAGGTTATGGAATGGTTCTATAATTTTACTATGTGGAACTGCTTCCGTATACATTCAGATAAAGCTGTGTCAGTGGTACACTGAATTTTTTAATAGTAATATTAATCAAAATGGATGGGTCACTTACAATATGATCCTAAAACTAAAGAAAATTATCTAGGTAAGATAAAATCTATTCTTCCCAGTGTTCTAATTTATAATATATTTGATCATTGCCCATCAATTATTTAGTCCTCATTGAAATCCTGACACCAGTACTTGTTAGCATTTCTGAGATTTGTTTTCACAGTGTACTTTCAGTAATATTTTATGTAGGCTTCCCGTATAGTTCCTGTATGCCTTATATCTGCAAAGAGACTCCACCACCTCAGTGTAAAGGAAGTGAGGGGTAATAGGGAACATATGATTAGGGTACAAGGTGAAACCCTTTTAAACCTTCTATAGTCAGGGAACAAGATCACTCTTCTTCAAGCCCACGCATGACTCTTAAAACCATAGAAGATATCATAACATTTGTTTTCTCAAACATATTATAATTGCTCTACCACTGTGTTCATCTGCAGAATAACAATTATGTTTTCTATAACTCTATTATTATAAAACAGCAAAATTGCCTACAAATGACTCAATTTCCTACAAGGAAATAATATCCCTTTCAATTTAATCCAGCTGGAGCAGGAATATATAATTTTCAAAAGGATTTTTTGTCCACAAAATTTTGCATACATATTTCACACTTCCATATTTATTTTTTCTCTACTAAAAATTCAATATATATTTAAAGATTGGAAATGAATACATCTCTTTACTTTTTGTTCTAAAATTTAAAATTTTTATTAATTTGAAAGTTAAAGCAAAGATCAGCTCAACATTTTACTCTTGGCATCCACAGACAAATTCAACTCCAAACACACTAATACATGTACATATTCTTATCATACCATGAATATCTACAAATAGGGATTTTTGTCAGGTTTTGAGATTAACCATAACGTTCTACTCTCTACTTTGAGAACAATGGCTGCCCAGTCATCCAGTTCTTCATATACAGTTAGTACATGATACTCTTCTTTCCTCTAACTATCCTTTCCTCTGTCAGTAAAACAGTATAACATTTTAGATGTGTCTACACAAAGGAAGTATATATGGCCGGTTAGGTTGTGGGCCAAACTTTATACAATAGTAAACATGTAGAAAATAACAGAAACATAATAGTGCACTATAGTTTCATGAAAGATGTTTACGAAGTGATGAGAGATGTCTTGTGTAAAATCTAAATGAATGAGTTGTGAGGAGCAGTGCTTGTTAATGCTGCATGCACTCATAGGGAATTAGGCTGATGTAAACAATATAAAAATATTAATTTAAATAAAAACCCTTTCTCCCATTCCGCTAAGATCAGCAGTACAATATTGCAATGTTAAGATCTCATTATCCACATTCAGTCTTTGGAAATCCCTTAGTGATTGATCAGAGAACATGGATACACCCTCTACTTGAACCAAGAATAGTCAATAGTCAATAGTAAAAACATGATAGAATTACTCCAAAATTCATGTAGTTGCTATCTTCTCAGAATTGTTTGCAAGAAACGTTGCTTTTTAATTTTTTATGACTGAATATATCAAGAGTGTAAGCAGGACACATACAACCCTTTATATTGGTAATATGATACATATATTATATTTTGTTATTGGTGAGGAAATTGATTGCCATTTAAATTATGTTTTTTTAAAATGTGCTCTAAAATAATTTGTATCCATTTTCTCTCAATGTTTTATACCCATTATGCTTAAATCCATATGATATATTCTAGGTTTTCAGTTAAGTAATTGTAGAATATCCAAAATTAAACTTCACTATCCACTTAAAATGTGTCATCATTTCTAAATCATTTTGCTATATACAATTGTTTAAACATTTTGCTGCTGTGTGCACCTTGATATTTATATTTCTTTGCAAAAATATTAATTAAATGAAATTTAAAAGTAATTATTCTTGCAAAAAGTATAAGTTGTTTGGAGTACTATAGGAAACACTTCTTTTAGATAATTAGATCTAGGCAGTTAGTTCTATATGTCCACAATTCCAGATTTTCCTCTTTTAGCCTTTTCTCTTGCAAAATCTAACACTCTGTGAAAGAAACTTAAGAATTTGTAGTCTTTCTGGAGGATTCCATGATCCCTGTTTATCACACCTTTTCCTGTAGAATGCATTTTCATGGTTCCTGGCCCCAAGAAAGAGAACAGATGAAGAAAGTAACAAGTTCTCTTTTGAGCACACTTGGTTGTACAGTCCAGACACTATGGAGTGAAGCAAGGAATCACATGTTAGTGTCCAACTTGCATTATGTAATGAGAGTCTCTCACTGTCCCTTTACTCACACTCATCTGTAAAATATTGTCTTTTGGAATATGTGCTATCTTGATGCTACATCCTCTTTGCAGCTTGTGGTCAGAGCACAAGTAAGCCTGACCCACGTTTGGGATGGTGTCACTCTAAGGAGCCCCAGTGGTCTAGGTTTCCTTTCAGCCACTGCCATTGCCAACCTTCCTCCTTCCCTTCCATGAAGTTTTGCTTCTCAATTACACTCCCAAATTTTCCTGCTACAATTTCCATCATGATGTCTGTCTCTTGTGGACTCCAAGTGGCAAAGCCTGAGTTTTTCAAAAGGGAATGCATGATTCCCCAGAATTTCTCTAACGATTATATTTGAATAGTTTGAATTTGTTATTCGTTAAGAACGTTTGCTTTTAATGTGAAAACTGTATGTTTTTGTGTAAAGTCACTAAACAAACACAGTCCAATACTGATAATATCATACTGATGAGTTTATTCTTCTTTGATATTAATGTTTTATGGCATGTACTAAATGATCATTTTTCTTAAATATTAACATTATAGAGAATAACTATAATAAACCATTACAGATAAAAATAATTTTCTGCTTATTTTGACTGTTTAAGTTTTACTTTATTAAGAAGTAAGTAAATAACATACTTATTAATTGCCTTTGCTCCTGGCAATGCAGGCAAGGCTTTCACTATACTATGCAGTTGCCTTATTGAGTTATATCTATAACCAATTGTGTTTTATTTATAACAAATTGCAGCAATATTCGCACTTCCAGATTTACATCTGAGTATTAGCAAGGACATTGTTGGAGAGGTGAACAAATGGGTTTTGTAAATCTAAAGTCCTAAATAAACAACAGAAGTCTAAATGTATTTAACAATGCCAGACTTGTCTGATGTTATTAAACCCAAACTTCCTCATCCTTTTGAATAATAAAATAAAAAATAAAATTAGAAGTCTTTTTTCTTTATTGATGTTGAAGCTTTATACTTGGAAAGAGTTCTGAAAAAAATCCACATGGCTTATTCAAATTACAATGCAAACAATATAGAGATCTATATCTTGTTTATTTTTCTCTGTTAAAACTCAGTGCATCAATATCAGAAACCTGGTACAAATATTAAGCTAGGTGAAGCTTAAATCACTAAGCAGAAAAAACATCACTTTTTTTTCCACAAGATTTTTGTCCTGAATGTGTAAGAATGGATATATCAGCAGGTATTGTTCCTTTGGCTAGCACTCGTGAAGACAAATATATTAAGGAAAATTTAAATTATATACACATGGATAACTGCTTGATCTCAGTGCTATTTGCTTCATGCATTTTTCCCTCTTTGATCATGTCTTATGCACGATGGTGAATGAGGTAAGCTGTAGTCTCCATCACTAGTAACCTTTGAAATCTTCACAGCACATATGGAACCAGGCCTTGATAATTTAATGCACTAGAAAACTTTGACATGCTTTGCCATGAATAAAATTTTATGTTTTAAAGTTCATATATACAGATAAAATGGTGTCAGAAATGTTTTAAAACAGAGATCAAAAGGGAGCATTTTATAAATATTCCCCTCTCTCCTGCCATGATGATGTGTATATCCTTCCCAGAGCATTTCCATGGATGTGGAACAGCAGATTGTCTGCTCCACTAAAAGACCAGTAGTAATATAATTACAGCCAATTTAGAAAGAGATTTTAGCTTATATTCTCTCCAAGAGTATTGCTCATACCATCATACCCAGGAAAACTACCCATATTATTCATGCATATTCCACAGAACAATGATCTTCAATCTCTGGTTTATTTCAGCATATTTGTTCACATATTTGAAAAAAATGGGTCAATTATAAGATTCAGTGATTCTAATTGAAGATTGTAGATTATTTTCTGAAGAAAAACATTACTTTGCTAGAAAATATACATAATCAAGTTATGTACATAATTAGATGAATATATGCAATTTTGTAGGTTTGTATAGATTTATTTTGTAAAGAAAACAAATTTCATTGTATACATTGCATTTGTGTTTATAATTTTGTGTAGTATGTGGGTGAATGTACATATTTGTCTGTGTGTGTTATATTTTTATGGTTAGATTTTAAATAAAAGTAAAGGAAGTTAGTAAACAGCAGACTATAGTGACTCACAAACTTAGTCTCAGTGGTCAACAGGCAAAGACAGGAAAATCTCTTACTTTACGGTCATCCTAGTATAGATAGTGAGATCAAGATAGTCAGGGTGGGAACTGGGAAAGGGGAAAGCCTTTGGAATGTAAACATAGAATATAGAAAAAAAAGATAGTCAGGGTAATGTGAAGAGAAGATGTCTTTAAAAGGGGGAGTATATTCTAATACATAACTAATAGTAAAAAATAAGGCTGAGATGAAAGGAAAAACACGTATTATTTTAGAATAAATATGATAGCTACATGATTTAATAATTATCTTTAATCAGAAAGCCAATTTGTGTGTCATTCAAAACTCTTTCACCAACATACTATTTTCTCTAGGTATTTGGAAAATGGTAAGACAATACCCACCAAAACTCCCATTCATGGATTACCTTAAAAGCAAGAGCTACTAAGAGAACTCTCTTCTATGGTCATGGTCATATCTCCCCAAGTGATACCATACTGAACTGGTATCAAGATGAAGTTTCATGTCTTGATTTTCTGTCTTATTAGCATAGCTATTATTGACCATTTTAGCCTCAGGCTTATCTATAGAACTAACTGAGAAATATAAGAGAAACATTTATTCATCAAAATTCTTCTAGGTGTTTTAGTCAGTTAACTTCCCCTAGATGATATACTCACTTTGTTTCTTCTAGGTGGTTTACTCATTCAGTGGATCCTGTTGTCATCCACCCCAATGTTAAGTTACATATCTACTGAAATTATTCTACTCCTTTGTGATTCTGTTCATCAGTTCCATATATTTCTACTCTAAGACACACATTCTGCATAAACTGAAGGGCATATGGACATAGAATTAGTATTTAGGCAACATATTTTTTTGACTCAAGAGAGCTCAGGAGTTAGCTGGGTGAACATTTCAACAACTAAACTGAAATACAAAGACAAGGGTTATCCATCTCTTCTTATTTCAGCCTGACATTTTAAAGCTATCTGTATACTTTTTATGTTTCTTTGATTTACATGTTATTTTTTGGTTATTAGTACAGCCTTGGTCCATTTGCTCTGCTCATATTCATCTTTGATCTGGAAGAACAAATGTTTGTCATTTCCTTAATGAAGTCAGCTTAGACCCTCCAGGGAAGAACACAGTCCCTTCCTGCCCTGTCTCACAAAGCCTGTTTAATGTCTTTCTCACATGTTTAACATACATTAACTACACTTAGTTGTATTTTAATATTCGCCATGCCACTTTTACCCTTCTTCATTAAAACACTGTTTCTCTATGTCTGCATCCATACAATCAACAAGAGTTTTCACATATACGGAAGTTAATTCACATAATAATGGGACCCAAATTTTTGCCTAGTTTTCTTCCAATTCATTGCTGTATGTTTTTCTCTGGGACTTCCCATGATTGAATCCTTCAAAGATCAGTTCATAACGACCATATTTCTTTTTCTCTACACTAATTTGCAATTTAATTCAAGAGCATTTTTTTCCACTGGTATGCAGGCATCCTGCTCCAATGCTTTTATTGGATACCTCAGGTTAGACTTTCTTTTGCTTATAGTATGTAAGCTTCAATTTAAATGCATGAAAATATATACTTTTAAAAGTAGAAGAATGTTGCTTCAGGTGCTAAGATATTGGTTATTATACATCAGAAGAGAACACAAAGGCACAGACACATATACTTTGAAATTTTATTTTCTGAAGCTTTCTTTGAATAAATACTTTGGAAATATTGGATTACAAAAATATTCTAGGTTTTTCCCAAAGACAGTGAAAGGTCTGTTTCTTACAACAACCTCCAACAACTTAAATCACTTAAACATTTTTGAACACAAAGAATTTCTTTTCAGAATAATTATGAAAATTTATGTATCAGATTTCTTGAAAGTAAAGGAAAAGCAGATGCAAACCTTTAAAAGCAAAGGAAGCTGACATTATTAACCTTTTACTAGAAAATGTGGACATAAAAGTTCTTTTATTACCTTGGCATTCCATAATTGTCAAGTATTACAACTTATTTCTTGCACCATCTTAAACATAAGATATATAGTTTCATTTTCAAAGCATGTGTCTTCAATTTAAAATGTCTTAGTTCTCTGTACTCCATCATTTCATCATCAGACAATTTCCTAAGTTGGATCTTTACAAAGGAAATTTGTCCAGATATCCAGTGTTAACATGCCTCAGGGCATGGTTCTTTTTGATGTGGCACACAATGCACATTTTTTTTTAGGAAGCATGGAATAATGAAATGCTGATCTTTTCAAGAATGTCCAAGCAGATGTCAGTTACAGATCAATTAGGGAGATTCAAGGTACAAACACATTGAGTATATAGAAAAGAGGGAAAAAATAGTGACATGGGGAACAAACAGAATTGAGCTGGAAATGGAATCAGAAAAGAGCTCAGGGACCCTGAGCCAACCTGACATCAATTTAGTGATACTGCCCCGAGGCCCTTGTCTGCCATCTTAGACTGCTCTCCACTCAATCTTTCAGAATCCAGCTAATCTTGTGAAATAGGACAGTCTTCGATTTTATGGTGCTTTTTCTTTGGGCTTCTGCCATTATGTAACCCTTAATTACAACTGAACAACATAAGACTAATGGTAGAGCATCTGCATCATAATATATCAGGAAACAGAAAATTATTTATCCAATTATTTAATATAAATATATTTAATAAATATATTAAATATTTTGCCCTTTCCCATAAGTACAAGTGTTTTTATGACCACTTATTCCTATCTATTTAAACATCAATGATCTCAGTGAGACAAATATATTTTGTTCTTTTTAAGCTGTCAATTGCAATTTCTCTTAGTATTATGGATGTCTTATTTTATGATTACTAAGTTGTCTGACTCTAGGTTCTATTAAAATAGTGTTTGCAAGCCTTGTTAAAGACATAAAAGACTGGCCACCACATTGCTCCTTTTAAAAGACTACTTTTGTTTTTCATGACATTTCATGCTATCTACTTGCCATCTCCTTGTAATGGTTTTTCCTCCATTGGAATCCATGAAACCAATAAAGTCAAGATAACATCTTCACCTATGATTGCTCTATTAGAGGAGATTCTTCCTTTATTCAGAAAATAAGAGGATTCCTGTGCATACCTATATTGAATATGTTTTTCTCTTACTAAAAACAAAATCAGTTCAGATAGTGATGCATTTTCCTGGCATGTAAACACAACAATTATTGGATTATAGCAATCAGATTTAAAACATATTATAGACATCAAATATGTTTGCAGGTTACTGTATTTTGGAAATTTCCAAGAGCATGCTCTCAAGTGTAAGAACAAACAAATTCATTCTTGAAGCACTATCCCATGATTTAGAAAGATACTAACCATTCTCACTTTCTATAATTCCTTCGGTGTGTATCCTTGTGTCTGTATATGTGTATGTATGCATATGTTTATGTATATTTGTGTGAGTGTGTATGAGTGTGTGTGAGTGTGTATGAGTGTGTGTGAGTGTGTATGTTTGTGTGTGTGTGTGTGTGTGTGTGTGTGTGTGTATTTCTAAATACAAGAATACATCCTACTCCCTTCTAAGTCAAGCCCAGAGCTAGACACCACAGAAAGCGGTTCTTTTGTTTTCTTTTGCACCTCTACATACTTCTACATTATTCTGGTGTTGTGATTACATACTGATGAACTAGAGCTTGAAATAAAAATTCTCATTGTTTCCACAAAATTTAATTATCTCACAGTACCTATTGCCATTATCATTTCATATCACTTAGTAAAATATTTTGAAATTGCCATTATTAATTTGTGCATTGTCAGGATTTATTTATACACCATTTCAACACACACTTTCATTTGTCATTACAGCATGTAGAAGTTTGAACTTCATTTCAAATAAAATGAACATTCTGTTTAATAAACTCTTTGTAAATTACAAGAAAATCTTGATTCTCCATCAAATTATGGTCCATAAACATCAGACTTTTCTGTCAGTTCTGGGCCAAGGCAATGTACTCCTCAGAAAGATAGCTGAAAGATAATTGTGCTCATAATGTACTATTTGCCAAAGAGTACAATCATCACTCAAAAATTGATAGCATTATCAACTGCAAAAAATGAATTATTAAGAACAAAAGTATCAAAGAGGAACAACAGAGTCAAAATAACTCAACATTTAATGGCTTGTTGACAAGTGAAAAATGACACAAACTATCTAATGTTTAAATTTCTTCTAATGTGTGTTACTTTAACAAAATTGAGAGAAAAATATTTGAATATAAATATTTTATTAAATTAATAGTAATTAATAATTTGTTAAATTATTAGTAATGGAGTAAATACCTAGGAATACATTGGCTAGATTAGAAGGATGTTTTGTGTCTGTTTTGTGGTTAAGTACATACTAACTGGATAGGAAGGAACCTGGATGTGAGGATAACAGAGATATTCTATCTGTATTCATTGTTCGGTCTCCTGATGTTTAGATTTACCTATTTTGTTCAGCATCCTCAAAGCTGTAGGTCCCCTATGTGTCTCAAAATGATGGAAGCCAATGTAATGTTCTTCATAGGCTGTGAAAAGTTATGATAAGAGGCTTCCAAATGACCAGATAAAGACCACACCTCATTGGTGATCACCTTGATATTGGTCAGAGGTTAATGATTGCCTTGGTTAGGCTACATGAATTGAATTCAATGATAACATTATTTTTATTTCTTTTCCTTTACTTTTCTTAAAAATAAAATGTGTTTCCAGCAAAAATCCTGAAATATTACTGGAGTACATTCTTCAATAAAAACATATTCTATAGACTGCGTCCAAATTGCAGATAAATTCTATAATTATTAATGACCTGTTCATTGTTTCTAATCTGTGTCTTGATAATTATCAAGTTTATATTTTATGAGTTTTTTAAACTAAACTAAATTAACTGTTAATTTTTTGAAATAAAAATCAAATGTTGAATAAAATTATTAAACATTGCAAGTATATGTGGGAATATTTTTTCTAGTATTCTCTCTTAAAGAAATCTCAATGTTAATGTCGTTGTGTATAGGATACATTCATTTTTCTTTAAGCTTGAGAAGTTGTTAGATTCTTGATTTTGAAAGTCAGGGATTGTTCTCTTCCCTTCCCACGTTGCCACCCAAGGATATACATCAATTGTATATAGTAGTTAATTTCATAATGACATTTTATACACATATTTTATAGTCTTTGTCCAGTTTTCCCAACTAATTCTCATCCTTCTCTTTGCCTTCAATCTCTCTTGCCCTTAGATAATTTTGCTTCCACTTAAACATCATATATACATACATATTTTATGACTATGTATAATTGGGACTATAGGTAACAGAAAACATATATCTCTCATTCATAATTTATTATTCATTTAATAGACTATCATCAGCTGCAAACTTCATAATTCCATCCACCTTTATGAATGCATATAGATATGTGTACTACATAATTGGATTCTATGACTCATCAGTTCTGAATAATGCTATGCAACCATAAATATGAAGCCATCTAGGTTATGTTTCTTAGGGTCCTTCCTGGAATCAACAGGGAGATAAGGGTATGACACCTATAAGAGGTATATTTACTGCTTTGAAAATTCTGTGTTGATTTACGTAGAGGCTTATTAATTTATGTTTTCATCAATAGTCCATAACAATCAGCTTTTCTAAACACCACAAACACCCTTGGTTCTATTTGCCTTGTTTGTCATTCTACCCTGAATGAGATGAAATCTGGACATAAATTCATTTGCATTTTTCTGATGGCTAAAAGGCTTGATCTTTTCCCCCTCTGGTTTATTGACATTTTATATTTTGAGAATTCCTTTTTCATTTCATTACTGAACTTATTGATGAGGTTGAGTTGTTGATATTTAGTTACCTGATGACTTTGTTAAGCATTCTAGGTATTAATTTTACACCTGGGAAGCTAGCAAAGCTCTGTGCTCTTCCAGCCAGCAGGTTCCTTCCTGGCTCACTTATTTCCTTTGATGCACATAAGCATTTTGCACTTTTCGTTGCACTTTTTTGAAAATTCAATCATACCCAAATTCTAAATTAGACTACTTTAATTAGGGAGACTAGTCCTTGATTTTAAATATTTTTTTTTAATTTTTTTATTCTTGGATATATTCTATATTACCATTTCATTTCTCTTTTTTAGTTCCCCACCCCCGAAAGGTCCCACATGCCCTTTTCCCTCCCCCTGCTCTTTCATCCACACCTTCCCACTTCCCTGTTTTGGTATTCCCCTAAACTGATGCTTTGATCCTTTCCAGCACCAGTGTCCACTCCTTTCTTCTTGTCAGACATCATTTGGTATGTGAATTGTATCTTTGGTGTCCCAAGATTCTAGGCTAATATCCACTTATCAGTGAGTGCATACCATGGGTATTCTTTTGAGACGGGGTTACCTCACTTAGTATGATGTTCTCCAGCTCCATCCATTTCTCTAAGAATTTCATGAATTCATTGTTTCTAATGGCTGAACAGTATTCCATTGTGTATATCTACGACATTTTTTGTATCCATTCATCCATTGAGGGACATCTGGGTTCTTTCCAGCTTCTGGCTATTATAAATAAGGCTGCTATGAACATAGTGGAGCATGTATCCTTATTGCATGCTGGGAAATCTTCTGGGTATATTCCCAGGAGTGGTATGGCTGGGTCGTCCAGAAGTATCATGTCCAGTTTTCTGAGGAACCACCAGACTGATTTCCAGAGTGGTTGTACCAGCTTATACTCCCACCAGCAGTGGAGGAATGTTCCTCTTTTTCCACATCCTCGCCAACTCCTGATGTCTTCTGAGTTTTTAATCTTAGCCATTCTGACTGGTATGAGATGAAATCTCAGAGTTGTTTTGACTTGCATTTCTCTAATGACTAATGATGTTGTACATTTTTAAGGTGTTTCTCAGCCATCAGAATTTCTTCATGTGAAAAGTCTTTGTTTAACTTTATACCCCATTTTTGGATAGGGTTATTTGGTTTTCTGGGGTCTAACTTCTTGAGTTCTTTGTATACATTGGATATTAGGCCTCTGTTGGATGTGGGGTTGGTAAAGATCTTTTCCCAATTTGCTGGTTGCTGATTTGTCCTTTTGACAGTGTCTTTTGCCTTACGGAAACTTTGTAATTGTATGAGGTCCCATTTGTCTATTCTTGATCTTAGAGCATAAGCTATTGGTGTTCTGTTCAGGAATTTTCCCCTGAGCCAATGTCCTCAAGGGACTTCCCCAGTTTCTTTTCCATTAGTTTTAGTGTGTCTGGTTTTATGTGGAGGTCCTTGATCCACTTGGAGTTGAGCTTAGTGCAAGGAGATAAGATTGGAATCAATTCTCATTCTTTTGCATGTTGACCTCCAGTAGAGCCAGCACCATTTGTTATAAAGGATATCTTTTTTCCCCTGGATGATTTCAGCTCCTTTGTTGAAGATCAATTGGCCATATATATTTGTGTGTCTTCAATCCTATTCCATTGATCCGCCTCCCTGTCACTGAAACAATACCATGCAGTTTTTAACACTACTACTCTGTAGTATTGCTTGAAGTACGGTATATTGATTCCCCCAGAAGTTCTTTTGCTGTTGATGATAGTTTTAGCTATCCTGGGTTTTTTGTTATTCCAGATGAATTTGAGAATTGCTCTTTCTAACTCTATGAAGAACTGAGTTGGAATTTTGTTGGGGATTGCATTGAATCTGTATATTGCTTTTGGCAAGATTGCCATTTTAACTATATTAATCCTGCCAACCCATGTGCATGGAAGATTTTTCCATTTTCTGAGGTCTTCTTCAATTTCTTTCTTCAGAGTCCTGAAGATTTTGTCATATAAATCTTTCACTTGTTTGGTTAGAGTCACACCAAGATACTTTATATTGTTTGTGGCTATTGTGAAGGGTGTCATTTCCCTAATTTCTTTCTCAGCCTGCTTATCCTTTGTGTATAGGAAGGCTACTGATCTGCTTTAGTTGATTTCATAACCAGCCACTTTGCTGAAGTTGTTTATCAGCTGTAGGAGTTGTCTGGTGGAGTTTTTTGTGTCACTTAAGTATACTATCATATCATCTGCAAATAATGATACTTTGACATCTTCTTTTCCAATTTGTATCCCTTTGACTTTCTTATGTTGTCAAATTGCTCTAGGTAGTACCTCAAGCACTATATTGAAGAGATATGGTGAGAGGGGGCAGCCTTGTCTAGTCCCTGATTTTAGTGGGGTTGCTTCAAGATTCTCTCCGCTTACTTTGATGTTGACTATCGGTCTGCTGTAAACTGCTTTTACTATGTTTAGATATGGACCTTGAATTCCTGTTCTTTCAAAGATTTTTAGCATGAAAGGATGCTGAATTTTATCATGCTTTTTCAGAATCCAATGAGATGACCATGTGGTTTTTTCTTTTCTTTTTTTCTAGCACAAAAATAAATACAGTTTATTGATGCAGCTGTATGAAAGATGTGAGACATACTTATGGATAAAATATATTTTTTAATGGAACCTAAGAACATATCCTGCAGGCACCACCAGCATTCATATAAATGAAACTACTATTAATGTAGTTTTTCTTTGTTTTTTTTTATTTTTTATTTTCTATATTCTTTGTTTACATTCCTAAGGCTTTCCCCTTTCCCAGTTCCCCCCCACCATAAGTCCCATAAGTCCTCTCCCCCCCCAACTATTCCACAATCACCCCCCCACCATTTCTCTGTTCTGGATCTACAAAACTACAAAACTGGATCTAATCTTTTTAGGCATAGGGTACTCCCTTTTTCTTGGGAATCATTTGACTTGCTAATTGTGACTTGAGTATTTAGTGCTTCTGGGCTCATTAATATCCACTTATCAGTGATTGCATTTCATGTGTATTCTTTTGTGATTGGGTTAACTTGCTTAGGATGATATTTTCCAGATCTAACCATTTACCTACAAGTTACATGAATTCATTATTTTTAATTGCTGAGTAGTATTCCATTGTAGAAATATACCACATTTTCTGTATCCATTCTTCCTTTGAGGGATATCTGGGCTCCTTCCAATTTCTGGCTATTATAAACAAGGCTGCTATGAACATAGTGGAGCATGTGTCTTTATTGTATGCATGGGAATCATCTGGGTATCTGCCCAGGAGTGGTATTTTATTTTTATTTACAGCATTTAAAAGTATGTTGGCATATACCAATATCTTATCAAGAGGAGAATTACTAACCATTGCATTATAAAATGGTCATTCTAAACTAAGTTCTTCATTTGCAATGATTTTACATATTTTTCTGAGAAGAACATTTATTTGAGAATGTACCTTTTGTTCCCTCCCTTCCCATAGTTCCCGACTTTATTGTAAGCACTTGTCCTGATAATCAGCATTCATTTATCTCGACAAGCTTGGCATTCTATACTAGATATGTTGTGAAATGAGGAATCTTAGAGTTTTGATTAGATGTCTAATCATTAGATCATCACAAACATGGTTATTTTCTTTTATCGTTCTATTTAAACAACAACTATTTCACATGTTATACATTTAAAGAATAAAGAGTTTCTATTCTGTGTCATTTAATGGAAAGCCAGGAAATAGTAAGGGAGAAAAAGTTGGGGGTGAACAAGTAATTATATAAAAACAATAAATGCTAAAAGAAAGAATTATTATGATCAACTCAAATAGGGATATCAAATATCAAAATAAAACACACTATTTTATATAATTAAAATATGAAAAATATATTGAAATATTTAAAGAACTTATTCAGTATTAAGCTGACATTTCACAAAGTTATAGTTTTAGTGAGAACATACAAATAATATTCAGTTATATTTGATAACTGATACTCAGCTCTCTGCATTTAATCTGATATATTATTTTAGAAAATCAAACATGTCACTGATAAGAATACAATCATTTTCTCTTCCCACTCTAAGTGATCTGTAATAGTCATTGTAATTTATAATAGTTTATATTTTGTCATTTGCTAATTAATTGCTTCAAGATCTTCAGTTCAGAATCACTTTTTTTGTCCTTTGCCACAAATCAGGTGAGCAAACATTTAATAGCCATTTTACATTTTGGTCACAACAAAATGCCCATAAAGCGCTCATAATTCCCTTCTCTGCTTTAGCTAGGTAATTTTAAGAACCTAATTGAAGTTTTCAGCTGATATGCCAAATGTATTCTGTAGAAGTTTTCAGAAAATATACTTACAAATAGAACTCTGAAAACCTCAGACACTAATTCGGCTGATAAATTAGAACTTCTAAAATTAACTCTAAGAAGGGTTGTGGCACAAACTGTTTAGCTTGAGTCACAAAGCTCTGATAAATGTTGATGGGAATGATCGTCCTCTTTATTTCAAGTTAATCAGAGAGCAATGCAATTCACTTACTCAGCACTGGGCGCTGACACGCCAATGATGGAATATAGCGTTCTATGCAAATCCCATCTATTACTCAATCATACTTTGCAGAAGGTGACAGTAAAGATCGATTGGCTTCCCGTGTATGCCTTTGTAGTTTAATAGCAGGCTTGGCGCTGAAACACTGCCCCTGCTAGATGTGTATTTTTAATTTAGAGATTACTGTCTTCACTCTTCTCTGCTCTCCCTGTCCCACCTCCTGGTCCTCTCTTCTGCTTATATCTCCTCTCCATTCTTCTGTTCCCCTTCTTTACCTTATTCATATTCTCCAGCCCTCCCTTTCATCTCCTCTCATCTCCCCTCTTCCGTATTCTCCTCTTTCTCAGTTTTCTGTCATCTCATTATTTAGTTCTCTTTCTTTCCAACTCCTTCACAAATCCTATCAAGAACAAGATAGCATTCCCCGTAGAACACATATTATAATTATTAGTGTTTTGAAAAAGATGAAACTATGTATCGCTGCATCAGAGAATTATAGTAAGTATGAGAACACATTGCATTAACCCAATCCCTCTTCAGCATTAAGCACAAGGCTAGCATTTTACACCCATTCAGTTGCCTGGGGATTATTGTTAAAAAATGCATAGCATAAGCTTCAGAACCATGTATTTGAATGGAGCAACTCCCAGGCACTGACACACTCGGTATTTTTCTAAGCACTTTCCATTACCAGTGGCTCAGACTTTTAACTGGTAAAATGGAGGACATAATATTTACATGATGATTGAGACTGTAGGACACATAATTTTTAAACTGTTGGGCTTATTTTATATCATAAATGTTGTAGTAATTATCAATGTCATTGTTCATGTTCCAAGGTTAAAGACAGCAACACATCAGCAAAGCAAATTCTTCAAGTTAGAATTAAAAAAGCTGTGATTTCTTAGAGCCTGTACATCTTTTTCTACAGGATAATCTTGCTTACTTTAATAGATATAGAACGGTCACATGCTTAGGTGAAGAAAATAAAGTTCATTTTGAACACACAGTGTTGCATGCACACGCACAAACACACGAGAGCGCGTGTGCGCGCGCGCGCGCGCACACACACACACACACACACACTTCACAATTTCCCTTTACCTCATAAAAGTCTGAGCACTTTAGAGACCATTTGTTATGAGTTAAGTATAAGGCAACAGTTTACATGAAATAGTGAATTACAATCAGTAGACTTCATCCCTAAGGCTTTCTATCATTAAATACACTTTTGGAGAGCTTTATACATCTGTATTACACATTTGCTCCTGGCTAAAAACTGGCCTACAATTTCTGTGCTCAATTATTATTTGATTTTTCTTTCTAACATCTTTTCTTGAATGAAAACATTTATTATAGTGAATATATATATAGGACATTCTCTGTGTCTTAGTCTTTTTCTCACTTTCTAATTGTTACCTCCTTCAGGCAATGCTGGATTTTCCAAAAAGTTTTTTTTCAATTTACTCTTTTTAGTGTTACTTTCAAGGATACATTATCATAAAATAATAATATAACTACATGATCAACTCACTAGAACTCAACATTTCTAACAGTGGAAATTTTATTTCTCTTTTTATTACCTACATTGTGTTTCCCTTGAGTATATTATTTGTACAATGGAATGGGAAGTAGATATTAAGCAATAAGTTTCTAGAATGAGACTCCACAGTGAAAATGAACTAGCTTTACAACAGTTCCATAGAAGTACCATGGAAATATCACATTATGAACACATCACACTAAAATGAGGAGTAGTATTTCAGAATACCAGATATTCTAAGGCCTCTGTTAGTTTATATGAATAAATCTGCTCATCCTTAGCAACAGGGTATATAATGAGCACTTCTTTTTAGGATGTTTATAAAGACAGTACCTTTTCTTCCTGTGAGTAGTATTTGCCACAATCTGCCCTTCAGTTTTGTTCTTTTTTGCTTCCCTGTGTGGTTAGAGTTTTAGACACAGGACTTAGGGGATGAAGGTGCAGTAACCTTGAGAGGCTTGGACCAATCAGTACAGAGTTGAGAGTTTCTCAAATAATATGCAAAGTTTGTTTGCAAAATAGGCCCAGGAGGGAAGGGGCAGAGGATTGTTTATGGAAGAAGAAAGATGTGGTCTTTTCCATAACATTGGTCCATGCATTATAAGTTGAATTCCCTAATTAATGTATAAAAGGAAAATAAAATAAAATTAGAATTTGCTATTAGTAGAATCTTTATTGAGGATCAATACAAATTTGAACATTGGATTAAAAATCACAGTTTCTGAGTGAATTTGATATATCAAATTATATTCTGATTTTTCAAAACAAGAAATCCATAACTGTGACTAATAAATATATTTAATTCTAAAATTAGTTATGAGTGAACACACATATGTACTCTAAACATTTTTCTTCAACTTTCATCTTCAATATGGGAAATAACTAAAAAGTCAATTATATAATGTTAAACATCAGCATTTTTATATCCACAATGAAAATAATATTTTATTATTTTTTCATGAAGGATAGAATATTAAAAAATTCTAGGTTGTGAGATAAATGTTTTTTCTTAATACAAATCCAATAAAGCTATTACTGAAGTTTTTCAAGACTTACAATGAACTTTGCTAATTCTTCTATCTTCCCATACCTCACCATTTATCTCTTAATATGTAATGCATGTATTGATCACACACTGTAGTCAGGAATTACAAAAATTCAAAATATAATTTCTATTATCACATTCATGCATGTTCTACTGCCAACCCTCTCTGATCCTACCACATCATAACTTACAAAGGTTGATAACTATTGAATGAAATGCTAGCTTTCTATCTCTTTCATACTTTAAGACTGTTTAAGGTTCCTTACAGCTTCTTCTCTTCTATAAAATGAATAATGAGCAATTTTCCTCTTGGTTGATTGTCATACTTCAAATATGTTAATCATCTTTGAAATTTCCATTTAAATATTTTAGACTTTTCAGACTCCCATAGTTGGTGATAACAGACAGGAAACCTCAGGAAAAGGATTATAAATTTAAAACTATATTACTATAAACTTCATGATGACACAAAATTTGCATCATTTATAAAAGAATTTCATTAGAAACAAAAAATCAGAAAATAATGGAGAAGACACACATAGAACCTAAGTAAGATAAGATGTTTATTAACTATGAACTAAATTGCATGTTATTATTATTAATAATAAACTGAAATGCCTATTATCCAATAAACTAAAGAATATTGATTAGTATAAATGTAAAATAATTTTGTGCATGTGACTAAGCTGCTGTAGTCACTGCTTATAGATGAACAGTTCCAAACTAGCTATTAAGATCTCTTGTGGTCAAGTACCTTTGAAAATATAATTGATTATATTATTTGTCTCTGTAGCACTCTCGTTATAAGTTATCAGGACACATAAGAAGAACTGAATTGGAACACAATAAAGTTCACCTGAAGAAATGTAAGATCACCTCAAAGTTTATTATTTTAATCTCAGATCTATGTATTCTCTTTTCTTCCCATTTCTTGACTATTTTCATTAATCAAGATTTCTATATATTTTACAGAAAATCATATACCCTCATATTTCTTTATGGATAAATAAACATGTGTGTGTGTGTGTGTGTGTGTGTGTGTGTGTGTGTGTGTATTCATTCATTTTTGAAAGGCATTCAGGAAAATTAGAGAAATTGTCTATTATGAATAGTGCAGCAATAATCATAGATTGCAGATATTGTGGTATGAATCTTTAGAATCCCCCAGGTAGATATTCAGACATGGTAGAGCTTGTCTATATAGTAATTAAATTTTTAGAATTGAGGAAACTCCATATTGAGTCCCTTATGAACTCAGAAAGCTTATCTGCCCCTTAGCAATTTATAAGTGGTATTTTGTCTCTCATTCCTGCCATGATTTATTGTTGTTTGTTTTATTAAAAATCTTCATTCTGCCTTGGGTGGTACAGAATAAAAATGTAATTTTAAGCTATTTGCTAGCATGGTGTATAAGTGGCAGCTAGTTCCATTACCTGTAGAGCCCTGGCTACTATTTCGGACATGATGGCCACTGAATTTCACTGTCTTTATCCTCCAGCCATTTTGGACCTTGACATCGAGAAAGAAACTGAACATCATGTCTTCCTTACAGTATTATAGACCTTCTCTAGGATATTGCCCATACTTTTTCCTGAAAACTAATTCCAAAAGTTTCTGAGGTATTGGCAGGTAAAAACAACAAGGTCCCCTCTTCGCTGATGCTACTGTTCTGTGCTGTTCATGCTTTCATGTTTGGTAAATACATGACAGGGATAGCTAAGAGGCAGGAAAGATTTATTCAACTAAATATTAGAATTTTCTCCACAGTCACTTGTATCCATGAACTTTGGTGGCAGGGGGGTGACATGTGGCAGTAGAGATTCTTATTCTTGTAGCAAGAGAGAAAAGGAGTGAAACAGTAAGGACATAAAAACTATGCTCCCCGGATCTGTCTCCAGTGACCCACGTCTCCCAGTTAAGCCTCATTTCTTAAAATTTTCATCAACTTCCAAAATAGCATGTAAAAAATTCAACGCATGTGCTTTTTAGGGTATGAGCCTTCAAAACATCACAAAGGATGGATTGTTGATGGTCAGTGAACTAAGGAGCCACTGCTTCTTCTACGTGAAACTGTTAATATTTAGTAGTAAGCTCTGCAAAGGCAAGTTAAAACCTTGGCAAAGAAGCTCTTGCAAGTGTTTAATTTTTCATGCTTTATACATAAGATTGCACACAGGCTGAACCCTTTTCCTCAGTGAGCCCACAGGGAAGCCACTTTACGCTCTACATAAAAGAAGTACAAACTTTACTTTTCCATTGTGTGTCTAAATCTTAGCCATTATCAAGAATGAGCAATTCAGCAAGCATAGATGATTCTCACTTATTTTTCTAGAGGAAATAATCAGTGACCTAAAATCCAGGAAGTGATGGGTGATGCTTTTCCACTAAAGAGTCCTCAGACTGAACTTAGTAGGAATGAATGCCATCTTGAACTAAACATGTGCTGAGAAATGGCATAAGACTAGGCTGTGCAAAGCATGCCATAGCATAGTGACCAGCAACTACGAGGAAATCTTTCTACAGTGTTATTGTGGATCACACACATATTTATTTTCCCTAAACTTACTTTTTCTTTTGTTTGAAGAACACCCATGCATGTGAATTCTGAGCCTTTTTGATAAATAGAATCAATGAATTAGCTTCTAGCACTGACTGGATGAATGCTTTTATTCAGTTCCAAACTTTCTATGGTTTGCTTCTGTTAAGCAAGGTTACTTTGACTGAAACCTGCATGTCTAAATGCCTCATAGCATTATTAAAGAACCATAATAAAAAGTTTGAATACAATTGTCTTTTAGTTTATCAGTATCTCAAAGATACTATGGGGTTTTTTTCAAAAGTTATATTAGTAATCTGAGAATGAGTAGATAAAAAACTTTATTATTTTAATAAAGTGACAAGACAAGACAGGTAAGAGAAATACAAAATATAGGGCTAGGCAGTGGCTCTTTAGTCAAGGGATTTTAATGTTCTTCCAGAGGAATTAGTTTCACTTTCTAGCACCCATAGAGAGCCTCAGAGCTTTCTATGACTCCAACAACAAGAGAACTGGTACCAGTATCTGGCCTCAAGAGGAACCTGCATACAAATGGAATGCACAAAAATATGTATACACACAAACACATACACACACACACACACACACACACACACATACACACAATATAAAAATAAACCATAGAAAATTAAATACTGGGGTTGGGGATCCACAGCAGAGCACTGGCCTACTGAGGTTATGGCTCCATTCTCAGAGTTTAAAAACAAAAACAACAAAACGCAGTAAGTTCAAAGCATGTTTTTTTGTAAGATAGAATAATTCATGTTAATGAGTGCTAATTCAAATACAAATAGGTAGAGAACAAATTAATAGTTACTATCTATCTATTCCTAGCTTATAGGAAAATTTTGTTGGCTGTCAGCTTGGAAAAAAAGTTGAAGTAATAAAACACACATTTTTAAATGCGAACCAAAAGTGTTTAATTTTCCAATCAGTCAACAGAATTAATTTTTTGTTTGGCTTAACATTGATACCAACACTTTGGCTGCACTAACAATTCTGTTTTTCTTCAGATAATGTTGGTTCCTAATTAGATATTTGGTTCTATTTTTTTTTTAAAAAATCAGATTGTTGTGGATCAGGTACCATAACACTGAGAAACACTAATGGAATTTACAAAAATAAAGTTTTGAAATACTCCTGTAGCAGTTGTCTTCAACTTTAATAACTCTGAATTAATTATCATTCTGTTGCATAGATTTCTTTCATAGTTTTAGATATACACATTGATTGTTCTGTTTTGTAGCAAGCAAAGGAACTAAAAACAGCACTGTCAGATGGATATGTTTAAACTGATATTAGCTAAATATACCGAGGTAGCAAATTTCAGGCAGTGTGATGGTGTGTGCAAGTGATTTTTCATATCTACTTTTGTTCTAGTTCATCACTTACAATATATGAGAAAATTACTCCCATCAAATAGACGAAAGCAAAGATAATTTGTCATATACCTCCTGCCAAAGAAACGTTACGAAAAGGAAAATTTCCTGAAAGCAGTGATATGTTTCTTGATGTTGGCAGTTGAATTATACACAAAATATGATATGCATTAAGGTGTCAGCACTGAGAATAGGAACAAAGCCTTTACCATGTTGTTATGCTAGAGTTAGGGGGACGATCTTCTAAAGACTTTGTGTGTGCAAAGGCATGCATGTATGTGAAACCTGATACAGTATTTATCAGAAATTTTGATAAACACTATACAATTAGAAGAATTATTGAGAGGCTGAAAAGGTATGTTTGCCTGATGGGAAGATTTTAGTTAGCACCCAAGCTAAAGAGAGCTAAGTACAGGAAATCTTCTGCAAAGGGTTCTGCTACAGTCACTTTTGTTAAATTTGGGAACGTTAGCAAAGCATGACATGAATTGTTGCACCATCCAGCTTTCAACTGGAAGTGCTAAGTAGAAATACTTCAGGCTTTATTTCCTTTGGTAAGCCATCCGGTACTACTAATTTTAGAACACTATTCTCAGTAAGATACAGATCTTGAAAGATGTTCCAAAATACATTCAGGAAGTCTAACATTGGTGTTTTAGATGATCAGATGTGGAGGAAGACACCTCGATCACTTTAATGTAACATGTGCTATAAGAATTATGTATTTGGATCTACTGTAACATTTTTTATATTAAAACAGATTGATGTAATCATATAGAAATAGCAAAATCATTATCCAATGTAATGGATATCTATTATTTTGTATTATGTGAGCACATATAAGCTATACTAATTATTTAAGCAATTGTTTTTTGATAGTCAGGTTACATCAACATTTATTAATTTTTTCTTTAATTTATTCATTCACTTTACATTTTGATCTCAGTCCCCCCCATACCTAGTCCCCTTTCATACAACCCCTTCTCCCATTGCCCCCTACTCTTCTCTGAGAAGGGGGAGGCCTCCCATGGGTATTACACAAATGTAGCACATTAAGTCACTGCAAACTGGGTACTTTTTTCCCACTTAGACCAGACAAGGCGATGCAGTTGGAGGGAAAGTTCCACAGGCAGATAACAGGTTTAGGGACAGCACCTATTCCAGTTGTAGAAGGACATACATGAAGACCAAGCTACATATTTGCTATTTCTGAGCTGGGATGGTGGAGTCTATGTACAGCCTATTTGGTTGAAGGTTCAGTCTCTGGGAGCACTCAAGGGTCCAGAGTAGTTGATTCTGTTTGTCTTCATGTATAGTTCCTGTCATTCAAGTCTTCCACAGGACTACCAAACACCCTCCAATGTTTGGTTTTAGGTCTCTCCATCTGTTTCAATCAGCTGCTGGGTTAAGCCTCTTAGATGAGATTATGATAGGCTCCTTTCTGAAGCATAACAAAGTATCAATAATAGTGTCAATGATTAGTTTTTGTCCATGATATGGATTTTATATCTTAAAGCAGAAACTTACAGAAAGCAGTCATTTGCAGAAAATAGGTGAAAATAATGCACAGACACTGTTCACCAATATTATGTGAACATGTCTAACTAAGCCAAATGTGAGACGTCATCTAGACCAACAACTTAATGTCAGTGTGGAAACACAATGAATCCCCTTCCTCTGAAATTACTTACTTTAGTTTGAGTAAGCACCAGTTGTCGGAAAATAAAATAAACTCAGTTGCTGTTAATCAGACACTGATCCAAACTTGAGTGAAGTTAACTGTGTGGTCTCAGAGAACCTAACCAAAGTGTGAAGCCCATATGGGAGAATGACTCTTTATTTAATTATTGACTGGATAAAAACAAGATGCTAAGGAAGCATCTTCCACTTCTCCACCTTTCTCCATCATATGCAAAGACAGAGAGATTCTGTATAGACCTGATGAATGTCTAATTAGTAAAGCTTCAAAAACCAACCTTGTGATAGAGGGCATAGAGAGTACAACTATGGAATAAACCCTAAATTGCAATCAGAGCAGAAAATTTATTGTCCTTCAAGTGTTCGCTGCTCTTGCTATAGGTCTGCTCAGGAGAAGGGGCTGAGGAAGACATTGCCAAAACATTCAGTGAACTGGCCTTGAGGCAGGCAGGCAGACTCAGAGTACATAGGAATAAGGAAACATGGTACATTCCTGTGGGCATGCCTGTGTGTGAGAGTGTGTGAGTGTGAGTGTGATTGTGTGTGTGTGTGTGTGTGTGTGTGTGTGTGTGTGTGTGTGTGTGTTTGTGTGTGTGTATCTGTGTATGTATGTGTCAGAGAGGGAGACCAAGACAGGCACATACAAATAAACATAGAGACAAATAAAAAATTATTTTATTATTCTACATTATGAAATGTAGAGTGAATTTTCATAATTTCTTCTACCAATAGAGTGACTTTTCTAAGTAGGGTTTAAACATTTACTCATGATATACAGAAGATGCAAACACCTCAAGTCTTCCTCAATAAACCATTGAATTTTATTTCTGATACTTAGAAGAGCGTGAGTGAATAATTAATTACAGGAGTATGGGAGAGGGATTAGTTTTAGAGAAGCAAAAGTAGATTATTAATTGAGCATGCATAACTCACATGGTACTAAAAGACAACAACAATCTCTACCACAGTGGTATATGTACATATAAAACCTTGAGCAGCAGGAAATGTTTGAAGGACTTTAGCTCTTCCATGAGAGAATGGTAATGTATACAATCTCATTCAGCTCTCCTGAAGACAGTTTCAAGGGAGGGTGACATCTTGCCATGACTGGAGTACAGTATTCCACAAATTCTCCTCTCACCAAAACAATAACACCCCATGACACTGTACTTACTACTTTGTCTGCTTCATTCTCCAGTGTCTGACAATCACCCTGCTTATCAAAACTTGTCAAAACCCTATTAACCGTTTTGCATGTGAATGTTATGATGTACTCTACAGTTTCTGTCCTTGCCAGGATGCTCTGATTTGAAGGAATGGGGAATGCTATGGATTAGGACATTAAAAGTCAGATTCTGATTTCACCAAAAAAGAAAATAAAAATGAGCCAAAGATTGTATGCATTATGAATTGTAATGCATTTTAATTGTGATAGAGAATAGAGAATATTATTTGTAAAATGGCATAAATAGGACAACCCACTTCCTCACGTTAAATGCCCTCAACATGCAGTGTTAGCATGAACAAATGGCATAATGGCCTGCAGCACTGGAGCTACAAGAGCAGAGTTTGGAAATGACCAATTAGTAACTCTGAATTGCTTACTTAGAAAAGTTAAGAATGAGTCTGAAATTGTCCCATGGGCAATTTGATTGTGCATTTATTTACATTTAGTTTGAAAATTATAAATAACTTGTAATTCATGGAAGCTTTGTGGAAAAATGTGATGCAAATTACAGGAAAATGCGTGAACTGCCAAGCATATTTAACATTACTTGATATTACTATTTAATTTGGTGAGAAAGATTAAATAAAATAGGAATATGTATCTTGGCACTTAATTTTCTGAATACTATGTCTTCCATAAAATAACAACTTAGGATATACTTATAAATGGAGCTTGCTTTAAACTGCATGCAAATGTGAAAATACTGATGTAGAGAAGAGAATATGGTTACACTTCTACAACTTTGTACGGAGGAGATGTACTGTTTCTCTGAGTAAAATTTCATTGCCAAAATAACATGTGGCAATTACTCTGCCCTGAATGCCAATTAGTCCTCGGCAGTGTCACGTCCTTGTGGTTTGATTTATTTAATAAGTAAAAACGAAGGGTAGAATTGCTTGCTGCTTTGATCGTTCTCCGCGAAATATTTAGTTTCCCTTTTCAAGTCCCCAGTGTACTTTGAACATTTAAAAGTATGCAGTTTTTATGCTCCATAGCTTAGGAAGAGATAATATTATAATTTAGTCTTGTTAAATTTGCATTTATAAGAGTTGCTGTTTATGTCAGAGTTACTTGTCTCTTTTGCACTTCTTTTAAATAAAAAAGAATCCTTTATCTGCCTGTTTAAATGTTTATCCGTGTAGAGTCAATACCTAAAAATAAAACAAAAAGCAAACTCTCTCTCTCTCTCTCTCTCTCTCTCTCTCTCTCTCTCTCTCTCTCTCTCTAGTCAAAGCAGGTGTCTTCCAAGTGAAACCTATGCAGATAAAGAACAGCACAATCTTTTCTTAATTTGGAAAGTCTAAGTGAGCCTAGGTGGATATAGTCCTACTTTATTCAGATCTGAATAAGCAATCAGCCCATATAACAAGGAGCATCCATCACTATTATACACAGTGATCGCAGCAGGCTTGTGTAGAATACACACTGGCATTCTTTATAACCAGGACATCTTGGTGAAATGGTATTAAAAAGATTATTCTTTCACTTTTAAATCATGTCCTTGCTTTAGAAAGCGCATCAAGATCATGTAAATTTAACACGATTTTTTTTTTCTGCTGCTGATATTTCCAACATTGCTGAAGACAGGTTCCTGACACATGTACCAGGAACCAAATTGTATGTTCCCTGACACTAGAATATTCATTTTACAAATCAATTGCCTTGGCCTATACTATGATGTGGAGGATTAAAATAAGGAGTGGACAAAACACTCTCCAAAGGTTAGATGATGGTGTAAAGGAAATTAAATATTACATATATAATAGCATCATTCTATTAAATACATAATAAAATAACAATTAAGTGCCCTGATTCATTAAGGAACTGGCACACATGCTGATGAAGGATTAGGTATTCAATGCCACCGCAAGATTGAAATTTTTATTAATTTACTTTATACATTTTACCTTTATAATGTAACAGTTCTCAATCACAGTTACAAAATCCACTAGTGATTTCAGGCTTACGAAAGTATATAACACACTTCTAAAATTAATTAAGACTTAACGATAGACCTGAATTACATGTTCTCAATTCACAAAAAAAAAAAAATCTTTAGAAGTTCCAATTATTAAAGACTTTTAAGTTTAGTAGATTCAGGTGTTTCTGTCTCTCTTCCTCTCTTTGTCTTTCTTTCTTTGTTTGTTTCTTTTCCTTCTTTCTTTCTTCCTTCCTTCCTTTCTTTCTTTCTTTCCTTCCTTCTTTCTTTTTCTCTTTCTTCTTTTGTGCTTTAGGGAAAAAGGCATAAGGCCAAGAGGTTTTAGAAAATGTCTGTGTATTAGAATGTTTCAAGAATGCAGTGCTTATACATAGAAAATATCACTTTGCCTCATGTAGAAATCAAGGCATTGAAATGTACAGCTTGTATGACTTTACTTTAATGGGCTGTCAACTGTCCAGGCAGCTGCAGTACAAAGGTAGGCATGTCTTTAATCTTCAAAGAAAAAAGTGAAGCGAATACATTCAGCTATTAGCTTGGAGGCAAAACCAATGAGAGAAGAAAGTGAAAAGCACACAGTGTAAGAGTTACTTAGTCTCCTTACCTGAAATGAGGAAGCTTATTATTAGTTTATGGTGGATCTCACACACACATACACACACACTTGCATGGCACACACACTTGCATGGCACACACAAAGACAGAAACATGCATATACACATAAATGCACGCACAAGTATATATGGAACCTTGTTAATAATAATTCAAATAAAAAATGTTATTCTAATTAACAAACTGATGTTATACTCTAGAACAGTTAATGATCAATTTTAAGAATGGCCATACTGAGACTATCAGTTACACAGAGCTGTATATTTTTAATTTCTTTTACCTTAATTATGCCATATGCCTAAAACATGTATACTATTTATACAACAATTATAGAGATAGAATTATTTGACATTTTAATGAATAATTATGTAAATTGATTTTGTGATTATGTTTGTCTCCTAATAAGCCAGTTTGCCTACATTTTAAATAATCTACCATTAACACTTCTAACATTTATTATTGATCTTATGTTTTCATATTTCCTTCCATTGTCAAGAAATATATTGTATTATTACATATTTTCAAGGGCTACACTGTTTTCGTTTCCTAATGCGATGTGTTAGCACTCTAGCTAATTTTATAAGTAATTGTTTTATTATTAAAAAAGTTTTAACATTTTTAAATATATACATTAAAACACAATAAATATAATATATAAGAAGTACTTATTAGGTCCATTTTATACATTTCATTTGTAATAATTCTTTTTTATGTTGTCATTGTTGCTGTTTTTTTTTCTTGTACAGGACTAACTTGAAAGAGTATAAAAAGATGAGATATATTTGGAAACTCATAAATTCTAAAGTGTGAAAAATAACAGGTGAATACATTTCGAATATGTGTAAGGTCTTTTACATTTACTTAATGAAAGATGAAATAGTTGAGATACATATGTCAATATATATCTTAAATCCTAAAAAAAATCTATTAAGAATCATGTAAAAAAGATAAAAATGCTTTGTCAAATTGTCTGAAGCTTGCACATTAAAAACTTATAATATAGAATTTGGTTGAAGAAGAATCATATCACTTTCCCCCCCCAACTTTCTACCTTCAAGTTCATTCCAGCTCTCCCTCCTTTCATGCGTTCCATGACCTCTGCTCTTTTTTGTTGACTATTATTGTTTTACACACACACACACACACACACACACACACAGAGAGAGAGAGAGAGAGAGAGAGAGAGAGAGAGAGAGAGAGAGAGAGATTCAGACTTCTTTTGTTTTTCTGTATTTCCAAATTTTTTCCTACACATCTACTAGTCTGCCTGTTTGATTTGCTACCACAAATGTTATGGTTTCATGATAGCAGCAATTTTCAATATATAATATGTTGCCCAGAAGGAATAAGATATAAGATGGTAGAATCCTAGAAGACAGCTGAATTGGAAGTGTGTGGGTAACTCCACGGTTTGTGGCAGTATTAGGACTGAACTTACAGCATCATTTGTTTTAGGAAACATTTGAACACTGATCCACAGTGTTTTCCCTCAATGACTCTATTTCTATATTAATTTTTTTCTGTGACAGTAATGCAAAAAGGACAGACTTGAAAAGTAAGACTTTCTCAAAGTTCATTCTGAGACAGATTCTGGACTTGCAGAAAGTCTTTTTGTTTGGCCATCTAGTCTAATGTAACTGATTATTTATGACTGGCTTCTCCTAGAAAATTCACCTTGCATAGAACACTGTGTTATAGTGAAAAACACCTGAAATAAAATATTATCGATTTGATTTTTTCCAAAGTAGGATATAAAAACATGATTTTAACCTTATGCTCACTCTACCATTAATAGTTAATCAAATTTCAACAAGTGCCCAATTTAAACATGCCTTTCCTCAGGATGCCCATCTAGCCTTGAATAAAAAAGGGAAGCAATTTGTTCAATTGAAACTTTTCTCATGAAAGCTTTTTTTCAATTCCATTTTATTTTATTTGAAGGATAACTATCCAATTTTTGATAGGAAATTTCATTTTATGTTAAAAAAGAAGGTGATGCAAGAAGAAGGTATGTCTTCATCATAAGGAGAAGAATCAATCTGCTTTTGTAAAACAAAACCAAAAAACATCCAAAAACAAAAACACCATGGTTTTCTTTATAATGCTTTTATATTTTATATTATGCTTTATTTTATTTTTTATTTTATTTTATTTTATTTCATTTTATTTTATTTTAAATTTAGGTCTTCAGGGAGAACCACTACTTTTCCTCTACTATATGCACATAGTATTTAACACATTCCTAATGTCATATATATATATATATATATATATATATATATATATATATATATCACTCCATCTCTTAGAATTTATTTGAGACCTGATTGCAGTTGATAGTGGTCAACAAGGAGACCCAAATTGACCAAGCTTCAAAAAATATGAGACTGCAAATTATTCATCCTAACTCAAAGAAATTCATCACAACACACTCTTCCTAAGGCACAGAATCATTGAAAAGCAGGGTCCTCAAAGAATGTATGAGCCAGAGATGGTGGATAGGTAAGTACAATGGAATAATTTTTTACCAACAGTGCACAACTACGCATGTGAACTCAAAGTGGTTGTGATCACATGCACCAGACCTGTGCATTCCAGAAAAAGACTGAATCCCAGCATGTAGATGGAAGTTGTGTGCAAAACCTACACTGATCTGAGTTATTGGTAATTTTTATTGTCTGTGACAGGTCCAGTCACAGAGCTTTCTCTGAGAGAGTAGCCCTTGATAAGTGGATAAACTTCATTGGAAATTCACATATCCAGTACTTTTTGTGCAAAACAGATTAGTCATAATGACAGTAGCCACTGACTTTGGTAGAAATGGAAAAGGTAGTAAGACTGGGAGGAATTGAAGGGCAGTAATATGATAAGAACATTGTATTAGATTAAAATAAACTAACAAAATGCATGGGATTTTAAGTCTTGCATGTATCACCATGAAAAGAAACCAAAAATGACTTGTTTTTGTATAATTTGTTTTATTTTTCATAGAAAATTTTGATCATCTTTTTCCCTCTTCCAATTCTTCCATTAAGACATTTGAACATAACATCAATTACTTGAAGTTTTAAAGTTTATTTTAATATTTAATTGTATAAGGAGAAATATATGAAAATAAGTGCAGGTCCCTGAAGAAAAGGCTATCAGATCCACTGCAAATGGAACTACCCATAGTTTTAAACCACTTTAGAAGTAGAGTCCTCTGTTAGAGGAGTTAGTGCTCTTTTACTGCTGAAACATCTCTCTAGGGCAGTTATTGAATTTTAAAAATAATCATTGGGAGACTTATCACTGAAATTCCCAATCTGATTTTGAGAATAATTAGCTGTAATAATAAAAATGAGAAGGAAGTTTTTGGTATAAAAAAGGAATAATAAGTCAATCATTCTTGTTTCAAGTTTCCCTGGCTGTCAAAATGTGACAATGGATTCAGTCTAGTTAAAGGGCAAGGAAATGTGAAGAATCATGGGAGGAAAGGAAGGCAAGGATGTAAGTACAGGCAATGATCAGCCTCAACTACTTTGTGTTCTATCTAGAATTTGTTAAACTTTCCTCATATTCCCAAACTCCTCCACAGATCTACCTGGCTCCTCTTTCAAGGCCTACAAAATGTATCCTGAATTGATTTTTTTTTTTAAAAAAAATATAGTATGTCAGAATATGCACGAAAGGAATAATATGAATTCATGGAGAAAAATAATGTTTAACACTCAGCTGTATGACTGAAAATAGTAAGACATTGTCTCATAAAACATTAATCCAACCATCCCTTCAGCACCAGTATGTGCCAGCACCATCCTACCTGCATAAGCTAGACCCAATGTTAGGCAGGCGAAACACAAATTCTACCACCATATAAGACATATTTGACACTCTGTTATTATCTGGATATAATAAGGGTAAAGCAAACAGATACTTTATAATTTAATTTATTTTTTATTAATCATTTTATTATTATTTTTTTACATTTTATATGTTAACTCCCTTCTTGGTCTTCCATCACGATCTCCTCATCCCATCTCCTTCCACTTTGTCTCTAAAAGGGTGATCCCCCACCCACCCACCTACTCCTGCCTAACCCCTCTAGCATCCCCAGTTTCTGATTCATCAAGCCTCCACAGGACCAACTGATTACCCTCCACTGATGCCAGATAAGGTGCTCTGCTATTCCATATGTAGTGGGAGCTATGGAAGGCCCATGTACACTCTTTGGCAGGTGGTTTACTCCCTGAGAGCTCTGAGGGCTCTGGGTAGTTGACACTGCTGTTCTCCCTCTGAGGTTGCAAACCCTTTCAGTTTCTTCGACCTTCCCCTAACTCTTCCATTGGGATCCACTGGCTCAGTCCAATGGATGGCTGTGATTATCTGCATCTGTCTTTTGTCAGGTACTGTCAGAGCTTCTCAGAAGATAGCCATGTCAAGCTCCTGTTCCGAAGCACATCTTGGCATCAGCAATAGTGTCAGGGAGTGGTGTCTGTGGGTCGCATGGTACACAGGTCTCTTGATGACCTTTCCTTCAATCTCTTCAATGTTCCATTTTTGTCCCAGCATTTCTGTTAGAAATTTTTGTCCCAGCATTTCTGTTAGATTTGTCCCAGGGATAAATCTGGGTTGAATATTCTGACATTTGTGATTGACCTTATCCCTCCACTGGGGGCCATGCATACCTACTAGAGGTGGTCTCTATAGGTTCTATCTCCCTGCTGTTGGATATTTCCACTAATGTCTGAGTTTTTCCACTAATATCATCCCCATTTAGTCTTGGGAGCCTCTTGCATCCCCGGAGCCTGGGACTTTATACTTGTTCCCCACGTTCCTGGCCCTCTATGACTACTTTTTTCTATTCATTGTTCTGGCACTCTTAACTTCCTTCCTGACTCTTCCCATACCTCGTTTTGCCCTCCCTTTTTGTTCCCCACCACCACCAGCTACCATCCAATTCTCTCCTTCCCTCCTGCCTCCCATGATTATTTTGTTCCCCCTTCTAAATAGGACTGGAGCATCTATACTTTGACCTTCTTTCTTATTAGGCTTCATATGGTCTGTGAATTGTATTGTGGGCATTTGGAGGTTTTAGTCTTATATCCACTTATCAGTGAGTGCATATCATATATGTCCTTTTTGGTCTGTGTCACCTCACTCAGGATGATAGTTTCTAGTTTCATCCATTTGCTTACAAAGTTTATGAAGTCATCATTCTTTTTTTTATTGGATATATTCTATATTTACAATTCATTTCCCTTTTTCTGGTTCCCTACCCCCCTAAGGTACTACATGCCCTTTTCCCTCCCCCTGCTCCTTCTTCCACCCCTTCCCTCTTCCCTGTTCTGGTATTCCCCTACACTAATGCTTTGATCCTTTCCAGCACCAGTGTCCACTCCTTTCTTCTTGTCAGACATCATTTGGTATGTGAATTGTGTCTTTCGTGTTCCAAGATTCTAGGCTAATATCCACTTATCAGTGACTGCATACCATTCTTAATATGAGCAGTATTTCATTGTGTAACATACCACATTGCCTGCATCCAGTCTTTCATTATGGGACATGTGTGGTTTCCCACTTCTAACTATTACAAATAGGGTTTCTATGAATCCTAATGGAGCATGTATCCTTGTTATATGTTGGAGCACCTTTTGGGTTTATGCCCAGGAGTGGTATAGCTAAATATTCACGTAGAGCTATTTATAATTTTCTCAAGAACCACCAGATTGTTTTACAAAGTGTTTTTACCAGCTTGCAATCCCACTAGCAATGGAGGAGTGTTCTTCTGTCTCCGTATCCTCACCAGCATCTACTGTCCCTGAGTTTTTGATCCTAGCCATTCTGACTGGTGTGAGGTGGAATCTCAGGGTTGTTTTGATTTGCATTTTCCCAATGACTTAAGGATGTTGAACATTTCTTTTGGTGTTTCTTGGCCATTGAAATTCCACAGTTGAAAATTATTTGTTTAGCTCTGTTACCCATTTTCAATTAGTTTATTTGGATTTAGGCAATCTAATTATCAGAGTTATTTGTATATTTTGGAAATTATCCTTCTATTAGATGGAGGGTTGGTAAGGATCATCTTTTTTTAATTTTGTATGTTACTCTTTTGTCCTGTTGACAGTGTCCTTTACCTTAAAGTATCTTTTCATTTTCATGAGGTACATTTGTCCATTGTTGATCTTAGAGCTCGAGCTATTGATATTCTGTTCAGGAAAATTTCTCCTGTGCCTATGTGTTCAAGGCTCTTTCTCACTTTCTCTTCTATTAGATTCAGTGTATCTGGTTTTATGTAGAGGTCTTTGATCCACTTGAACTTGAGCTTTTCACAAAAAGATAAAAATGAATCAATTTGCATTCTTGTACACGTAGAATGCCAGTTAGAACAGAACCATTTGCTGAACATGCTATCTTTTTTTTTTCCACTATATGATATTGGCTTTTTTTTGGTCAAATAACATGCAAACATAAGTTTGTACATTTATTTCTGGGTCATAAATTCCTTTCCTTTCATCTACCTGTCTGTCTCTATATCAATATCAGGTGGTTGTTATCACTCTTTCTCTGTAATACACCTTGATGTCAAGGATCATGATTCCCCCAGAAGTTTTTTATTGTTGAGCATTGTTTTTGCTATCTCGGGTTTTTTGTTATTCCAGATGGAGTTGAGAACTGTTCATTCCATCTCTGTAAAGAGTTGAATTAGAATTTTGAAAGGAATTTTATTGAATCTGTAGATTGATTTTGGTAAGATGGCCATTTCTTACTGTGTTAATCCTACTGATCCATGAGCATGGGCGATCTTTCCATCTTCTGAGGTCTTCTTTGATTTCTTTCTACAGATACTTGAAGTTCTTTTGTTTAAATATTTATTTATTTATTTATTTATTTATTTATTTATTTATTATTTTATGTATGTGAGTACACTGTAACTATCTTTACACACACCAGAAGAAGGCATCAAATCTCAATACAGTTGGTTGGGAGCCACCATGTGGTTGCTGGGTTTGAACTCAGGACTTCTGAAAAAAGAGACAGTGCTCTTAACTGCTGAGCCATCTCTCCAGACAAGACTTGAAGTTCTTGTCATACAAATATTTTACTTGCTTGGTTAGAGTTACCCCAATATATTTTATATTATTTATGACTATTGTGAAAGGTATTGTTTACCTAATTTCTTCCTCAGCCCATTTATCATTATGTAGAGAAAGTCTACTGATTTGTTTGAGTTAATTTTATAAACAACTACTTTGCTAAAATTGTTAATCAGGTGTAGGTGTTTTCTGGTAGAATTTTTGAGGTCTCTTATGTATTATATTATGTCATCTGCAAATAGTGATACCTTGACTTCTTCCTTTCAGATTTGCATCCCTTTTGACATCCTTTTGTTATGTAAATTCTCTAGCTAGAACTTCAAGTACTATATTGAATAAATAGAGAGAAAGTGAGTAGCATTGTCTTTTCCCTGACTTTATTGCCATTACTTCAGGTTTCTCTCTATTTAATTTGATATTGGTTGGTTGCTGTATATCGTTTTTTTTTTATTACGTTTAGTTATGTGCCTTAAATTCCTGATCTTCCCAAGACTTTTCAGATGAAGGGGTGTTGTATTTTGTAGAAGGCTTTTCAGTGTCTAATGAGAGGATCATGTGATATATTTTCTTTGAGTTTGTATATTCAATGGATTCCATTGATTGATAGTCACTTATTATACCATTCCGGCATCCCTGGATGAAGCCTACTTGATAGTGATAAATGATAATTTTAATGTGCTCTTTGATTTAGTTTGTGAAAATTTTATTTTTACTTTGCATTCATATTCATAAGCAAAACTGATCTGATGTTCTCTCTGTTAGAACTTTGGGTGGTTTAGGTATCAGAGTAACTGTAGCTTTAGAGATTGAATTAGGTATTACTTCTATTTCTATTTTGTGGAATAATTAGAGAAGTATTGGTATTAAGTCTTCTTTGAAGATCAAATAGAATTCTACACTAAAATCATCTGACCCTGGCCTTTTTTTAAATTATTTTTTTGCTTAGGAGACTTTTAATGATTATGCATATGTTATAGGACTCTTTAGATAGTTTATCTGATCTTGATTTACCTGTGGTACCTTGTATCTGACTAGAATATCATACATTTCACCTAGATTTCCCAGTTTTGTTCAATATAAGCTTTTTTTTTTAATTTTCTCTATTCTATGTTTACACTCTAAAGGCTTTCCCTTTTCCCAGTTCCCACCCACAATACTTCCCATAGTTCCTTCCCCCCCCCAACTATTCCCCAATCATTCCCCCTCCCCCCTCGGTTTCTTTACTAAACTGGATGCAATCTTTACAGGCCCAAGGTCCTCTCCTTTCTTCTTCTTGGGAATCATTTGACTTGCTATTTGTGTCTTGAGTATTTAGGGCTTCTGGGCTCATTAATATCCACTTATCAGTGATTGCATTTCATGTGCATTCTTTTGTGATTGGGTTAATTCACTCAGGATGATATTTTCCAGGTCTAACCAGTTACCTACAAATTGCATGAATTCATTATTTTTAATTGCTGAGTAGTATTCCATTGTATAAATATACCACATTTTCTGTATCCATTCCTCCTTTGAGGGATATTTGGGCTCCTTCCAATTTCTGGCTATTATATACAAGGCTGATATAAACATAGTGGAGCGTGTGTCTTTATTGCATGCAGGGGAAACCTCTGGGTATATGCCCAGGAGTGGTATGCCAGGGTCCTCTGGAAGTGACATGCCAAATTTTCTGAGGAACCGCCAAACTGATTTCCAGAGCGGGTTTACCATTTTGCAATCCCACCAACAGTGGAGGAGTGTTCCTCTTTCTCTACATCCTCGCCAGGACTTGTTGTCTCTTGAGTTTTTAATCTTAGCCATTCTGACTGGTGTGAGGTGGAATCTCAGGGTTGTTTTGATTTGCATTTCCCTGATGACTAATGATGTTGAACATCTTTTAATGTGCTTCTCGGCCATCCGAATTTCTTCTGGTGAAAATTCTTTGTTTAGCTCTGTGCCCAATTTTTTGATAGGGTTATTTTGTTCTTTGGGGTCTAACTTCTTGAGTTCTTTGTGTATATTGGATATTAGCCCTCTGTCAGATGTGGGGTTGGTGAATATCTTTTCCCACTTTGTTGGTTGCCATTTTGTCCTTCTGACAGTGTCCTTTGCTTTGCAGAAACTTTGTAAATTTATGAAGTCCCATTTGTCGATTCTTGATCTTAGTGCATAAGCTATTGGTGTTCTGTTCAGGAACTTTTCCCCTGTGCCCAAGTTCTCCAGGGTCTTCCCAAGTTTCTTTTCTAATAGTTTCAGTGTGTCTGGTTTTATGTGGAGGTCCTTGATCCACTTGGAGTTGATCTTAGTGCAAAGAGATAAGAGTGGGTCAATTCGAATTCTTCTGCATGTTGACCTCCAGTTGAACCAGCACCATTTGTTGAAAAGGCTATCTTTATTCCACTGGATGGTTGTGGCTCCTTTATCAAAGATCAAGTGACCATAAGTCTGTGGGATAATTTCTGGGTCTTCAATCCTGTTCTATTGATCTGCTTGCCTGTTGCTATACCAATACCATGCAGTTTTTAACACAATTGCTCTGTAGTACTGCTTGAGGTCAGGGATATTGATTCCCCCAGAAGTCCTTTTATTGTTGAGAATAGTTTTAGCTATCCTGGGTTTTTTGTTGCTCCAGATGAATTTGAGAATTGCTCTTTCTAGATCTATGAAGAATTGAGTTGGGATTTTGATGGGGATCGCATTGAATCTGTATATTGCTTTTGGCAAGATGTCCATTTTTACTATATTGATCCTCCCAATCCAGGAGCAAGAAATATTTTTCCATCTTCTGAGGTCTTCTTCGATTTCTTTCTTCAAGGACTTGAAGTTCCTGTCTTACAGATATTTCGCTTGTTTGGTTAGAGTTACGCCAAGATACTTTATGTTGTTTGTGGCTATTGTGAAGGGTGTTATTTCCCTAATTTCTTTCTCAGCCTGCTTGTCCTTTGAGTACAAGAAGGCCACTGACTTGCTTTAGTTAATTTTATAACCTGCCATTTTTGCTGAAGTTGTTTATCAGCTGTAGAAATTCTCTGGTGGAGTTTTTTGGGTCACTTAGGTAAACTATCATATCGTCTGCAAATAATGATAGTTTCACTTCTTCCTTTCCAATTTGTATCCCTTTGACTTCTTTATGTTGTCTAATTGCTCTTGCTAGAACTTCAAGTACTATATTGAAAAGATATGGAGAGAGAGGGCAGCCTTGTCTAGTCCCTGATTTTATTGGGAATGCTTCAAGTTTCTCTCCATTTATTTTGATGTAGGCTACTGGTTTGCTGTAGATTGCTTTTACTATGTTTAGGTATGAGCCTTGAATTCCTGCTCTTTCCAAGACTTTTAGCATGAAAGGATGCTGAATTTTGTCGAATGCTTTTTCAGCATCTAATGAGATGACCATGTGGTTTTTTTCTTTCAGTTTGTTTATGTAGTGGATTACATTGATGGATTTCCATATATTGAACCATCCCTGCATCCCTGGGATGAAGCCTACTTGATCATGGTGGATGATCGTTTTGATGTGCTCTTGGATTTGGTTAGCAAGAATTTTATTTAGTATTTTTGCATCTATATTCATAAGAGAACTTGGCCTGTAGTTCTCTTTCTTTGTTGGACCTTTTGGGGTTTAGGTATTAGCGCAATTGTGGCTTCATAGAATGTGTTGGGCAGTGTCCCTTCTGTCTCTATTTTGTGGAATAGTTTGAAAAGTATTGCTGTTAAGTCTTCTTTGAAGGTCTGGTAGAATTCTGCACTAAAACCATCTGGTCCTGTACCTTTTTTGGTTGGGAGGCTTTTTATAACCCCTTCAATTTCTTTAGGGGTTATGGGACTATTTAGCTGATCTACTTGATGTTGATTTTTGAATTTTGGTATTTGATATCTGTCTAGGAAATTGTCCATTTCCTCCAGATTCTCCATTTGTTTTGAGTATAGACCTCTGTAGTAGGATCTGATGATCTTTTGAATTTCCTAGGTTTCTGTTGTTATGTCTCCCTTTTCATTTCTAATTTTGTTAATTTGTATACTGTCTCTGTGTCCTTTGGTTAGTCTGGCTAAGGGTTTATCTATCTTGTTGATTTTCTCAAAGAACCAGCTCCTAGTCTTGTTGATTCTTTGTATGGTTCTCTTTGTTTCTACTCGATTGATTTCAGCCCTGAGTTTGGTGATTTTTGTCTTCTAATCCTCCTGGGTGAATTAACTTCTTTTTCTTCCAGGGCTTTTAGGTGTGCCATTAAGTTGCTAGTGTATGCTCTGTCCAGTATCTTTTTGGATGCACTTAGGGCTATGAGTTTTCCTTTTAGCACTGCTTTCATTGTGTCCCATATATTTGGGTAGGTTGTACCTTCATTTTCATTGAATTCTAAAAAGTCTTTGATTTCTTTTTTTTATTTCTTCCTTGACCAATGTGTCATTGAATAGAGTATTGTTCAGTTTCCATGTGTATGTGGGCTTTCTGTTGTTTTTGTTGTTATTGAAGGCCACTCTTACTCCATGGTGGTCTGATAGGAAGCATGGGATTAGCTCGATCTTGTATTTGTTGACATCTGTCTTGTGACCAATTATATGATCAATTTTGGCGAAGGTACCATGTGGTGCTGAGAAAAAGGTATATTCTTTAGCTTTAGGATGAAATGTTCTATATATATATATATATATATATATATATATATATATATATATATATTTATCTGTTAAATCCAATTGTTCCAAAGTTTCAATTAGTTTCACTGTGTCCCTGTTTAGTTTCTGCTTTCCTGATCGGTCCATTGAGGAGAGTGGATTGTTGAGGTCACCCACAATTATTGTGTTAGGTGTAATGTGTGCTTTTAGCTTTAGTAAGGTTTCTTTTACGAAGGAGGGTACCCTTGTATTTGGAGCATAAATGTTCAGTATTGAGAGCTCTTCTTGGTGGATTTTCCCTTTGACAAGCAAGAAGTGACCTTCTGAGTTTCTTTTGATGACTTTAGGTTGGAAGTCTATTTTATCTGATATTAGAATGGCTACCCCCGCTTGTTTCCTGAGACCATTTGCTTGTACAATTGTCTTCCATCCTTTTACTCTAAGGCAGTGTTTGTCTTTAAGACTGAGATGTGTTTCCTGTATGCAGCAAAATGTAGGGTCCTTTTTCCGTATCCAATCTGTTAATCTATGTCTTTTTATTGGGGAATTGAGTCCATTGATGTTAAGAGATATTAAGGAATGGTAATTATTTCCTCCAGACATTTTTGAAATTATATATATATATATATATATATATATATATATATATGTATATATATATATATATATTTATATTTGAGAGGTTATCTTCTTTTGGGTTTGATGAGAGGAGGTTTCTATCTTGCTCCTTCCCAGGTGTAGTTTCCGTCCTTGTCTTGGTGTTTTCCCCCTATTATCCTTTGTAGGGGTGGATTTGTGGAAAGATATCTTGCAAATTTGCTTTTGTCATGGAATACCTTGATGTCTCCATCAATGGCGATTGAGAGTTTTGCTGGGTAAAATAGTTTTGGCTGAAGTTTGTGTTCTCTTAGAGTTTGCATTATATCTGCCCAGGATCTTCTAGCTTTCATGGTCTCAGGTGAGAAGTCTGGTATTATTCTGATAGGTCTTCCTTTATATGTTACTTGGCCTTTTTCTCTTGCTGCCTTTAGTATTCTTTCTTTGTTTATTACATTTGGAGTTTTGATTATTATGTGACGGGATGTATTTCTGTTCTGGTCCAGTCTGTTTGGGGTTCGATAGGCTTCTTGTATATTCATGGGCATCTCTCTCCTTAGGTTGGGGAAGTTTTCTTCCATAATTTTATAGAAGATATTACCTGGCCCTTTAACTTGTAAATCTTCACTCTCGTCTATACCTATAATCCTTAGGTTTGGTCTTTTCATAGTGTCTTGGATTTCCTGGATGTTTTGGGTTACCACCTTTTTGCATTTAGTATTTTCTTTGACTGTTGAATCAATGATTCCTATGGTATCTTCGGCTTCTGAGATTCTGTCTTCTATCTCTTGTATTCTATTGTTGATACTTGCATCTATGGCCCCTGATTTCTTCCCAAGGTTTTCTATCTCCAATGTTTTCTCCCTCTGTGATTTCTTAGTTGTTTCTACTTCTGTTTTTAGTATCTGTATGGATGTGCTCAGATCTTTTGCTTGCTTGATTGTGTTTTCATGTATTTCTTTAATAGATTTTTGTGCTTCCTCTTTCATAGCTTCTACTTGTTGGCCCACGTTCTTTTGTAGTTCTTTAAGTGACTTTTGTCTTTCTTCCTTATTGTCTTCTTCTTTTTGATCCATCTTCTCCTGAATTTCTTGAAGTGATTTTTGTATTTGCCTCGTAAAGGCTTCTAACTTTTGATCCATTTTCTTCTCTATTTTTTTACGAGATTTTTCTATGTGTTCAGCTACCAGCATCCTGACCAGTGATTTTATATCCAAGTCTTGTTTTTCTGGTGTTTTGGGGTATCCAGGGCTTCCTGTTGTTGGAGAACTGGGTTCAGATGCTGTCATGTTGCCTTGATTTTTGCTAGTAACGTTCCTTCGTTTTCCTTTTGCCATCTGGTTATTTCTGGTGTTAGTTGGCCTTGTTGTCAGTGGCTGGTGTTTGAATCTCCTGTGAGGCTGGGCTCACCTGTTGTCTCTCTACTGGTGAATATGTGTGACTGCTGCTTTAAGGGATCATAAGCTGGCTGCCACCCATGCGATTGTAGCCCCTGATGGAGTCTGTCTACCTGGGCTTCTCCAGCTGTGTCCTGGTTGCAATATGGAGGCCTGCCGCTATTGCTGGTCCAGGAGCCGGTGAGCTGGTTGCTGCCCACTGCCTCGGTGCATGGCCAGAGGGCGCGGGGTAGTCCCACAGAGCCTAGGTGGAACTCGGCCTGCTTGGCTCTGAGAGCCTAGCAGATCCCCCCCGTGAGGGTAGCCCTGGAAGGGGTGTCTACCTGGGCCTTTCCAGCTGTGTCCTGTTTGCAATATGGAGGCCCTGCTATCCTAATATAAGCTTTTATAATAGGATCTGATGGTTTTTTTTTAAATTTTTTTTTCAGTTTCAATTGTTGTATCTCCCATTTAATTTCTGGTTTTGTTAATTTGGATACTGTCTCTGTGCCCTTTATTTAGATTGGCTAAGGGTTTATCTATTTTGTTGATTTTCTCAAAGAACCAGCTCTTGGCTTTGTTAATTCTTTGTATAGTCCTCATTGTTTCTAATTGCTTAATTTCAGCCCAGAATTTTATCTTTTGCTTTTGGAAATGCTTCTTTTTGTTCTAGGGCTTTCAGCTGTGCTGTTATATTGCTAGTGTAGCATATGTCCAATTTCTTTATGAAGATAATCAGGTCTATGAATTGACATCTTAGCACTGCTTTCGTTGTATCCCACAAGTTTGGGTATGTTGTACTTCCTTTTTTGTTACATCCTAGGAAGTCTTTAATTTCTTTCTTTCTTTATTCCTTGACCAAGTTATCATTGAGAGTTATTCAGTTTCTTTGAGTATGGGGGATTTCTCTTGTTTTTCTAGTTACTGAATAGCAGCCTCAATCCGTGATGATCTGAAATAATGCATGGACTGATTTCAATCTTCTTGGACATGTTAAGGCAGTTTTTTTTTGTATATTTATATGGTTAATTTTAGAGAATGTACCACGAAGTGTTGAGAAGAAGATGTAGTCTTCCTTTGAGGGTGAAATGCTCTGTAATATCAGTTAAATCCAATTGGCTCATCACTTCTATTAGTTCCATTGTGTCTCTGTTTATTTTCTCTTCCCATGATCTGTCCATTGGTCAGAGTGAGGTGCTGAAATACCGAATATTATTCTGTGAGATTCAATATGTGATTTGAGCTTTAGTAACTTTACTTTTACAAATATGGATGCCCTTTCATATGTGGTGTAGATGTTCAGAATTGAGAGTTTATCTTGATGGTTTTTCTTTTGATGAATATCCCCATGTTTTTTGATAACTTTTGTTTGAAAGTCTATTTTATTGGATATTAAATTGGCTACTTAAACTTGTTTCTTGGAATCATTTGCTTGAAAAAAAAATCTAACCTTTTAGTGTAAGGTAGTTTCTGTCTTTGTTACTGATATGCAACAAAATGTTAGGTCTTGTTTATGTATCCATTCTGTTAGCCTCTGTCTTTTTATTGGGGAATTGAGTCTATGGAGATTGAAACATATTAAAGAACAATTATTCTTGGTTACTGTTATTTTTGTTGTTAGTAATGGTAATATGTTTCCATTGTTCTCTTCTTTTGTGTTTGTTGTGAGATGATTAATTTCTTTGTTTTCCTTGGCTGTAGTTTCCCTCTTTGTGTAAGAGTTTTTAATGTTATCCTCTGTAGGGCTAGATTAGTGGAAATATATTATAGAAGTCTGGTTTCATCATGTAATACCTTGCTTTCTCCATATATGGTTATTAAGTGTTTTCCTGGGTATACTAGACTGGACTGGTGGTTCTCTTATGGTCTGCATGATATTTATTCAAGATCATCTAGCTTTTAGAGTCTCTGTTAGAAAGTCTGGAATAATTCATCTCCACTGGGCCCTGTGGGGTTTCCAATTAGACTAGGTATTGGTGTGGGGGGCTGTCTCACCTATGAGCCTAGTTGAGAAAGAGCTCCTGGTCTGGAGTGCTGCCTCTGTCCCGGGGCTGAGTTCAATTTATAATTTTGTTTTATAAGATATATTCTTGACTTACATTTCAAATATTTCACCTTCCCTGGTTTCCCCTCCAAAAACTCCCTATCCTATACCCCCTCTCCCATGCTCATCAACCGACCCACTCCTACTTCCCTGATTTGGCATTCCCATATACTGGGGCATCAAGCCTTCTCAGGACAAAGGGCCTCTCCTCCCATTGATGTCCAACAAGGCCATCGTCTGCTACATATGCTGCTGGTGAATTGAGCACCTTTTCCCATGACACCTAAGATGATATCTTTCTGTATTTGTGCAGCATACAAATTTTGTCACTACAAAGTGACTGCTGACACACTAAGGAATATATACATACTCAAAGATACAGGCAATGAATATCATATATTGATTGAAAATCATGTACCAGGATCTTAGAATGGGATCTTATAATAATGTCCAATAATAGTCACTATTTATATTCATGTTGTATTTCTTGCAATAGATTCATTTGGGCTTTTTTCTCCTCCAGCTGTCATCGCTGTTCACAGTCTAACACAGAATGTTCTGTATGTGAATGAGGATTCAGGACAGATTGCATGGAACAAGAATGGGAAGATGAATTATGTGGCTGCATATATTTTTTGGGTTTATTTTAAAGCATGTGGCAAGCAAAAGAAAGAAGAAAATCATGAGGTTAAAAAACTTTTATAAAAATTCATTATTTACTATGTCAATAAATACAGCACTATTTCCTCACTCTACTTTTTTATGTTTCAGGGAAAGATGTTTAAGAAGACATAAATTCATGTGAACTGCTGGGTTTCTCTGACAATTTTTATCTCTTTTACCTTGCAACTATACTCAAGATAAAAGAAATATTGTGTTAGAATTACTACACTTCTGACAGGGAAAGATCTTAAGAATGCCATTGTAACTGAAGATCTCACAGTTGGTCAATATAAGAAAACTGATCAAGTCTAACATTTTATGTTATGAAAAATAAAGGAGCAGAGTTATGTGAAATCCCATTACCTTTCAACTTAATGTGATGGCATTAGCACCTTAAGGCTATATTATGTACCCAATGGTAATAAAGGAAATATCTTATCAAAGAAAATCTACTTGTTGATTATTATTTAGTAGTTTCCTGGTTACTACTGATAGTGTAAAGAGGGCCATAGATCTAAGAGAAAACTTTTATTCTTAGGCTATAAATTTCTACTTATAAGAACTAGTGTCTAAGGAATCAGCCTAAAGACATTTTGAGAATTATGTCTCATGTATTTCCTTCCTATGCTGTTTGTGAAATTCAGAAGGAAGTGACAGAATTTATGGACTTTCAGTGAGGGAAGCGAGGGAACCAAAGAAGCAGTGGGAGAGGGGTAGGTATTACTAAGGATTAGAAAGCCATCTGAAAACCTATTGTATAAATCTCATTATGTGTATATATGTTCACTTTTCACATGGTGGTTATATTGCATTTCCCTACACAGTGATTATGCTCCTATAAGATGGTAAGTCAGCTGTGGGATATCTCCACTTGAATTGCTAGTCAGAAGTAACCTTGTGACCTGCAAAATATGATAGGCCATTGCCAATCCTCTTGATTATCCACCAGAGCTTGATGGTATGACACTATAGCTGATGGAGGCATGATACACATAGGTCCTGGGAAATATGGAGATCAAGTTGATATGGAGATCAATTTGATATGGATCAGGAAGTTTACCTGCTGGTGGGTAGAATTTGTCCATTCTTATTCCCTTGTATAAAGCTCAAGTCCAAGTAGATCAAGAACCTCTACATAGATATGTAAAATCTAATAGAAGATAAAGTGGGAAAGAACCTTGAACATATACACAGGGGAAAATTTCCTTAACAGACCAATCGCTCAAGCTCTAGGATCAACTATACACAAATGGGACCTCATAAAACTGAAAAGCTTCTGTAAGGCAAAGGACATTGTCAATATGACAAAACAGCCACCAAAAGAAAGGGAAAAGATCTTTACCAATCCTACATCAGATAGAGGGCTCATATCCAATATATACAAAGAACTTAAGAAGTTTGACTCCAGAGAATCAAACAACCCTATTAAACATGGGGTACAAGCCTAAACAAAGAATTCTCACCTGAGGAATAATGGCTGAGATGAACCTAAACGAAAGTTCAACGTCCTTAGTCATCAGGGAAATACAAATCAAAACAACCCTGAGATTCCACCTCACACCAGTATGAATGGCTGAGATCAAAAATCTCAGTTGACAGCAGAAGCTGGCAAGAATGTGGAAAAAGAAGAACACTCCTCCATTGTTGGTGGGATTGCAAGCTGGTACAACCACTCTGGAAATCAATCTGGTGGTTCCTGAGAAAATTGGACATAGCATTAGCAAAGGGCCCAGCTATACCAATCCTGGGCATATACCCAGAAGATGTTCTATCATTTGATGAGGACACATGCTCCACTATGTTCATAACAGCCTTATTTATAATAGCCAGAAGCTGGAAAGTACTTAGATGTCCTTCAACAGAGGAATGGATACAGAAATTTTGGTACATTTGCACAATGGATTACTACTCAGCTATTAAAAGCAATAAATTCATGAAATTCTTCGGCAAATGGATGGAACTAGAAAATATCTGGAATGAAGTAACTAGACACAAAAGAAAGACACATGGTATGCACTCACTGATAAGTAGATATTAGCCCAAAAGCTCAGAATGCTCAAGATATAATTAACAGACCACATGAAGCTCAAGAAGAAGGAAGACCAATGTGTGGCTGCTTCAGTCCTTCTTAGAATGGGGAACAAAATACTCATGGGAGGAAATATGGAGATAAAGTGTGGAACAGAGACTGAACGAAAGATCATCCAGAGACTGCTCCACCTGGGGATCCATTGTATAAACAGTCACCAAACCTGGACTCTATTGTGTATATCAAGAAGTGCTTGCTGACAAGGATATACCTGTCTCCTGAGAGGCTCTGCAAGAGCATGACAATTACAGAGGTGGATCCTTGCAGCTATCCATTAAACTCAGCAGAGAGTCTCCAATGAAGGAGATAGAAATAAGACTGAAGAAGCCGAAAGGGTTTGCAACCCAATAGTAAGAACAACAATACCAACCAACCAGACCTCCCAGAGATCTCAGGGACTAAACCATTGACCAAAGAGTACACATGGAGGGACCCATGGCTCTAGCCACATATGTATGAGAGGATGGTCTTATTGTGCATCAATAGCAGGAGAGGCCCTTGGTACTGTGAAGGCTGGATGCCCCAGTGTAGTGTAATGCTATGGCGGGAAGGCAGGAGCAGGTGGGGGGGTGTTAGTGAATATCCCCATAGAAGTGGGAGTCTGGAGAGAAAACTGGGAAAGAGGATAAAATTTGAAAAGTATGTAAGGAAAATGTGAAATGAAAGAAAATAAAATAAAACTAAAAAGGAGACAAGATTTCTTATTAATAATTGAATTATTTGCACTTTGAAAGGACACTTGAGATGCATCATTTGTTCTTTTAAACATGAGATGCTCAACTCAGAGTAAATTTCACAGGAATTAAATCATTAAATCATCAAGATGCATTTTATTTAGTTTCCTTTTTTAATTAGATATATTCTTTATTTACCTTTCAAATGATTTCCCCTTTCCTGTTTCCCCCCTACCTGACGTCTCCTCCCAGTGTTCCCCAATCAACCCCCTCCCACTTCCCTGTCCTGGTATTCCCCTTTCCAGGACCAGAGGTCTCTCCTTCCTTCTTCTTGGGCATCATTTGATATATGAATTGTGTCTTGGGTATTCTGAGCTTCTGGGCTAATATCCACTTATCAGTGAGTGCATACCATGTGTACTATATTGTGATTATGTTACCTCACTTAGGATGATATTTTACAGTTCAACCCACTTGCCTAAGAATTTCATGAATTCATTGTTATTAATTGCTAAGTAGTATTCCATAGTGTAAATATACCACAGTTTCTGTATTCATTCCTCCATTGAAGGACACCTGCGTTTTTTCCAGCTTTTGGCTATTATAAATAGGGATTCTATTAACATAGTGGAGCATGTGTCCTTATTACATGCTGGGGAATCCTCTGGGTATATGCCAAAGAGTTGTAAAAAGGGGATCCTCTGGTAGTATCATGTCCAGTTTTCTGAGGAACTGCCAAACTGATTTTCAGAGTGGTTGTACTAGCTTGCAATCCCACCAGCAGTGGAGGAGTGTTCCTCTTTCTCCACATCCTCATCGGCACCTGCTGTCTCCTGAGGTTTTTTGTTTTTTTTGTTGTTGTTGTTGTTTTGTTTTGTTTTGTTTTTAAGCAAGGATGAATTTATCTTAGTTTTATGACTTCAGAAAGATCACAGCAAAGAGACATAGCAGCAATTAATAGACATGAAGGTATGAATGCAGGAGCAGAGAGCTGAGACATCACAACAACAAAACAGAGCATCAGTTGAAAATATGGCAAGACAATAAGTACTCAGAGCCCGCCCTCAGTGGCATACTTCCTCCAGCAAGCCTCCAACTCCCAAAGGTACCACACTATCCCTGAACTAGGGTACCAGCTGGGGACCAAGTGTTCAAATATTTGACACTACAAAGGACACTGTCCTACAAATCATGACAATGGCTAGAGAGGAATCAGGTAGACTATCAGGAAATAATTACAATAACCACCTGTCTTAGTCAGGGTTTCTATTCCTGCACAAACATCATGACCAAGAAGCAAGTTGGGGAGGAAAGGGTTTATTGAGCTTACACTTCCACACAGCTGTTCATCACCAAAGGAAGTCAGGACTGGAACTCAAGCAGGTCAGAAGCAGGAGCTGATGCAGAGGCCATGGAGGGATGTTCCTTACTGGCTTGCTTCCCCTGGCTTGCTCAGCCTGCTCTCTTATAGAACCCAAGAATACCAGCCCAGAGATGGTACCACCCACAAGGGGCTCTCCCCCACTTGATCACTAATTGAGAAAATGCCCCACAGCTGGATCTCATGGAGGCACTTCCCCAACTGAAGCTCCTTTTCCTATGATAACTTCAGCCTGTGTCAAGTTGACACACAAAACTAGCCAGTACAATTGACCCCTTGTCAACTTGACACACCAACATATCACTATTAAGCCTCAACCCTTACTTTCTTATTCATCCCCAAGATGTAAATAACGTAAAAAGTCCCACAGTCTTTACATATTAAAAGTTCAACCCCTTTAAAATGTCCAATATCTTAAAATTCCAAGTCTTTTAAAAATTCAAAGTCTCTTAACTGTGGGCTCCACTAAAATACCTTTCAAGAGGGAAAAATATCAGGGCACAGTCACAATCAAAAAAGCAAAACTCAAACTCCAATGGTTCAATGTCTGGGATCCAACTCACGATCTTCTGGGCTCCTCCAAGGGCTTGAGTCATTTCTCCAGCTCTGCCCTTTGTAGCACACACCTTGTCTTCTAGGCTCCAGCTGCCTGTACTCCACTGCTGCTGCTGTCCTTGGTGGTCATCTCATGGTACTGGCGTCTCCAAAACACCATTATCTTCCGCTATAACTAGGTTTCACCAACAGCCTCTCACGGGCTTTCTTCATGGTGCCACGCCTCAACTCTTGCATGACCCCTTCAGTTCTGGGCTGTCAATTACAACTGAGGGTACACTTTCACCAATGGCCTTCCATGGCCTCTCACAGTACCAAGCCTCAGCTGTTCTTCATGATGCCTTCATGCCTTCAAAACCAGTACCACTTGCGTGACTCTTACACAGTACCAAGTCCTGCTACAGCACAAGGTACAACCTTGGCTATCTGGAACACACCCTTTGTGCTCTCAGAAAACACTTCCCAGAAGATTTTACCTCAGTGATGCTGGTTTCTTCTTAATCACCGCTAATTTCTTAGCTCCAGCTAACCAGCATCAATAGTCCCAGTAACACAAAAGTTGACTTTAATGGTTTTGGTATCTTGTTAATTACAGCTGATTCTTCAGCCCCAGCTAACCAAAACCACAGAATCGTCATGGCCCTGATAAGAGTCTTTAATCTTCCCTCTGAAATTTCATAAGCCAGGCCTCCATCTTCTGCACTATTCTCAACATAATCTTCCAAGCTCCTACACATCTCACAGAGGTCTCATCACTGAATGAACCATCTAGCCCAAAGTTCCAAAGTCCTTCCACAGTCCTCCCCAAAACATGGTCAGGTTGTCACAGGAATACCCCACTACGCTGGTACCAATTTGTCTTAGTCAGGGTTTCTATTCCTGCACAAACATCATGACCAAGAAGCAAGTTGGGGAGGAAAGGGTTTATTGAGCTTACACTTCCACACAGCTGTTCATCACCAAAGGAAGTCAGGACTGGAACTCAAGCAGGTCAGAAGCAGGAGCTGATGCAGAGGCCATGGAGGGATGTTCCTTACTGGCTTGCTTCCCCTGGCTTGCTCAGCCTGCTCTCTTATAGAACCCAAGAATACCAGCCCAGAGATGGTACCACCCACAAGGGGCTCTCCCCCACTTGATCACTAATTGAGAAAATGCCCCACAGCTGGATCTCATGGAGGCACTTCCCCAACTGAAGCTCCTTTTCCTATGATAACTTCAGCCTGTGTCAAGTTGACACACAAAACTAGCCAGTACACCACCTCCACAATAATAGAAGTTGTCACTTAGTCCTAATATTTAAAGGCATGCATATCTTGCAAGTATTATGAGTTTTTAACTTCACAGCAACCATGTAAAGCATATTCCTATTTTCATGGTGTACATGTAAATTCAGCTTTCTATGTTTGATGCAGCAAAAACCAGTTTTGCATTCCAAATGAATCCAGCACATATCACTCCTTTGAGGCAGTGCTTGTAAAAGTTGGGCTTTCTCTTTAATCCCATTGACCATTATTGCAATAGGAATTACACAGAACTAGTCACACTAAACCTTGTAGAAGTGACTTTTCTTTTTAGGTTTGTTCTGGGAAAAGGGCTCTGTAACCTGAAAAATAGTTGTCTCAATGAGAATAGCCCCCAAAGACGCACAGATTTGATCCTTGGTCACCAGGGCGTGTCATTTTTGAAGGGATTAAGAGGTGTGGCCTTAGTTGGAGTAGGTGTGGCCATGGTGGAAGAAATCCTGAGTGAGTTAACCCAATCACAAAAGAATACACATGAAATGCAATCACTGATAAGTGGATATTAATGAGCCCAGAAGCCCTAAATCTCCTGAGGTTTTGATCTCAGCCATTCTGACTGGTGTGAGGTGAAATCACAAGGTTGTTTTGATTTGCATTTCCCTGCTGACTAGGGATGTTGAACATTTCTTTAGGTGCTTCTCAGCCATCCGATATTCCTCAGGTGAAAATTCTTTGTCTAGCTGTGTACCCCATTTTTTAATAGTGTTATTTGACTCTCTGGAGTCTAACTTCTTGAATTCCTTGTATATATTGGATATTAGCCATTTTTCAGATGTAGGGTTGGTAAAGATCTTTTCCAATTTATTGGTTGCCATTTTGTCCTATTGACAGTGTCCTTTGCCTTACAGAAACTTTGCAATTTTATGAGGTCCCATTTGTCAATTCTTGATTTTAGAGCCTAAGCTATTGGTGTTCTTTTCTGGAAATTTTCCCCTGTGCCCATGTCCTCAAGGCTCTTCCCCAGTTTCTTTTCTATTAGATTCAGTGTGTCTGGTGACTTAGTTTTCTTATCCAAGATATTTTGCTTGTTTAAATTTTTTTTTTAAAAAAATGTCTGTTTGTGGTTTCTCTATGTGTGTGTAACACACGCATTCCTGGTTCCCATGAAGCTAAGAGGGTAAAAGAGCTCAGGAATTAGAGATGCAGATTATAGACCAGCCACTGTTCTCAACTGCTAAGCTATCTCTCCATTCCATATTTGTCACAACTTAATTAATCACAACTAAAGTATTTAACAAATTCCTGTGACATAACTTATTCTTTTTCAAAATCATATTTTAACTATTCACATATATTTCATGTTACTATTATGATATCCCAAATATATATTGCAAGAAAACAACATTGTATAGACAAACTTGGAGTTTTGGTTTCTTTAAAAAAAATCCCATAAATATAAGAATATATTTTTGTTGTAATCCCACGTATGGGACATGGGGCTATGGGGTTGCTTCAGATTGTCTACCTCAGCTGTCTATGATTTGCCTCCTGTTCCAGCAGGGACATAGTTTTCCATCTTCAGATAGTTTCTGTGATTATGTGACATTTGGAATATTCTGGAAACATTTCAGGGTGTATTTAAATTCTAGGATCCCAAGAGGTGAGGTGGCTTGTTGGTTGGCTGACTATTAATTGACTCTTGGTAGGTAGTTGGTTGTTTGGTGGTTTTTATCGATCAAAGCTTGTTAAGTAGTAATGCATCAGAAGACTGAAAGGGAGGAAAGGAGTAAAGAAAGGTGAAAGAAGGAACAACCCTCAAAGTAGCAAATGCCAGCTGCACAGCACAAAAGGGCTCAATGGTTAAAAGCACTGACTCTTTTTCCATAGGACCAGAATCCATTTTTGTAGCACAAACTTTTGCCCTTAACAACTGCCTATAACTCCAGTCCTACAGGAGCCAATCGCTTCTGACATCTGCTGCAATTACATCCTCATAGTGTATGTACATGCAGGCAGAACACTCATCAAATAAAATAAAATCTGCAAAAGGAAAAAATAAAAAAATAGAATAATAATTCATATATATCTATTCAAATTAGTAATTGTATGCCCATTATGAATATACATTCAATTACCTTTATTAGTTTTGTTTTAAAATGGATATTAGCCACAGATATATGTATATATATGCATATGCATATGTATGCAGATATATGTATATACATATGCATATGCATATGTATATGCATGTGCATGAGCATATGCATGTGCATGTGCATATGTATGTGTATGTGTATATGTAGGGCCTTACTAAATAGGATAATATGTATTTATTAAATAGAATAAAGTTCTCTGCAGCACTTTATTCAAAAATTTCTTAGTCTCCCACAAATGAAGACAGTCTATTTGCATTAATGAATATGAAAATGTTCTTGGGTGAACAAATACCAGACATGATTATTAAGCGGGAGTGACAGGAAATAGATTTTAAAAAAGTCCAAAATGTTCTTTGTATACAGTTTGAAAAGAAAACAGACATATTCAGCTAAACAAAATGCAAATGAATATCTGCTACAACTTTAATTTTAGTAAGTTTATGTCAACATATTTCAACACTCGATGTCAATATTTTAAAATCACAAACTAGTATTTGCTTAAGGATATTTTCATGAAATTTTATTAACATTCATATCTACTGCTGGAAAATATAATGACACATGTAGTGTCAATAAAGTCTAATTATAAAAGAAGCATTTGTTTGCTTTTATTTCCTAGCCATACATTTAGACGACTTTAAAGACAGGTGTGGCAACTCTGTGGGAGTGAATGCCACATTGCTGCCCAGCTCTGTTTTGCTCCTACCTGTGCCACAAGGCAAACATTATAGCATGTCTCCCGGGACACCACAGTCCCTCCAAACATCATTTCTCTTTCAGAAGTCAGTTTTGAAAATGTTTTCACCCTGTTGGTGTGGAGAGGACATAGCTTTCACTCTACACTCTGAATTTAGACTTCTTGGCAATTCCTGACCAAAGACAAAACCAGTGCATGGAGTTTCCTTGCCTTGCATTTTCTCTGGCCTCTTCTGTAGAAATTCTAATCATGTGACCTGTGCATATGAATAGTTAGAAGAAAATGGGAAGTTTATTTATTGTGTTTATGGTTCTGTGTCTAGCAGATAAATTTCACATTAAAGTGATTTTCAAACGAATAAAAGGTATCTCTGGAGACACATTTCAAACAGACCCATTTTTTCCCATTGCCTTCAACATAATGAACAGAAATAGAAAGCTAATGAAATTAATTGATAGACTAACAAGTTAAATCCTGACGGTATAAACAAAGCATTGTCATAAATAGAAAAGTATTCACTTATCAATTTCTCATTTAAATTCCAAGTCTAAAACATAGCTTCTACTATTTATAGCCAATTTTTCACACATAACAAATTATTTAAATATGAGCACTCACCATGTATATTATTTAGTTTTAAATTATAAATATCACGAGCTTTATAGGCACTTTGCTCATTAACAAAAGTATCATTAATGATTTGAGACAGTCACATCGTGATCTTTTTTTCTTTTTATAACATGTTGTTAGATTACATAAGGAATCCAACATTTGGCTTCATTAATCTCTTTGCTTCATTGAAAAAAAGCATTTTAAAATGTATTTATTTCAAGTAAATGGATTTATGAATAGTCAGTTTGCTGCTTTGGAATACTGCATTTGGGGGAAGAGGGATGTTTCAGTGGATAAGAAATAGCACCAAGCATGATGCCCTGACTTCTCTGTGGTAGATGGACAAAACAAGCATGCCCTCGTTCCCACAGCAAATACAGGTTATAATTGTTTTTAGAAGAAATACCGCACTTGTATGAATAGTTTCCACAAGTGAACAACAATTAATGATGAGTATGAAGAGAAATAGGGGAAAAAAATAGAAATACTAGCAGTAACTCAGGCCCACAATTTGTTCCAAAACAATGACTTTAGCTGTGGATTTTGATACACAGATTTTCTTGCTGAAGTTTCAATTCTGAAATTTCACAATATGTGTCTTTCTTATATTTCACATAATGTGGACCATATATATATATATATATATATATATATATATATATACATATATATGTATATATATATATAAACAAACATATATAGTGCAGATCATACATATAAATTATTAGCTTATTTTGGTGTGCTGTATGCATTATAGATGCATATATATTTATATGCAGTTGCATATGTGTGCACATGCATGCACATAGATAGAGAAGACAGAGGACAATGTCGTTTTCAGTCAGTTTACACCCTATTTCAGACAGAGTCTCTCAGTGAAACGTGATGTCACTTAAACAATTTTATTGACATCCAGCCAGCTCCAAGGCTCTACAGTCCCCACTAGCACTGATATCACAGGCACAATCCATTATGTCTTCTATGTGAAACAGCTATTTATTTATTTATTTATTTATTTATTTATTTATTTATTTTTTGTACCAGTGGATGTGTGGATGTGTGCATGCCATAGCAAAAATGTCAGGGGCAGAAGACATGAATCTGGAAAATCAAACTCAGACTTTCAGGTTTGGGTGGCATATTGTGCCATTACTCAGGCTCTATGGCCTGAATTAATATAGATTCTGGGAATCCAACATGGATCCTCATGATTGTATACTCAGGAATTCACAATCAGTGCCATCTCTCCATTTCCCAATTTATGCATATTAAATTAATGAGAATGACTTATTCTAGTTTAAAATAAGTTAAAAATAGAACAAGTGGAATAAAACATCTCATTTATGTCCACATGGGAGGATTCAATATGAACCCAGCTCTCAGATATCTGCATTATTTTACCATTTTATGATATCACACATTAGACAGTGGTGTGCTGTGACATATTGTTTTTGAATATTTTTGAAGTGATCCTGTTCCCAAATTCATCTTACTCTCATTAGACACATGAATAGTTCGGAAAATCCTGCTTATTTCCTCTGTAAAATATTTCAAATTTAGAGCTCACATTGTGTTTGTGTGTGTGTGTGTGTGTGTGTGTGTGTGTGTGTTCTTTGCTTGCTTGCTTCACTTGTCCTAAATAGCAGCAACATAAGGATGATTGAGAACTGATCATGTTCTTGTGTTGTATCCTTTCAATAGACTGTGGTACATTTAATGATTCAGGACAGCAAGAGAAAAAGAAGAAAGTAGTATAACTTCTGTAGACAACAGGCATATTAAGTAAAGCCTTCTAGAATAGGCTGGAGGGTCCACAAGTTGTAAAGATCTACCCCCAACTATGTTCTCCATTCCTGTATGTCTATACCACTCTAACAATCTGCTTAGCTACAGGTGATTGATGTCTTTCTCCCTGAATGTTAGTTTAACATTAGTTGAGATTGAGTCTGTTTTAGATTAAGAAGCAGCAGAAATCACACTGTAGTTTTTAAGGCTTAGGATTTAAGATTTAGAATACATATAATTTGCTTTTCTCTTGAAAATCAGTCTTGCCGGGCGTGGTGGCCCACGCCTGTAATCCCAGCACTTGGGAGGCAGAGGCAGGCGGATTTCTGAGTTCGAGGCCAGCCTGGTCTACAGAGTGAGTTCCAGGACAGCCAGGACTACACAGAGAAACCCTGTCTCAAAAAACAAAAACAAAAACAAAAACAAGAAAATCAGTCTTTATAAAGAAGTCTAGATACCTTGATGGAGAGATAGACCTTTAAGAAGAGGTTCGAAGGATTGAAAGATGTAAACCCAGCAAGCTCTTGATCATTCCTGTCATTCAAATTATTTGACAGACCAGCCTGCAGTTCCATCTTTGATGACTATGTCTAGATGAGGTATCTCATATAGTTCTGCACCTAAAAAAGATATACAGATTGTGCTCCTGGCCACAAGTTTCAGAATTATGAACCAAGTATTCTAATTAGATAGAGCTATTCCTTAGCAATAGCAAAGTTAAATATATGTAAATACTTCAATTACAGTTAACAACAAATAATAATAGACTTGAGAATATGAAATTGAGACACAGGATACAAGAACATTTCAGAGAGACAACAAAAATCTTTGTACATAGCAGCATGGAACAATATTGAGTGTCTAGATGTCCTCCAGGAGTCTATAAAGCAAAGTGGCAATAGCTAAGATCATTATACTGTAAGGACATGCCTCTAAATATATACTCTACAGGAACTAAAGATGAGATGTCAACTTTTGAAGATTTATGATTAAGACAGATTCTTATATCACATGACCTCATTTAGAAACACTATAATATCTTGGGGGAGAGAGAGCTAATAATGTAGGAGATATACAATATAAATAGTTATCTCAGGATGTGAACCTGACTATAAATAACTTGCCTGAATTTGTTGTTTTGTTTGTTTGATTGTTTACAATGATGGAATAATAATAGCCTTAAACCCCTATATTGATCTTTGAACTCAAAAAATTAAATGTTTAAGGTAACAGATAGATATAAAGCTAGAAATTATTTGCCTTGGATTTAACTTTTGACTTTAATCTATAGACCAATTTTTATATATAGCACTACATGTAAGTAAAAGTCATATTGCTTATAAATTTGACCTTGTTCTTCTCTAGACATTCTTTCTTGTGTTATAGTGTAGATGGTTTCACTCAGACACATCTGTTCTGAGAATTCCCAGGTGCTCAGATAAGGTGCCTCAGAGGAAATGAAGTAACAGCATTTGCATTCTAAGCCGTTGTCTTGATAACTAATAAATCTAACCTTTCCAGGCGGATGTATGCAGTTAAAAGTACTAATTGATCATGTTGGCACTAAGGTGTTGTTCATTCTAGAAAGGCCACGTTAATTCAAATTGATGTGATTCAAATTAACCTTAATCAGCTTTACACAGACTGTGATTCCATTGCAGGATATTTTGCAATTAGACCTCTCCTGTCTTTATCTGCCCCGTGGCCTTGGAAAGGATTTGGGGTTTTATTTTGGATCTCTTGAAATGAAAATTATAATAACTGTTCATTTCTACATTCATCATTAATATGCTGGATGCAACAATAAGTTTTTTTGTGTATTAGTATGGGATTATTTTTAAGAATATCAATACCTGTAATATTCTGACTGACATTAAATATGTTATGTTTATTTGAATAATAGATACAGTAAGAATGAACGGGTAATAATATATGCTAGACTTTGTTTTGTGTTAATAAAACATGTGGACCTTATTTAAGAAGTCAAGCCACTAAGCAATGCACATGTTTGATCCTAAATAATTTGAAATGGCAATTGATAAGATGCAAATGGCAGTGAGTTACTTAAAGCAATATGAACTTGAATAATCATGGCTATTGCTATTTTTTATTTTTTATTCTATATATTCTTAATTTACATTTCAAATATTGTTCCCTTTTCTGGTTCCCCCTCCACTGCCTTGAAAATCTCATAACGCATCTCCCCTCCCCCTGTTCTCTGATCAACCCTCTCCTGCCTCCCTGCCTCAGCATTCCCCTACACTTCAAGCCTTTCCAGCACCAAGGGACTCTCCTCCCTTTTATCTCCAACAAGAACATCCTCTACTGCTTGTGCATCTGGAGCCATGGGTAACTCCATGGGCACTGTTGCTATCTTAATTACAGAAATTAGATGAACGTTTAACTGACTGTTTTAATTTTATTCCTACAGAAAAATATATGAAAATACAAATTTAATTTTTTCATAGTTTCTCAGAGTTTGATAATATTTGCTTGAACCTTGAATCAAACACCACCCCTTTATGGTTGTGAATGGGGCAGAGGATGTCAATTCGCAACAATACAGGGAAGTGACCAACATCAATAATATACTGAAAAGATGCCACCCTCAGATAACCTGCTTTCTAAAGTAGGAGATATTTTATAATACCACACAATAATGGAAGTATCTCGAGATTCAATTTTATAATCATAATCCTGTGGGGAGCAGATCATATTCAAATCCTTACATAAGCAAACTCTTCTTCCAGAAAGGAGAAAAACTGTCAAAGAGGAAAATACTAAAGAAGAGAAAATAAAATAAAGAGGACATAAAATTGGGAAGAGTCTGTGTTCTATGCATTGGAGAGGTGGAGAGCTAAAGGAGGGGCTATATATGATATTGATTCATAGTATACATGAATAAAATCATCAAGAATAAATGAAATGTTTACAAAAGGGAAAACAAATGTGAAAAACAGAAAACATTGTTATTTATGTCAGTGATAATTAGGACCAAAGGCAAAATCCTGTCCTTAGGGTGACCTGAATGTTTGTAGATGTTCATCCCCTACAAGCAGTGTCGTTTTGCCTAGGAAACTGAGCCTATCCATGCTCTCATCTACACTCAGCTATGACAATCTATTTCATAATGTGAATTATGAAACTAAAATTAGCCATACCTTCCATCTTAGTGTTTTAGTGCTATGAAAGACACCACGACCATGGCAACTGTTATAAAACAAAATATTTTATTGGGCTTTAATTACAATTTCAGATGTTTAGTCCATTATTCTCATGACAGAGAACAAGCAGCTCTCAGGCAGTCGTAGTATCTGGGAGTTCTACATCCAAACATCTGAATGCAGCAGGAATAGGGAAAGACTCTGGTCCTGGCTTGGGCTTATGAAATTTCACAGCCCACCTCAAGTGACACACTTCCTCTAACAAGTACACAGATACCACAGCAGGCTTACACATCATAATCCTTCCAAATAGTGTACTCGCTGGTGAGAAGACATTCAGATCAATGTGCTTATATAAGTCATTCTTATTTAAAGCATCTTTACATCTATTTATTTACTCTGAAAAAAGAGGTTGCCTATGAATTGTAGAGGAAACTTTAACTAACAGAAATGGAATTTAGTACAGCATTCAAAAAGTTGTGTTTTCCCTAAATTAAAGAGACAGGAAGAAAGAAAGAAAGAAAGAAAGAAAGAAAGAAAGAAAGAAAGAAAGGAAGGAAGGAAGGAAGGAAGGAAGGAAGGAAGGAAGAAGGGCGGGAGGGAGGGAGGTAGGGAGGGAGGAAGGAAGGAAGGAAGGAAAGAAGGAAGGAAGGAAGGAAGGAAGGAAGGAACGAACGAACGAACGAACGAACGAAATTTAGGATAAGACACCAAGGAAATATTCACATGTTGATTTATTTCTATTTGTACTATCAGTAATGTCAGCTATTAAGACTGTACAGAATGCACTGTGTTAATGTGGAAACTATTATTAGGATTTGAGATTTTTTTTCAGGTAGGGGTAAAATAATCAAATAGTAAGATGTATAGCAAGCCACATACTCCTAGGACAAGAAGGTCAGTGGCATCTAAAGATGAGATGTTCTGGTAAGAGCCAGCAGGTATTTGTGTGGGAGGCAGCCATTCAGTTAAAAGTAGTAGCAACTTTCTCCTACCAACAGTAGCAGGGAACAGTGTGCAAGGAAGGGACAAAATATCAGCATTTGGATAGGAAGCAATTAATTAATAGCGATAGAGCTTTCTCTTAGAAAAATAAGTCACAATGAAGTATTAGAAAATTCTAATAAATAGTGCATTGATTTATGTAGTGTATTAATTTATGTATTAACTCTATATAGTGTAGAGACATTCTTGATATTAAACTTTTCTATGTGTGAACTTGAAAGAATAATGGAAAATACTTTGGGAATTTAAAAAGATAGATTTTTTTAGTATTATTTTATATGTGAGCATTTTTTGATCTTTTATTTATTTATATATTTATTTATACTCCAGATTTTATTCACCCTCCCTGGTCTACATTCTGACTGTTCCATATCCCATACCTCCTCCCTAACCCCTGTCTCCATGAGGATGTCCCAACCACCCAATCAGACCTCTAAACTCCCTGGGATCTCCAGTCTCTTAAGCATTAGGTGCATCTTCTCTGAGCCCATACATAGCAGTCCTCTGCTGGATATATGTTAGTGGCCTAATATCAATTGGTGTATGCTGCCTTGTTGGTGGTTCAGTGTTTGAGAGATCTTGGGGGTCCAGTGTAATTGAGACTGCTTGTCCTCCTACAGGGTTGCTCTCCAACTCAGCTTTCAGATTCTCAGAAAACTAGTGTCACTTTAATATGACCATTCTTTGTTCTGTGTAAGAGACAGATGGTGGGTAGAGACAGATTTTGATTATAATTTGAGAGAACGAATAATTTTAAGAAAGTCAATAGGAAATTTAAAGGTGGTAGTTGAAAACCTAGAAATGTACCATTCTAGGGTGTACAATTCTGATCAACAACTAGCATTTCCTTGCCTGTCAGTATAGTGTAGTTGGTTAGAAATAGGTTAGGGCACAGAAGGGATGGGAGGAGATCATGTCTATATTTCCTCACTGGAGAAAGGAGGAAGTCTGCTTGATAAATATGGTAGAGCTTACAGTAAATTCATACTTACAGAAATTAGGAAATACACCTCATTGTGTACAACATTAAAGCAGGCTTAATATCAACTCTGAGGGTATGTAAAATAACAGTTAAAGGATTGAGGGATACGGAACACAATTCAATCCATGCTGGTCAAATACAATACATGCATGCATTATCGAGGGGATGTATATCACTAAATTAATTCGTATTTTGAGACACAGTATTCAAGAAAAGAACTGAATTTTAGAGTGTTTGAACAGGTGAGACTGTGTTTATTATGGTTATTGACATATAAGATACAATGAAATATGACCATTACTTATGAAGATACATAAAACAACCAGATAGGCACAAAGCGGTAAGTCATGTGGGATACATAAAGAATAAGTCTACCATGAACCCCACAAAGCACACAAATAAACAAAAAAAAAAAACAACACCAAAAAGTCCAAAACAAACAAACCTACCAATACCAACAACAACAACAACAAAAAGTGTCTTAGGAAAACATAATCCTGTATTGATGGCAACACCCATCCTTAGTATTTCATGTTTCTGAATATTGTTACACATCTCTGGAAAATCATGTAAGACAACTTTGTGTTTAATTAGATGTTTACATAAAAATTGTTTTACAATGGCAACCACTCTACAAAGAGTTAACCAACTGGTAACTTACTAAAGGTTTGAGACTACAGAACAAGACTCTTATTGGAATATATTTGTACAGTATTGTATAGTACATAGTATTGCAATAAAAATAAACAACGGAAGAGCAAATGACAGCTAATTGCTAAGGATCACCTTCAGTCCAACACCAGCGCCTCTTCCTCAGCAAGGCCTAGCTGTTCTGAAACCCTTAGTTCAATAGTACAAACTAACCAAGCAAGCAAACAAGCAATGCCACACTCCTTGTTCTTCCTGTGAAAACAGTATGTTTCTAGTGAACTTATGTTCTATGGAATTTTCTATTACTTCATGCTTTAAGATTTATTTATTTGTTATATGTAAGTAAACTGTAGCTGTCTTCAGACACACCAGAAAAGGGCATCAGTTCTCACTACAGATGGTTGTGAACCACCATGTTGTTGCTGGAATTTGAACGCAGGACCTCCAGAAGAGCAGACAGTTCTCTAAACTGCTGATATATCTCTCCAGCTCCTACTTCATGTCTTTATTGTATGCATGCTTTTATACAATAATGGCCAAATATTTAAAACACAAGTCCTTGAATGAAAACTGATTCATACACAAAAGCTCAAGAGTAGGTAGCCACTAGAAAGTCCCAGATGCCAGTGAAGCAAAGGGTTCCCAGGATGCAACAGGGATGACATTAGCAAAAATACCCATCAAAGGGGCAAGAGAACCTACAGAGATCATATCGAGTGGTTAGGCACAGCCCCTGGTTGGGACCACCCACTCATCTCAAAAATATTAACGCAGAATTCCTGTTTAATGGAAATACAAGGACAAAGAGTGGAACAGAGATTGAAGGAAAGGCCATCCAGAGACTGCCTAACCTAGGAATCCATCCCATCTGCAGATAACAAACTCAGACTCTATTGCTGATGCCAAAAGCTTGCTGACAGGAGTTTGGTATAGCTATTCCCTGAGAGACTGCCAGAGCCTGACCAATACAGAGGAAGATGATCACAGCCAACCATTGAACTGAGCATAGGGTCACCAATGGAGGATTTATAGGAAGGATTGAAGGAGAAGAAGGGGTTTGAAACCCCATAGGAAAAACAATATCAACTAATCAGACCCTCCAGAGCATCCATAGACTAAACCACCAACCAAAGAATACACATGGAGTAACTCATGGTTCCATCTGCTTCTGTAGCAGAGGATGACCTTTTCTGGCATCAGTGGGAGGGAAGACTCTTGGTCTTGTGGAGGTTGGAAACTATAGAGTAGGGTGATGCTAGGGCAGTAAAGCCCCAGTATGGGGGCACCATCATACAAGGTGGGGGAGGATGAAGGGATAGGGTGTTTGCAGAGTGGAAACTGGGAAGAGAGAACACATTTGAATCCAAATAAATAAAATAATCAATAAAAATCAATATCTTAAATTAATAAAAAAAAAACATGTTTAATGCCATAAAATTGGAATGTAGCATTTTTCTAATTTATATCCATGGTAAGCGCATTTTCTGGAAGATAGTTAATTTTCACTGTTTTCTGGAGTATTTGCTTTCACTGCTATGCCACTCCTGTTCATAGAAGTGAGCTACAGTTTTAATTAAAAGAAAATGACAAAGGTCAAATATTCTACAGCTAATTACATGTGGCAAATAGCTCAAAATACACATAATGTATTCAGTACATAAACATGAAAATTGATTATAAAAACAACTGCTCTCAAATCTAATTATATGACAGTCTACTTAAATGAGAGAATGACAACTAAAAGAGATATTTATAAATCAACAAAAATAAATCTTACTCATAATTACATAGATTTATCCTACTGTACATACAAGGATAAATGATATTTGCTAACAATAGATAGAAACATCTACCAAAAATTATTATGACCATTGCAGGTTTCAGTCTTTATATTATTTCAGGTCTCATTGTTTACCAGAAAAAAAACCAGAAAAGCAAAACATTAGTTATTTAAAATATATTTTTAATAAACATAATACAAAATGTGATTTTAGGATAGTTATATAATTTTATATGAGGATGTCTAGCTATTTCTTGTAATCAAATATATATTTATATATATATATAAACATATTAATATATATATATATAAATTATATAATACAATATGATATAAATATATATTATATAATATATACTATATAAATCAGTGCTTTATATGGCTGAAAAACAAAACTTTTGATTTTATATTATTGCATTTCATCTACATTGAAATGTAATTAAATGTAATTAAATGTAATTAAAAACCAAATGGTCTTTGTGAATCATACATATCCAAACCCATACAATATTATACAATATACAATATTGCATTATAAACTACATATAAATATATGAAATATAATACAAAATGGATATATATAAACACTTAAGAATTTAATACTATAGCACAACACTACAAGGTGCTCTGCCATAACAATTGACTATCACCAGAGGACAGGATGAGTCCTGGATCACTTGGCCATTTTCATTACAAAACTGAAGACATTTTTAGAATCATGCAATGTGTATTAAAAATTGAAAAATCTGAATATATTAGTTTACTGTCATCAAATTCTTTGAAGTTAATCCTAAGAGAATTTAGTTTGACTAGTAAACAAGGGGGTGATAAGGAAAACAAAAAAAACCAAAAAGTTTGGGGCAAAATAAAAAATAATACTCCTGTAATCTATCAAAACTAGTAAAGACATAGCTCTTAATTATGAAATCATTTAAGAGTGTTCTTTTTTTAATTAGATATTTTCTTATTGACATTTCAAATGTTAATCTCTCAACTGGTTTCCCCTCTGGAAATCCCCTATCCCATCCCTCCTCCCCCTGCTTCTATGACAGTGCTACCTCACCCATCCACCCACTCCTTCTTCCCTGTCCTGGCATTCCCCTATATCAGGGCATCTAACCTTCAAAGAACCAAGGGCCTTTCCTCCCATTGATGGTCTCCAACAAGGTCATCCTCTGCTACTCATGTGGCTGAGGCATGCGTTATTCCACATGTATTCTTTGGTTGGTGGTTTAGTCCCTGGGAGATCTAGGGGATCTGGTTGGTTGATATTGTTGTTCTTTCTATGGGGTTGTAAAACCCCTTCAGCTCCTTCAGTCCTTTTTCTAAATCCCATTGGACTGAGTATGGGTTGGCAATGGAGGAGTTAGAGTTATAGGTGTCTTCGTCGAGGTTTCTATTCCTGCACAAACATCATGACCAAGAAGCAAGTTGAGAAGGAAAAGGTTTATTCAGCTTATATTTCCTCATTGCTGTTCATCACTAAAGGAAGTCAGTACTAGAATTCAAGCAGGTCAGGAAGCAGGAGTTGATGCAGAGGCCATGGAGGGATGTTTCTTACTGACTTGCTTCCCCTGGCTTGCTCAGCTTGCTCTCTTATAGAACCCAAGTCTACCAGCCCAGGGATGCCACCACCTACAATGGATCCTCACCCCTTGATCACCAATCAAAAAAATGCCCCTCAGCTGGATCTCTTTGAGGCACTTCCCCAAAAGCAGTTCCTTTCTCAGTGATAACTCCAGCCTGTGTCAAGTAGACATACAACACCAGCCAGTACATAGGTGTTCTTGATTTAAAGAATTTGAACATGAATTTAACACCCATTGTGGTTTAGCTAAGTGGTCCACCATGGGGTTTCCCTGCTCACACCTGAGTCATATATGCTGGTAAAGGGGAGTCATAATATAATTTCAACACACAGCGTTTTGAGATAGGCTCACAGGTGTCACTAGTCATCATCACTGTAATAGGCATTGGGCTTAGTATAACCTATGAAGCATACCACAATTTGTCTCTGTGAGGTTGTTGTGGAGAGGATTGACAGGGAGGGATGAGTTACTCTGAATAAAGCAGGCATTATCATAAGGGGCAGAGTCTCAGACTGAATAACAAGGGAGAAAGGAGGAAGCAAGCGGAACTGCAGCAGTCCTTTAAGTCCCCATCTTCACAATGGTCTTTCATTTTCACTTTTTTTCCTTTTTTTAAAATTTATTATTATTATTTTTTAAATTTTCTATATTCTTTGTTTACATTCCAAAAGCTTTCCCCTTTCCAGGTTCCCACCTCACCATATGTCCCATAAGTCCTCTTCCCTCTGCCCATTCCCCAATCATCCCCTCCCCTTTCTCTGTCCTGGTACTCCCCTACAATACTGGATCAAGCCTTTTCAGGAACAGGGCTCTCTCCTTCCTTCTTCTTGGGAACCATGTGATATGCTGATTTTGTCTTGAGTATTCTGAGCTTCTAGGCTGATTAATATCCACAAATTAGTGATTACATTTCATGTGTGTTCTTTTGTGATTGGGTTACCTCACTTAGGATGTTATTTTCCAATTCCAACCATTTGCCTAAAAATTCCATGAATTCATTGTTTTTAATTGCTAGTGTTATTCTATTGTATAAGTATACCACATCTTCTGTATCAATTCCTCCATTGAGGGACGCCTGGGTTCTTTCCAGCTTCTGGCTATTATAAATAAGGCTGCTATGAACATAGTGGAGCATGTATCTTTGTTGCATGCAGGGGAATCCTCTGGGTATATGCCCAGGAGTGGTATAACAGGGTCCTCTGGAAGTGTCATGCCCAGTTTTCTGAGGAGCCGCCAGACTGATTTCCAGAGTGGTTGTACCATCTTGCAATCCCACCAACAGTGGAGGAGTGTTCCTGTTTCTCCACATCCTCACCAACACCTGCTGTCTCAAATCTTCATAGACTTAGAAAGAGCAATTCTCATTTTCATTCTTACAGCTATACTTTACTTGGAATGATGAACCATTTGCCTTCAATATGGGAAGACAAACAGGTCCTTCCTTCATTAACTTATCAGGTATTCGGTCATAAGAATGAGAAAACTAGTGAATACAATGCTCTAGTCTGTTAACCTAGTGTGCATCATATGTTCAATACCATAGAATGGGAAATTGCTCACTGTGAGCCAAACAGCATCTCTAATACTAAAACAAATATAGAAATGTACAAGTGGGAACTTTTATGCTGAAAGTGAGCACCATCTTTTAAGTTTTTAGAGAGTATCTTTTGAATGAATGCAATATTGAAATTAGTGAAAATTAGGTCTTGGTTTGCTAACATCTCTGTGAGTTCATACATGTGCCAGTTGCACTGTGTTTCAAGGCTTTGGTTCCTGGTTTGCTTCATCCCCTCTGGCTCTCATACGTGTTCCTCCTCCTCTTCTGCAGGTTCCCTGAGCCCAAAGGCAGGGATTTAATGGAGAGACCCCATAAGGATTGAGTGTTCAAAGTACTTTCACTCTCTGGACCTTGTTGACTGCCAATCTCTGAATTTATTCTCTTTTTCTGCAGGAGGAAGTTACTCTAATGACCATGAGACAAGATTATTTGCAAAGAGCAGACTAGAGCCTAGAAGTCCAAATTTTAGTGACCACACAAGCTGTGGAACTTCATTTCACACCTTGCTTTGCTGAAAGGCAGAGGCCTAGAAAGCTCCAAGGAAAAGTGAAGTAAATATGTATGAGCATGTCTTTGAACAGGAGCCCATCCCTGAAATGTCAAATCCCCATGATGAGGACACCTATCCATTTAAAATGAAAGTATATTTTGTATAAAAATTAAGTAATGAGCACATATTTGGGAGGGGTTAATTCAGTTTAATGTGTGATTCAACATAGCAATATTTTAACTTTTATGTCAAAAATAACAGGAAAATTTCAGGCTTTCCAGACAAATACTATGAAAGTAAACTTATCACTTATATCATACATAAAATAATCAATTTATAACCCATACCTCAATCTATATGTTAAGTTGCATTCATGAAAAAGAAGACAATTTATCCAAAGAAAATGTGTGTTATCTAGAACCAACAGGTAACACAGCACACTCAAAACATTTGCTAGGTTGATTATGTATTTTGATTTAAATTTACAAATAACAATGTATCAAATGAGAAATAAATACTGCACTTCCAAGATTCAGCCTAAAAGGATGCTTTGATTCACATTTTGTACAATCCTCTGAAGCTATATATTCGAATTTAAGAAAAATGAATATAAAGTGTTGCTTTTTTAGCAAAATGATGATTTTTAAGAAGCAGCACAACATGGTATGAATTATGATGTAATAATTCACACCCATTGCATTCTTAGATATAAGGCTATACAGAGCACCATTTAGTGCACAAGGTGTTGATTATTATCCCATAACTCACAGCATGGAGTGGTTTACTGTGCTTATAAACAAATCCCTATACAAATATTTTTTTTATTAAAATGGCAAAATGTTCCATAGTAAGAGGTTTTTAAAAGAAAATATGAGAAACCGATATGAATGGAATTCAAATAACATCAAACAATGTCTGAAGTTTTAAGCACTGTACCTTCCTTTAACTAAAATGCAATGTATTTTTCTTTCCTTAGCTGATGATCTGACCCAGCATGTATTCGAGTTGCCTACTTAGTTTAGTTATAGCATAGCTAGGTACCACCACTGTTACCCTTCTGCTTCACAAGCAGCATCAGCTGCTGGCTCTTTTACACTTGCTTCAGATTCACAGAATCCTCTAAAGTTTACTTGTATTGTTTGAAGTCTGCTTGTCCTATTATCAAGCACCCAAAAAACATGAGCAGCTCCCAGCTTGCTCTTGAGTATGTCCAGATGCCATGAAGTAGGAGTGGGCTTTGCCTTTGATCTTGGTATTCCTAAAAGTGATCTTGATTCAATCAGCCAACTTGAAAGACAATTTTTTCTACCTTGTGCTCAGAGTAAATACTCCGTAATTTTGTTTATATCAAAAAACACCAGCCTCCTTTAAATATCAGTTTGCATTGAAAGACATATGCAGATAAATAGAACACAGTCTTAGTATGAATAGTTGTATGACTATTTTTGATAGTGAATGTTGGTTAAAAGTAATTGGAATACTTTTATTAGATACTCGGATCATTCAGAAGAGCACCCCCATGTATTCTATCATATCTGTAAGTAAAGATACTTTAAGTTATCCCACTTCAACATCAGTTGCCTTTTTAAAGTACTTCACCACAGTTTTTGTGTCAGAATCTCTCACCAAACATAGATTCAGTTAGCCTTGCTGAACAGTAATCTTCCTTTTTCTGTTTCCCTCCCCCTAATGCTGGGATTACATATGAGTCAATATACCTCAACTTCTAGGTGAGAGCACAAGATACAAACACATTATTGCCCAGCAAATAATCCTACCTACTGAACCATCTCTCAAATAGCACATGTTGGTTTTAGGACTGATTATTTTAGCACAGGCATTTAAAGAACCACAATTCAGTTGTATTAATACCAAACCATGAGTTCTCAGGTTAAGGACTTGGGTATTAGAGTCAATTTAAGGATAGTTGAATCTAGTAATCATATGTAATTGCTGTTAGGAAAAAATACAATGAGATGTGTTATCTTTAGTTGCAGGTAATTTGTATCTTGATGCTTGAGTAGAAATATGATTTTTATTGTTTACATATTATATCTTAATAAAAAGTAGGACAAGAAATTCTATTGATTTTGTCTCAGGTTTTGATCTACAGAATTGTTCCAACAAGACTTTGGATAAATATTGAAAAGAATTAATTTACACAAAGGATACTTATTTTAAATATTAGCTCCACCTTACTAACTCAAAAAATCTTATTTTACTATAGTCAAATACTTCTTTGAAGGTCTGATAGAATTCTGCATTAAAACCCTCTGGTCCTGTGCTTTTTTTTATTTTTTTATTTTATTTTATTTTATTTTATTTTTTTTTTGGTTGGAGGTCGTTCTATGACGCCTTCTATTTCTTTAAGGGTTAAGGGACTGTTTAGACAATCTATTTGATCCTGATTTAATTTTGGTATTTGGTATCTGTCTAGGAAATTGTCCATTTCCTCCAGATTCTCCAGTTGTGTTGAGTATAGGCTTTTGTAGTATGATCTGGTGATTTTTTGCATTTCCTCAGTTTCTGTTGTTATCTCTCCCTTTTCTTTTCTAATTTTGTTAATTTGAATACTGTCTTTGTGCCATTTGGTTAATCTGGCTAAGAGTTTATCTTGTTGATTTTCTCAAAGAACCAGCTCCTGGTTTTATTGATTCTTTGTATGGTTCTTTTTGTTTCTAGTTGATTGATTTCAGCCTTGACTATGATGATTTCCTGTCTTCTCCTCCTGGGTGAATTAGCTTCTTATGTTCTAGGGCTTTCAGGAGTGCCTTTAACCTGCTAGTGTATGCTCTCTCCAGTTTCTTTTTGGAGGCACTCAGGGTATGAGTTTTCCTATTAGCACTGCTTTCATTGCACCCCATAAATTTGAGTATGTTATGACTTCATTTCATCAAATTCTAAGAAGTCTTTGATTTCTTTCCTTATTTCTTCCTTGACCACGGTATCATAGAGTATTGTTCAGTTTCCATGTGTATGTGGACTTTCTGTTGTCTTTGTTGGTATTGAAGACCACTCTTTCTCCATAGTGATCTGATAGGAGGCATGGAATTAGTTTTATCATCCTATATTTATTTAGGTCTCTCTTGTGAGGAATTATATGATCGATTTTTGAGAAGGTACCATGAGGTGCTGAGAAAAAGGTACATCTTTTGCTTTAGGATAAAATGCTCTATATAAATCTGTTCAATCCAATTGGTTCAAAGCTTCAATTAGTTTCACTGTGTCCCTGTTTAATTTCTGTTTTCTGATCAGTCAGTTGAGGAGAATGGAGTGTTGAAGTCACCCACAATTATTGTGTTAGGTACTATGTGTGCTTTGCGCTTTAGTAAAAATGCTTTTACTAATGAGTGTGCTCTTGCATTTGGAGCATAGATATTCAGAATTGATAGTTCTTCTTGGTGGATTTTTCCTTCGATCAGGAAGGAAAATCCTTTCCTTGTTTCTTTTGATGACTTTAGGTTGAAAGTCAATTTTATCTGGTATTAGAAGTTTACTCCAGCTTGATTCCTGAGACCACATACTTGTAAAATTGTCTTCCAACTTTTTACTCTGAGTTAGTGTTTGTCTTTGAAACTGAGGTGTGTTTTCTGTAAGCAGCAAAATGTAGGGTCCTGTTTATTTATCCAGTGTGTTAGTCTATATCTTTTTATTAGGGAATTGAGTCCATTGATGTTAAAAGATCTTAAGGAATAGTGATTATTACTTCCTGTTATTTTTGATGTTATTTTCATATTTGAGTGGTTGTCTTCTTTTGGGTTTGATGGAAGAAGGTTACTGTCTTGATTTTTCCAGTGTGTTGTTTCCCTCTTCAGTCTCATCTATACCTATAATCCTCAGTTTTAGTCTTCTCATTGTGTCCTGGATTTCCTGGATTTTTTGGGTTACAAGCTTTTTGTGTTTTGCATATTCTTTGACTGTTGAGTCAATGGTTTCTATGGTATCTTAGGCATCTGAGATTCTTTCTTCTATCTCTTGTATTCCATTGTTGATATTTGCATCTATGGCCCCTGATTTCTTCCCAAGGTTTTCTATCTCCAAACTTGTCTCCCTTTGTGATTTCTTAGTTATTTATACTTCTGTTTTCAGATCCTGTATGGTTTTGCTCAGTTCCTTCACTTGTTTGTTTGTGTTTTCCTGTAATTTTTAAAGATTTTTGTGTTTCTTCTTTCCTGACTTCTGCCTGTTGACTTAAGTTCTCCTGTATTTCTTTAATTGAATTTTGCATTTCCTCTTTATTGACTTCTATCTTTGGACACATATTCTCTTGAATTTCTTTAAATGATTTTTGTGTTTCCCTTGTAAGGGCTTCTACCTTTTGATCCATTTTCTCTTGTATTTGTTTAATAGACTTATTTATGTCCTTCTTGTGTTCCTCTAACAGCATTATGTCCAGTGATTTTAAATTCAAATTTTGTTTTTCTGGTGTGTTGGGGTATCCAGGAGTTGCTGTTGTTGGAGAATTGCTGAAGTGCTGCCCTACTCTTGGGTGCCATTGGAACCTTGGTGTGTCTTGCCTCAAGCAATGTTATTCTTGGTTGTTTCTGTGAACCTGGTGCTGCCTGTCTGCTCTGTCAAGGAGCGAAGTTGGCAGATGCTGAGGGGACTTTTTCCAAGTGCTGATCACTTTGCAGGGCAAACGTCCCCCAACAAAGCTGGCACACAGATGGCATGCAGAGCTGCCCAGGTCCTGAGTGCAGGCAGAAGCCTGACAGGCTGAGACCCAAGCGATGTTAGACTAAGGATATCTCTGTGTACCTGGCACTGGCTGTCAGATTCGTCCAGTGTCCAGGAGCCAAGGTCTGGATATTTTCTTATTTCAATACAAAAAAATCTTCAAGCAAAAATTAATTTCCATGTATAATTTGAGAACTTTTCACTTAAATCTGGCTATTGATAATTGAGGATGAAGGCTAATATTAGATTATACAAATTCATAACACATTCATGTAGATGATGGTAAATTACCCAAGGTCCTCCTGTGTGTTATCTTGTATAATACATGTGTTGATCATGTGAGAAACTGAGAAAAAGAAACATTGCTAAAAAATCAACTTAAAGGAAAAAAGTTGATTTTTGTCTCATGTTGTTAAATCTTTCTAGTTCTGAATATGTGTAGGTGCATTGGTTGCTGTGGGCTGTTGTTGATCCAGAACAATATGGTGAAGGTAGGTAGATATAACTTACTCATGGTGACTAGAAAACAGGAAAAAAAAGAGAGAGAGAGAGAGAGAGAAGTAGAGCCAAACAAACCCACTAAAAGAAGCCATTGAGGAAGGGGAGGATATATGGGATGTGGAACAGTCAAACAGTGGACAGGGGTTGGTGGGGTGAGGAATAAAATATGGAAAGTATAAGATAATTATTAAAAAATAAATAAATTATTAAACATTAAAAAAGATTTAGTATTGCCTAAATAAGATGGCATTGAAGAAAACAAGTTTTATGATTGAATGGAGGTAATAGTGTCTAACTATGATATATTAAGATCATTTAGAATTCCACTACTGTCAGACATTTATGTAAGTAATAATCAATACATTGCTTACAAAAGAATAATCAAATCTAGATTGTGTAAAATCAGAATGAAGAAATGTTTAAATAAAGTTCATTTATTCACAAGTATGACACCCTTTAAAATATGCTATGATCCATTGCCCACATAATTAGATATTTAACTTAATAAAATATTGTATTTAGCAGAATATTTTTGATTATTTTTATTTTAACATTTTCACTCACAAGCCCCTATGCCTTAAAAAGCAAAACAAAGTTTCTAAAAAGCCAAACTAATATATTTTCAGGAAGTATCAGAAGTCAATATTTGAAGAATGAGAATGTTTAACGATTATTTTTTATTAGAGATGGCATAAAAAATAATTTTTCAACTATCTCCATGAAAATATATTACAACCATTCTC
>OZ030007.1:121792402-121992402 GCA_964023405.1 Apodemus agrarius
GAACATAATTAAGAAATATATTTACTTGCAAATTTTCTTCAAAAGAAAACTAAGATTTGAATTCCCTATTGGCAAAAGGAAGTGTGTATCTAAACATAAATGGATACAGTTTTCTAAGTATATTTCCCTTCAACTATAACAGGCATTTACACTAATAGTACATTTTCAAAGATTTTAGTGAAACAACTTTCATTTAATTAATTTAGTAACTTTTTATGTCTACCATTTTATCTGCATTATTTTTCATGATGCTCTTCAATTTTAATGTTCTTCTATATATTTCCTCTATTTTATTAGAATTGTTTTCAGTGTAAATCTTTGATTTTATCACAAATGTTTCTAATTTCACTTTCAATTAATTAAGAAACTTTTTTATCTACAATTTCATATGTAAAATTTTCCATGAAATAGTCAATTTTAATGTGTTTGTCTATATATCTCTTGAATTTTACCAGAAATATGTTCCATGTCAATCTTCAATTTTATCTGAAAATATTTATAATTTCACCTTCAATCAACTTAGAATTATCTTTATGCCTATTATTTTATCTGTGTAATTTCCATGATAATCTTTAATTTTAACATGTTTTTCTATATATTTCTTCAATTTTATCAGAAATATTTTCCATGTAAATCTTCAAGTTTATCAGAAAATGTTTATAATTCCACTTTCAATCAACTTAGGAATAGTTTTATGCCTACCATTATTATATCTATATAAAATTTTCCGTGATAATCTTCAATTCTAACTTTTTTTGCCTTTTCTATAATTTTCTCAGAAATATTTTCCATGTAAATCTTCAATTCTATTATAAAATGTTTCTCTTTCATATTTAAATTAATTTAGTAATGTTTTACATGTCTACCATTTTACTCTTTAATTTTTCCATGAAAATTGTGAATTTAACATGTTTTTCTATGTATCTCTTCTATTTTATCTGACATGTAAATCTTTAATTTTTTCATAAAGTGTTTTAACTTCCCTTTTCAATAAAAAAAAGAAAATGCAAGCCAGCACAAAATGAAATCACATTTTTTTTTACAAAAAAGGAATGATCTAACCTTTCACCTATAAAAATGAGGCTAAAAGTCAAATGATTCCCAAGAAGAAGAAAGGAAAGGACCCTGGGCCTGTAAAGATTGGATCCAGTTTTGTAGAGAAACCGTGGGGGGAGGGGGAATGATTGGGGAATAGTTGGGGGGGAGAGGAATTATGGGATGTATGGTGGGGGGGAACTGGGAAAGGGGAAAGCCTTTGGAATGTAAACATAGAATATAGAAAATAAAAATTAAAAAAATGAGGCTAAGATGATAAGAAAATAAAAGAGAATGTGTAGTTGTATTAATTTAACATGTACCTATATCCAGAATAATACAAATCATGAGTAAGGTGACTTATAGATGTTGGCTATTCAATGCACTAAAGTCTTAAATCATGTTCATATTTGTATGTATTTGGAGACAGGCTATGTTGCCACAAACCATAAACACACAGTATTTTAATTCAGCTACCAAGAATATAATATGTCAACATTTTCATAGTAAGATACTGAGAAGTGGGACTGTTGCTAGGATATGGCTCTTAGTCCTTTGTACTGGATTCCATAGCAGGAGTTCAGAAGAGTGTAAACTTGAAGGCAAGATGAGTTTTAGAATGCTGTAAACAGAGATTAATGGATCATTATGTTGGGGGATCTGCTGATCAGATTACAGAGTAATCATAAGGTTTCAGAAGGAAGTAAGTCTTACCAAGAAGTGCAAAGGTGGCTATTTCTATCTCATTCTATCTTCATCATACTTATAATTAAGTGACACTGAAATTAAAATTAAATACTGATTCTTTTTAAGCAGAAGACATATCAAGACAAGAAGATATCCATTTCTCTGTGCCCGTGACTACAAATGTGTCTCATGATTTTTCTGATATAGCTTTAACTACTCCTTTGCCCATGCTTCCCCACAGAAAGAAACTACTTGCTCAAAGAATAAATCCTACTTTTCAGTTGCTTCGGTCAGAACAAATGAAATACAAATGCTTAAATTAATAGCCCATTCTTCAAAAATGCAAGAATCCATTTCTTACCTGATTCTACTCCTCTGAAAGGAAATTTTGACTATGGAGTTCTAAATTTTTTTTAATTTTAATGCTAAACTACTATTTTGGTTTTCTTCTTTTCTAAAAAAAAGTAATTAAGATCTCACACATACTAGTTTTAATTTGTTTGTTTGTTCTCTTGGCTGCATGATTGGTTTTGACGCATATCTCCTTCTATAACCCCAGGCTAAATTTGAATAGTGATATTGTTGTTTCAGCCCTCTGGTCTTTGATATTTCAACCCAGTAACACTCCCCAAAACTTTCATTGCTTTTCCAGTAGGCTACATATTCTTCACATTAAACATTCCTGTGTTGTTTCTACTAAAGCCATAGCTCCATTGGAAAGTACTTGACTGCACTCATAAGATGGTTTACTTAATGGAAACTGTGGGGCTCTGTCTTTATGCTAGAGAACTGAAAACTCATTATCCTCTCAATCTACAAAGTGTGATGCTTCAGCAGTCTTAGTTTGGTGTTGAATGCCGGTAAGATTCCAGAATAATTTCTGATCATTGGTCCATATCCTATTCCTGAAGAGGCTGGATAGATAGGCATTGCAGTACCAAAGAGAAGTTAGTAGGAAGCACTGCTTTTCTTTGTCCTTGAGTACTTTAGGCTCAAGTTATCTAAGCAATGGTCCTATCCGCCCTGCCAAGTCTTCTGAGAGCTGCAGGGTAAAATAGCAGAAAAAAATGATAGCAGAAAAAAAATAAAAATGCAAGGAAATTCCAAGGGCTTATATGCAGACCTAAAGTGAGTGTTCTCCATTTCTTGTTCCTCCAGGGAAAAAGATCTTGAAGGATCTGAGCAAAGGCAAGATATCAGTAAATTGCTGCATTGGAAGAAGTCCACAGATCAGAATGCAGGCAATAAAGCAGAGAACATGCAATACAACCCCTACTTAATAGCTGTCTCAACCACTGCATCTCATATTTATTAAAGACATAAATAAAAAAAAAACAAAAGTAAATATTGACTATGAGGAACGAAAAGCAAAAATAAATAATCCAAATGATAGTCCTATTTACTTATTAACAATTAAATACATATTGATATTGTCTGGAAACCAGAGAAATGAGTATCATTTTATATTAATAAGGGAAGAGGTACCAGAATGCCAGAAGCATATCCTGAATATAGCCTCTGGTTTTTAGAGGAAGGAAAGGATTATACCAGGGAAACTCAAATCTATGATTGTTGACAGAAGGAAGTATTCAAATCTAAATTAGAAACATATAAATTTGCCTGGTCGATTTCCAGGGACTCAGGAGAATAAAGGTTAGTAGGAAAAATTGCTTCCTGGGATGTTAACCTCAATATTCCTTCAATATAAAGTGTTTGTAAAGGAAACTCTGATTATGTTGCACTTTGGCTCATAAAGAATTTTTTAGTAATGCCAGATGAAACACACTCTTTGGCACTCCCAGCTACATCACGGCTTTTAAATTTTATCCCTTTCTAATTTTTTCCACATACCATATGCTACAGTACAACTTCAAAACAAGCTATTCCGTGAATAGCCACTTAATCCCTTTCCTTTTGATTTAGAATGCAGAATCCATAAATTTACCCACCAAATCTGCCTAGAACAGGATGTGTTTCCTGTAACTTCCTTAATAATTTCTAGCTACAGCCATACATCAGCAGCCATATGTCAGGATTTGGTAGGTATGTTTTCCACCATGTTATTTATATGAGATAATATACATGATATGATTATTCTGTGCATTTATTTTGTGTACTATTAGTTTGAAATGTTTTTTAAGTAACTTTATAATTTTCTTCCTTTCCCTTTCTCCTTCATGGATCAATTTCATGGATTTCTTCTTCACAGAATAACTCCAATAAATATTTGAAACAGTAACAGAAGTGAAAGACAGAAAATGTAAAGCATTATTTTAATTTATATTCATAAATAAGTAACATAAAATTTAAGCTTAAATACAAGTTTTTATTTAATATCAGAAGATGAAGAATTTATGTACATTAGTTCAATACCTATTTTGCAATTTAGATTATAAAAAGAAAATGGTTATATTTTAAAGATGTTCATTTATTTTATGAGTTTTAACTATATATGCATTCCACATATATAGTCATATAAACAAACATGTATTAGTATGTTTTTACAGGAATAATTGGAAACTATTAAAATTGAAAAATATACAATAGGTTCAACCAAAGATACCAAGGAAGGAGTGAGAGAACAGCAGTAGAAAACTTGAGAAAATACTCCAAACTTTCAGAGCTGATTGCAAGAATGGGATCAGAGAACTCTCCAGATTTTATCTTTCCAACATTTACTCCTTTTTGTTTTATCATGTAGCCTGCACAGTTTTGGAGATTGTACACTGATGATGAAGAGTTATTGATTTGAAAACAAACATACCTTGGAATATTAAAGTTGAAAGGGGGAAAATTCACATATTTTAGAGTTGAATTTTGAAGGTATTGAAATTTCAAAAAGGGCAGGTGTTAATCAGTTTTAAACTGTGGCTGATATACAAGAGTAGAGCACAAAATAAATAATTTGACATCCTAGGCTATTTAAGCTGGTTATAAACTATTTGGACACTTAACTTTCCATTTCTTTCCACTTCCAAGTCCCTTTACAGCCCCCAAACAGCTAGACACCTATTGCTACATAAAACATAAATTTAGCATTTTTTAATATTGTTGTGCTTTTGCATGATTCTTTTTATGATATTTACTACATTTAATGAAATTCTTAGGTAAATAGATGGAACTAGAAAATATCCTGAATGAGGTAACTGAATCACAAAAGAATACACATGGTATGCACTCACTGATCAGTGGATATTAGTCTAAAAGTTTGGAATACCCGAGATACAATTCACAGACCAAAGAAGCTCAAGAAGAAGGAAAAACAAAAGTGTGGGTGCTACGGCCCTTCTTAGAAGTAGGAACACAACACTCATGGGAGCAAAGTGTGGAGCAGAAACTGAAGGAAAGCCCCTCCAGAGACTGCACCAACTGGGGATCCATCCCATATACAGTCACCAAACATAGATACTATTATGGATGCCAACAAGTGCTTGCTGACTGGAGCTGACATAGTTGTCCTCTGAGAAGCTCTGCCAGAGAATGACACATACAGAGGGGGATGCATGTAGTATTGGACTGAGCAGGGGCTCACCAATAGAGGAGTTAGAGAAGACTGAGGGAGCTTAAGGGGTTTGCAACCCCATAGGAAGAACAACAATATTAACCAACCAGATAAACGCCTGAGCTCCCAGGAACTAAACCACAAAGGTGTACATATGGAGTGAGCCATGGCTCCACCAACATATGTAGCAGAGGATGGCCCTTGTAAGGGCTTCAATGGGAGGACAGGCCCTTGGTCTGGTGAAGGCTCGATGCCCTAGTGTAGGGCAATGCCAGAGTAGGGAGGTGAGGGTTGGAGGGTGGGTGAGGAAACACTCTCTTAGAAGCAGGGGAAGGGGAAAGGTATAGGGGATATGAGGGGTAGTAAAGAGGATAACATTTGAAATGTAAATGAAGAAAACACCCAATAAAAAGGATAAAAGTGTAGAAAGGTAAAATTTTAAAAAATGAGATATGATCTCATGTTGACCATCAATCCAGTTGACCATGAAGTTTCTATGAAGTCAAGGATGACCTTCAACTTCTGATCAATCTCCATTTCCTCCACTTCCCATGCAGTAGGATTACAGGAAAAAGTAAGCCAGGAAAGGCATGAATTTTGGCTATGGAGTCATTCGAATATAGGATTTGTGTAGGTCCTTATGCCAAGAAAGCTGAGGACCAGTGAAGTTACATCCCAGACTTTAATTTCTTGCTCATTCTTTTTTTTTGTTTTGTTTTGTTGTTGTTGTTTTGTCTTTTTTTTGTTGTTGTTTATGAAAACCGACTATAGCAACAAGTATGTTTTTACATATTTATTTTTTTCCTTTTTTTGATTGTCAGTCCATTTGATAAAGAAGGGTCATTTTCCTTCTATACTTTGTACATATATGGCAAGTGACACGAGCATAGCTGGGACACAGGGCTATAGACTAGGACACTGGGCTAGGTGAAGAGGAAAAATTACATTTTTAATTTTCCAATATAGTTGTGATTGTTCTTAATTTTTCTCTAATATATTATGCCCCAATTACAGGTTTTCCTCCCTCCATTCCTTCAAGTTTCCTTCTCCTCCTGATCCCTCCACCCCCAAGATCCTCTGTTCTTCTCTTACTCTTTAGAACTGAGCAAACCTCCAAGGGATACCAACTGAACATGTCATCAAAAGATAAAATAACATTAGTCACAAATCTTTATATGAATGCTGGACAAGGCAACCCAGTAGTAGGGCAAAGGTCCCAAAATCAGATACAAGGCCCAGAGACACACACCACTCTCCTTGGTAGGAGTGCCACAAAACACCAAGCTATACAATCATAACATACATGCAAAGGACCTAGCTCAGACCTAAATAGGCTCCCTAAGTGTTGTTTCTGTTGTCTCTGTGCATCACTATGAGCTCTTTTGTTGATTCTGTGGGTCATGTTGTTGTGGTATCCTTGCCCAATGCTTCCTCCATCTCTTCTGCAGAATTCCTGAGCTCTGCCTATTGCTTGGCTGTGGGTCAATTTTGTGTTTAAAACTGTGAAATTTGAGTCTCTGGATATCCAAATTAGGACACAGATACTTGGAATCAGGGGGAACCTCCTGCCTCTGCCTCCCAATTGCTGGGATTAAAGGCATGCACCATCTCTGCCCAGCTTCTGAGTTAACTCTTTTAATAAGTAATAAGGTTCACTTCCCTGATTCCACAGGCTATATATCTAGGAAGAGATTTTGAAAGTAAACCATTCTAAATCTTGGTCCAATGATTAGATAAGAGTATTCTTTTATAACAAATTACTTAGCTATTAAATACATGCCTCAGCAAATTGAGATTTTATCCCATTTTATATCCTTTTGACTAAATTCAGATCTTAAGGAGTCATACTTAGGAAACAGTATTATATACATGGAGAGAACTCTTCAAAAAATACTTATGTCTTACAAATAGAATAGAAAGGGCAAGTACAAAGTTACCATGTTTCATCAAAGTCCACATATAATTTATTTTCTTTCTGGACAACAGTGTTTAGGTAACTGCTTTATACCCAGGCTCATCTACATTGTATGTTCCTGCTTTGGGTTTAAAAGATCTCATTCCAGGCTTCTGCCAGCTCTCTCAGTATTTTGGCAAACAAAAAAATAAATGTCTTCTCTGGCAGGAGAATTCACCCAATCTTTGATACTTAAATGATTTCGTACCTTAATAAAGCAATATCATTTCCTGTCATGTGTTCTATAATTATCTCCATACATGGTATATGATCAGCATTGTGTACCAGTGCTTGGGAAAGTTTGCTATGAGGACTCAGTAATATTTCCCAAAGTGAAAGCAAATTTGCAATAGAGAGAAAAGAAGATGTTATAACTAAATTCAGAGAAAAATACTCTATCTCTTTACTTGCAAGGTTTGCTATTTGCAGAGATGATAAAGGTTCTGAGTGACAGACAAGGTCTGAATCACAGATATTTTACTGTGTTGTAATGGCTTCTCTTCTAGTGTAGATTTGCTTTTCCGCTGGTATGAGTTCTTCCAAGGCCAACTGAGAAAATAATAATATTGTTGCCTTTATAGACTCTACTATCAGAATACTGCAAGCCTAAATTTCTCTGCAAGAAAAATTACTGGATTATGTTTTTATACATTTTTTTCTGGAAGCCTATATTTTAAAATTACAATGGGGACAGATCATGATATATTTTGTCCATAGTGCATCTGAATTGAACAGGCCAGGAAATTTAATATTCCATTAGTAAAATAAAAGGAAGACAAATGGTTCTCTCTGAAGTAAGTATGCATAGAAGTAAAAAAGTCTCCATAGCTCTGTTCTATTGTTACAAGATGGTCCTGCCTTTTGCATCTGTTGGCCTTTTACTATGTGCAATATCCCACACTGAGCTCATAAGGCATTACTCTTTCACTAATCACAGAAATCAAGGAGGAGACTTTATTATTAACATAATTTTAATAGATAATAAATGTCTCCACATCCGTGTCCATAGTTCATGTTGTATTATTTTTCTTCTTACAGGGCCGATAAAATTGCAAATTCTCCACGTTGAGCTCTAACATTGGTCTGGGGCATTACATTGACAACTAAATCGACATAGGTTCTTCATAACCTGTCTCTGCTTCTATATTTCTATATTTCTATCTCTGCTGATCCTCTTCAGATGCTCGGTGTCTGATAAAGTGCTGTGTGGATGTGCCACCTGTGAGGTGACTGGGATCTATCTCAATGGTTATAGATGTCACCAAAACTGACAGACATCGGGGGACACTTGATAAGAGTATCTCATGTACTGAATTAAATTGTATCTAATCAGTTGGCTTCTTATGTTGTTACTTGATCTCTAATGTGGAAACATAGATAATAATCAATGAGATCTCTATTTTATATAAGCTCCTGCAGAGTGAAAACAACTTTGCAATCTTTATTTAAAAATTACAACGGATTGCCACTGAATGTTTTTCTTCCGCTTCCTTTTTTTATGTTCTTGAACTTTCTAAAGTAAAAACATTTTGTTAGGCATATATTACAATGTTTAAAATAAACACAAGTTTCAATGTATATAAATTTTAATTAAATTATGCTTCATTTCTCCTATATATTCCTTTTCTCTGCCCATTCCTTCTTTCTCCATGGGAAGTTTTATTCTTTTCCTAGCTTGGTAGTAGGTAGAGGAGTTACAGAGTCCTTGATACACCCCATGGTATCAAAGGAAATGTGTACTGCTAATTTGGAGGATTCTTTCTACAATATATGTCCACTGGTGAGTATGGAAGGTTCTAAGTTTTCTGATTATGACAGTAAGTCATAGACAACAGCAAATAAAGGTGCAGTCTTCCTCAGCTCTCACTGAAGTGAACCGCCATGACTTCAGCTTGGTTCTCAAATTTCTGAGTGCAAAAGCAGTTATTTTATTGGCTAAACATCAAAGAGAATGAGGTACTTGTGAGCTGGCATAAAACCAATAAAATTCCAAGCACACCAGATCATAAATGACTGTGGAGATTAGTAGATTATTAGTCCTGACAGTGGGTGACAAATAGATTTTCTTTGCCAGGACATATCTATTCATTTGACAAAGGAGACAGAGAGCCAACCAAAAAATAATCATAGCAGAAATACAGCATACACACAGAACTCTTTTTTTATTGGCTATATTCTATATTTACAATTCATTTCCCTTTTTCTGGTTCCCCACCCCCAAAGGTCCCACATGCCCTTTTCCTTCCCCCTGCTCCCTCATCCACCCCCTCACACCTCCCTGTTCTTGTACTACCCCACAATGATACTTTGGTCCATTCTAGCACCAGTGTCCACTCCTTTCTTCTTGTCAGACATCACTTGGTATATGATTTATGTCTTTGGTGTTCCAAGATTCTAGGCTAATATCCACTTATCAGTGACTGCATACCATGGGTATTCTTTTGAGACTGGGTCACCTCACTTAGTAAGATGTTCTCCAGCTCCATCGATTTCTCTAAGAATTTCATGAATTCATTGTTTCTAATGGCTGAATAGTACTCCATTGTGTATATATACCACATTTTTTGTATTCCTTCCTCTGTTGAGGGACATCTGAGTTCTTTCCAGCTTTTGGCTATTATATATAAGGCTGCTATGAACATAGTGGAGCATGTATCCTTATTGCATGCTGGGGAATCTTCTGGGTATATTCCCAGTCGTGGTATGGCTGGGTTCTCCGGAAATATCATGTCCAGTTTTCTGAGGAACCACCAGGCTGATTTCCAGAGTGGTTGTACCAGCTTGCATTCCCACCAGCAGTGGAGGAGTGTTCCTCTTTCTCCACATCCTCGCCAATACCTGATGTCTTCTGAGTTTTTAGTCTTAGCCATTCTGACTGGTGTGAGGTGAAATCTCAGGGATGTTTTGATTTGCATTTCTCTAATGACTAATGATGTTGAACATTTTTTAAGGTGTTTCTCAGCCATCTGAATTTCTTCAGGTGAAATGTCTCTGTTTAGCTCTGTACCCCATTTTTGGATAGGATTATTTGGTTTTCTGGGTTCTAACCCCTTGAGTTCTTTGTATACACTGGATATTAGGATGTGGGGTTGGTGAAGTTCTTTTCCCAATTTGTTGGTTGCCGATTTATCCTTTTGACAGTGTCTTTTGCCTTACAGAAACTTTGTAATTTTATGAGGTCCAATTTCTCTATTCTTGGTCTTAGAGCATAAGCAATTGGTGTTCTCTTCAGGAATTTTCCCCCTGAGCCAATGTCCTCAAGGGTCTTCCCCAGTTTCTTTTCTATTAGTTTTAGTATATCTCGTTTTATGTGTAGGTCTTTGATCCACTTGGAGTTGAGCTTAGTGCAAGGAGATAAGAGTGGATCAATTCTCATTCTTCTGCATGTTGACCTCCAGTTGAGCCAGCACCATTTGTTGAAAAGGCTATCTTTTTTCCACTGGATGTTTTCATCTCCTTTGTCGAAGATCAATTGGCCATAGATGTGTGGGTTCAATTCTGGGTCTGCAATCCTATTCCATTGATTCGCCTCCCTGCCACTGAACCAATACCATGCAGTTTTTAACACTACTTCTCTGTAGTATTGCTTGAGGCCCGGGATATTGATTCCCCCAGAAGTTCTTTTGCTGTTGATGATAGTTTTAGCTATCCTGAGTTTTTTGTTATTCCAGATGAATTTGAGAATTGCTCTTTCTAACTCTATGAAGAACTGAGTTGGGATTTTGATGGGGATTGTTTTGAATCTGTATATTGCTTTTGGCCAGATTGCCATTTTAACAATATTAATCCTGCCAATCCACGAGCGTGGAAGATTTTCCCATTTTCTGATGTCTTCTTCAATTTCCCTCTTCAGAGACCTGAAGTTTTTGTCATATAAATCTTTCACATGTTTGGTTAGAGTCACTCCAAGATACTATATATTGTTTGTGGCTATCAAAACGATCATTCACCATAATCAATTTGGCTTCATCCCAGGGATGCAGGGATGGTTCAATATATGGAAATCCATCAACGTAATCCACTACATAAACAAACTCAAAGAAAAAAAACCACATGGTCATCTCATGGGATGCTGAAAAAGCATTTGACAAAGTTCAGCATGCTTTCATGCTAAAAAGTCTTGGAAAGGGCAGGAATTCAAGGCCCATATCTAAACATAGTAAAAGCAATATACTGCAGACCAGTAGCCAACATCAAGGTAAATGGAGAAAAACTTGAAGCAATCCCACTAAAATCAGGAACTAGACAAGGCTGCCCCCTCTCACCATATCTCTTCAATATAGTACTTGAGCTACTAGCTAGAGCAATTCGACAACATAGGGAAGTCAAAGGGATACAAATCGGAAAGGAAGAAGTCAAACTATCACTATTCGCAGATGATATGATAGTATACTTAAGTGACCCAAAAACTCCACCAGAGAACTCCTGCAACTGATAAACAACTTCAGCAAAGTGGCTGGCTATAAAATCAACTCAAGCAAATCAGTAGCCTTCCTATACGCAAAGGATAAGCAGGCCGAGGAAGAAATTAGGTAAATGACACCCTTCACAGAGAACTCATGTGATGCAGAGGAGAACAAACCAAAAATAAAACTGGAAAATCAAGTGTCATTTTGGCATTTATGCAGTAGTTTAGATTTCTACAGTGAGTGCTTTCAGCAATACACTTAAATTGCATAAAATATTTCACCTGAGTGACCAGGCTTGACAAATTACACAAAGCAAATTAAACAGATAATTGTGAATAATATTTTTAATATCTCTGCAAAAATAAAATCATTACTGAAATATGATTTCAGACATATGTCCTTGTCCTTCTTTTAAGTCATCTTGCCATGACTCATTTTTCATGACTTCCATGAGCATAAAGAACAAAATTAAAAGAAACAAAAAACAGTTGTGTAGGAGTTTAAAACATGAAACCGAGTAGTTAATTTCCAAAGTTTTTCCATTTTGGAAAGAAATTCTAGATTGAAGGAAATGCTTTTTTAAGATGATTTTTTAATACATAATTGTAACTTCAGTTTACCAAATGGCAAAACTATGCTATCTGTTCAGAATCTCCTCCATATTAGAGGGTGTTGCTCCCATCCTTCCTTTCATCCTCAAGGTTAGAGAGTGGCACTCTATTCAGTTCTTATATCCTCCATGCTAGAGAGTGATGCTCCATTCAATCACTACATCTTAGATGCTAGCAAGTGATGTTCCTCTATTCAGTCACTACTTCCTAGATACTAGAGAGTGGTACCATTGAGTTCTTTTTTTTTTTTTTTTGCTTGAGATGCTTCTTTTTTATGTAAATTTTTATTTTCTATATTCTTTGTTTACATTCCAAAGGCTCTTCCCTTTCCCAGTTCCCCCACACAATACATCCCATAAGTCCTCTCCCCCCCAACTATTCCCCAATCATCCCTCCGCCACGATTTCTCTGTTCTGGGTCTACAAAACTGGATCCAATCTTTTCAGGCCCAGGGTCCTCCCCTTTCTTCTTCTTGGGAATCACTTGACTTGCTAATTGTGCCTTGAGTATTTAGGGTTTTGGGGCTGATTAATATCCACTTATCAGTGATTGCATTTCATGTGTATTCTTTTGTGATTGGGTTAACTCACTTAGGATGATATTTTCCAGATCTAACCATTTACCTACAAATTGCATGAATTCATTATTTTTAATTGCTGAGTAGTATTCCATTGTATAAATATACCACATTTTCTGTATCCATTCCTCCTTTGATGGATATTTGGGCTTCTTCCAATTTCTGGCTATTATAAACAAGGCTGCTATAAGTTCTTACATCGTCCATACTAGAGATTGGTACTCCATTCAGTTGTTGAAGGTTGGCACCTGTAATAATACCCTGGCTCCTCTTTAACTACCTTATAATTCCCTATGTAAAGCTGCCAGTGTATAATGTCACAGCTCTATCATCCTTAGTTGAGGCAGTAGTGAGTGAAACATGGAAAGCAACTCTAAATAATATTTAATTTCATGCTGCTTCTATGGCCTACTTTGATATCAACTTTTCTTTAATGCAGGCCAAATGCATATCTACTTTGGAATTTATAATTGTATGTATTACCTCTTAACATAGGTTGGATAAACTTAATAGCTAGTATACTAGTCTTGTATGATACTAGTACTATATTTTCTTAGAAGGGTTGATGATCTTTTACCACCTCACTTTCCATTCTTCCAAATACATGGGCTAGTATCTGGGGCCACAAATTAAACATCTACAAAACAAATGGATACCACACACATCTCTAATGTAATTATATATATTTGAAATGAAATCTAACTCTGTGCTACATTTCTATTAGCAATGAATATTATTTATTCTGTTTCTCCTACGATTAACTTATCATACAAGAGAGCCATTTGTTAAATAAAGAAATCTTGATATTTTACTAGTAAGCTAAAATCATAGCACAACAGGGTTTCATCAAGCTTCCTTATGAACTATTTTTATCTTCCAGGAGCCAAACCAGTGTGCTATCTTTCTTGGTACTGACATACACTGAAATGACAATATTTTGAAGAGTCTTACTATTTTCAGAAACTAAGCAGTGGCACAGAAAGTAAAAACACAAACATAATCCCTATTTTATTGCATACCTACAGTATTCCTTGTTCCTTTACTGAGGCTTCTAGTGACAACACATTATTTTCCTTAATTTCTTATCAATGTTCATTCATTTGTTTACAAAAAAAAATTACTTATATTCACACACATATACATAATGTATATTCAATATTTTTCTTTTATCTTTCTTCTTTACTTTTAAAAATGAAATTGTATGAGTTAACATGTTTGAAATATACTGTTAACTCAAGCACAGAGAGAAAATATTATGCAAATTTGGATTTTGTTTCTATCTGTTCACATCATCTTTTGATTATTTGTAATTTAAGGCTGTGTGTTTGTGTATCAACACACAAATTATACCTCTGGTCTATGACACCTACAACTGTAAGCACCTGCATATGAAACAAGAAGTATTTTACAATAATTGGTTATTGGCTTGCAGACTCCAAAGAAGTCACACGAATTTCATGAATTCTAGAGACAAATGTCAAATCCATATTATTTCTTAGAAAAGCAAACTTCATTCTGGATCACTCTCCTTTTAAATGAATAAAAGGCATCAACATCAATGACTATTTATATTTAGTCAAACATTTTGATATAAATAACTTCAGTGTTTAATCCTGAGTATAAGTATCAGCAATTTAGAACTTATACTAGAAATCATTCATGAGGTTGCTAAATATAAAATAAACAATGATTTCTAATGTAATAAAAATATAATCTATAGAGAGATATATCTGTATATTAAATAAATAACATTTTCTTGTTTATTCTATGAGTTACAAAAGTTCTTTTAATATATATATGTATATATATACACATATATATGTATATATTATGTGAATACAATGTGGTTCTCTTTAGACACATCAGAATATGGCACCAAAAAACATTACAGATGGTTATGAGCCATGAAGTGGTTGCTGGGTATTGAACTCAGGGCCTCTGGAAGAGGAGTAAATGCTTTAACTACTGAGCTATCACTCCAGCCCAAGTTACATAGTTTTAAATGGTGATTAAAATAGCCCAATAATATGCCTAAGTAAGTAATTCAAGTGTTAAGGAGGTCTTTTTTTATATGTATTTATATGTATATAAATGTATGTATATTTTTTCTAAAGTATACTCAATGCAGTTCATACCCTATTACCCTAAGTATAAATACCAAAACAGTCCAATTCTAAAGTGAGAATTCTTGTGAGAATTCAGTGGTATAAATTTATAACAATATGAAAATAATTATAATGTAATATAATAAAAGTAATGCATATATTATCTCCCTTGAAAATGCATTGCTATCCCTAGGGTCTTAGAAATCTTAGGATATTATGTGTTTTACTCAGTATTTTAGATTTTTAATCTTTTCACTTAAAGGAGGCACATTATGACTTATTGCTTGCAAAGCCAAATCAAATGTGCAATAGCACTGCATTTATACTGACAGTTTTTTTTAAGATAAATAACTTTTATTGCTCTTCAACCTTATGATACTGTGATTACCATGTCAAACTGCTTCCTTTCCTATTCCAACAAAGATGTAGAGGAAGAGGAACACTCCTCTATTGCTGGTGAAAGTGTCAACTTGTATAACTACTTTGAAAAACAATCCAGTGGTTTCTCTGAACATTGAGAATTGCCCTACATCTAGGACCAGCTATATTTGAGCTTATCCATAAAAGATATTCAGCATACCTCAAGGACACTTCCACAACTATGTTCATGGCAGTTTTATTTGTACAAAATGGAATAATACTCATTTATCAAAAATAAGAATATGAATTTTGAGGCAATTGGCTAGAACTAGAAAATATCAACCTGAATGGGATAACCGAGACCCAGAAAGATAACCATGGTATGTACTCACTTATCAGTGAATATTAGCCATAAAGTTCAGGTTAACCAGTATGATCCACAGATCACAAACTAAAAAATGCTAAGTAATAAGGAAGATCCAAGGAAGTATGATTGTCTCTCACTAAGAAGGAGAACCAGAAGTGGATAGTGAAAGGGAACTGCATGGCAGAAGGTATGTGAAGTATAAATTTTTGCTCTTTTTGGAGGCTCAATTGTGCCATGTGAAGTTTCTTTTTTTTTCTGGAAAGTGTCATATACAATGATGTTTTTGCTGATGCATTCATGTGGGAGGGTGTTTTGCTGAGAACAGACACATATTCCTTTTCAACAAGCAGCTTGGAAAGGGGACATGTCATATTTTGCTAGAACAGATGTTTGAAAGAACAGTGGATGTTTGAAAAGGGTATAAATATATCCCAACAGACACTGGACGACAGGATGTGGTATTGGTATGCCTAACCATTCTTTGCTGGTCATCGTTGGCCATGACTTCATAGAGAGAAACATCACCAAAGAAATTCTGCTTCTCCTAGTGTTCATGTGGCTTCTTTATTCTTCAGTGGACTTAGACTGTTTGGCAGAGCCCAGGGGTTTCTTCTGGACCTACAGGCCATTGATTATTTGTGAATGCATTTGCAAGTGGATCAAGCTACCACTGTTTATTTGTGTTAACTAATCTGATGATATTCTGACAACCCAGATTTGATTTCTCCAAAAAACTATTTCTAAACAGATCTACATCCTAATTTGCTCTTTTAATCTTTCCCTTCCACTACCTCTGGTGGGTGGTGAGTTAGAAGGGAGGTTAAAACATTGGGTAACTGGGAAAGGGGAAAGCCTTTGGAATGTAAACATAGAATATAGAAAATAAAAATTAAAAAAAAACATTTAAGGAACCTTATTAAAATTGGGTTTTGAAAAATCTAATGCCTACAGCAGTGGAATGGGGAACAGGAACAGGAGTGAGGATGAGATATAGGAAGAGTCAGGGTCAGAAGTGAGAGTACTGGCATAGAAAGGGAAAGTCGTTCAGGGGATAAATCTAAGGCAAGCTCTTGGGACAGGGGAAACTCCTGGGAGCATAATAGGGGTGACTTCAGTTGAGACTCCTAGCAGTGTGGGATGAAGACCCTGAGTGGCTACCACTTGTAGCCAGGCAGGTCTTTGAGTCTTAGGTGGTGTTTTTCTTCCTTTGCTGAAATACCATCACCAAAAACAATTTAGAGAGGAAGGATTACTTTGTTTTACACTTCTGCATCACATTATGGAGGTGGTAAGGGCACGTACTCTAGATAGAAACCAAGAGACAGAAAATGAAGCATACACATAGAGGAGAACAAGTGCTCATTTATTCCCAAGGCTTGCTCATGGTACCATCTAGGACCATCTGCCCAAGTGTGGCATTGACCCCAGTGACCTGGAACCTGCTACATTAATCATTAATGAAGAAACTATTCTAAGACTTGCTTATATAAAATCTAATGGTAGTATTTTATAAATTGATGTTCTTCCTCACAAATAATACTAGATTTTGCCAAAATGTGCCTAAACAAGCAGGACAAGTGTTATGCTAATAACAACTGGATCCCTTATAAGTATATGGAATGTCATCCTTAGAAATAAATCTCTAATCAGGCATTCTAAATGTATCATTAATATACATCTGTTTTATGAGTATGATTGAGTCAGTCATTCAATAATATACATAGATTTTTTTCTGCTTAGATTTATTTATAACAAAGGAAAATCAAACTAATTTTCTACCAGTAAATTTATTTTCCATTGTGAATCTAATTTAACACTGAGAAGAGCTACAACATTCACTGAGTTACAAAATAACACATACAAATTTCTTTTAAGAATGGGTGGAATAATAAAGAGTTAATATGAAATAAAAAGGAGAGAGAAATGGTTCTTCTCCATCCAGAAACCATAATAGACAAAAAATTTGCTTTTTCTTTGGTGAAGAATAAATTTCTCTAATGACAAGAACTCATACCTAAAATGACTTGAAAGATGAAGATTGGTACCTGAAATGTTCTTCTGCATACAGTCAGTGGTAGGTATCTGTACTGTCACATACAAATATACTATTATACACTAAATAATGTATAAAATATCTTGTTTGAATAAAATGTCATTTTATATAAGCATATCCATTATTCTCCTTGTACTGTATTTTTCTCTAAAGTTGCTAGACTAAAAAGTATTTTATTTTGCTGATAGCCTATTAATATGGACTATTTTAACCAGTCTCCTACCCTGTCTTCAATTCTCTTATGTGTTTTAATCAGCAAAGTCTCCTATATTTTCAGACAGAATAAAACTGCACGCTGACTGTTTTATGGAGTTTCACACATGGATAAGCATCACTATTTCCAGTGGTTCTTGCATTATTTCTACTGATGGAATTACATTAAAGACTGATGGCAAAAAATACATAGTACTTACTGCTTGAAAATAAAACACAAAAGTTACAGGAAGGAGAATTCCACCTGATTACATGCATCTACGTTTGCAGTGTAAATCAATTTAGCACTTTGATCCAGCAGGGTTGGTGATGATTTTATTTGATCATCTCAGATAGTCAAATATAATTTTGAAATATTATAAAGAAGATATTTCTTCATAGGATCTCAGGCAAGGAAATGTGGGATGGATTTTTAATCAAAACATATTATGTGTATGAATGAAATCCTCAAAAATAAAAAAATAAATAAAAGCAAAAACCAAAAAATTCTGAAACAAATATGAATAATATAACACAATATAATTAATGTAATATATATATGAGAAAAGCAATCTGAGCCATTCCTGTCTTTCATGCCTTCTTCTAGGGATTAAAGTAGTCTCTATTCTGATTCCATTATTCTGGATGGATGGTTATCCCTTTGCTTTTAAGGAATGAAAGAAATAAGGGGTATTGGGTGTTGAAGTTCTGAATTGAGACACCTCCATTTGCTATTTTCATTATGCCTAACTATACAAGGGCAATAGTCAAGTTACCTTAATAATAGCCAGAAGAAATGCCTCTAATCCCTTTGGTCACAGGGCAGTTATCACCACAACCAATTTCTGTGTAATTAAAGGGTGCTCCCAGGCATTATAAGAACTTGGAAGTTGCCCATAGATTGGGGGATGGGGGCGGGGGAGTAAGAGGACGTTTTAGTTTCATAGATAGCAACCATATTGAAACCATTTCTGAAACACACTGATAAGCCTTCCTTTTGAATTTACATTAAAGAACTCAATAGTTGCTACCTGTGAGAACAGCTCCTGCTTCTAAACTGACTCATGTCCTGCAGAGATTAAGGACATAGGCCTCAAGAAGATTAGCACGTCACTTGGTTTAAGTGACACTCAATCCATTTTATTGACATAGACTCCATCCTGCAAAACAAGCACTTTTTGACTGGAACATAATGAAAATTCGGTGTGCCTTTCCTGACCAGCTAAGGTAGGTTTTCCACATTAATGCTAGCTAATGCAGCTGGTGTTTGGAAATGAAACAGCAGTTCTCATTACAGGAAGGGAGTATCCACAAGCCTGCAAATACGAATTCCATGCAGCATACTGAGGTACTTTACATTACTTTTTAATTTTACACAAGTCTTGCTGTGGTCCAAAGTTATTAAGCCATATTCATTGAATTCGGCAGGCTATTACTTTGCATTGTTAAGATTCCTACAGCATCTCGCCCTTCAATTGTGAAGCCAAACAGGCTTTGATTTGATTTCTAATTGTTTGTTTTCAGTGCTTTGAACCTGGATGCCTTGCTTCTGTGAGGAGGAGAAAGAACATCAGGGAGCAGGTGAAGAGTTCTCTCCTTTACCTTCAATGTGGTCTCACAGAGTGTGGTCCAGAGCGCAGCTCTGCGAAGATAGCTACATTACACAGACGCGAACCATTACTGAATTTCAACTTGTGCAGACACCTTGGAGAGCTGACATTTTATAGTGTTCCCACCAGCTTCCTGGACTCCATTATTATGGGAAAATAAGCCTGTGCTAACACCTTGGCAAATAACACTACCACGCGTTCACTTTTGTTTTCAATCTGCAACATAGAAACGCACCATGTCCTGAGGTTCAAAGGGGCTCTAAAGCAAGCCTCCCATGACAATGTGAAGTTTTCATCAGCGAAAACATATTACCCAGCATGAAAACCATCATTTCCAGAGAATAGGCCCACAGTTCAAACATTTTTATAAGTCTATTTATACAGAAGTTAAGAAAAAAAAGAATGCTATACTAAATTTTATTTCATTGTAACTTAACATTTAATTTGCAATAACTTACTAGAATTGGAAACAGTTCACAATTAAATCTGCATGGAAAGAATATTTTCAAGTGTCAATTATTTTTATGGGCTAATTCCTAAATTCTTTAGTTATTTCCCACAAGAATATATGATTTTGTTTGGTTGTTTTCATTCTTTGGCTCACTTCATTCATTTCAATAAGCATACAAGTTTATTTTTAAATCATCAATAATTTAAACACTGTGTAATCAACTACTACACTGTTGATTTTTGTTTCATTTTTTGTTAAACAATAGCTGACCAATAATGGCTGTAAAGGGAATTCAGAGAGTTAAAATAATCCAGTTCATTCTAAAAAATAAAATCCCCTTTGTTATTTTTAATTATTGCTGTTAGTGTTTGAAATTAATAAAATTAAATTATTTCCTCCTTATCATTCTTCCCTTGAAGCTCCCTTATATTCCCCTCCTTGCCCTCTTTCATATACATGGACTCTTCCTTCATTAATTGTACACACACACACACACACACACACACACACACTTTTCAGCCTGAAACAAAAACATATTTCCTGAGGTTCAAAATGTCTCTCAATCAAGCTTCCTATGACAGTGTGAAGATTTCATCACAGAAAACCTTATTTAGCACAAAACCATCAATTCCACAGAATAGACACACTGTTGAAATGCTTTTATAAATATCTTTATACAAAAAGTATATACTTATATTTAGGTTGAATCTTAGTCAGGGTTTCTAATCTTGCACAAATATCATGACCAAGAAGCAAGTTGGGGAGGAAAGGGTTTATTGAGCTTACACTTCCACACAGCTGTTCATTACCAAAGGAAGTCAGGACTGGAACTCAAGCAGGTCAGGAAGCAGGAGCTGATGCAGAGGCAATGGAGGGATGTTCCTTACTGGCTTGCTTCCCCTGGCTTGCTCAGCCTGCTCTCTTATAGAACCTAAGAATACCAGCCCAGAGATGGTACCACCCACAAGGGGCCCTCTCCCACTTGATCACTAACTGAGAATATGCCCCACAGCTGGATCTCATGGAGGTACGTCCCCAACTGAAGCTCCTTTTCTATGATAACTCCAGCCCGTGTCAAGTTGGCACACAAAACCAGCCAGTACAGGTTGCATGTATGTGTTTCTAGAAACCCAGATTATTTACACCCTGCTTAGTCTGTATAAGTTTACTCGTATGCCTGTTTTCAGGGTGACCATTACATGTTGGACAATCCCATGATAGATAGGGATGACATCATGCTCCTCTCCTCCATGGTCTTGGGGATCAAGTTTTGGATAGTCAGGATTTTTCTATATATTTTAATTCAATCACATCAGTCCACAGCACCTGGGTTACCTACTACATCTTTTGTCCTTTTGATATTTCAGAATTTAGCCTGCTTATCAATAGTCTATAAGCACATAAGAAACAGCCATCCTTGCATCTTGTATGAAGGTGAAAATTCCTTAATTTCCCAAAAAAAAAAAAAATGACCTACCACTTCTCATCAAGCTAGCCTTGAGCCATGGTTGTGACCTAACCAGGAAGAAGTTGACTGAAATTTCTTGGAGAAGGCTGTTTATTTAATATATTAATATTTATGTAAAATAATGTATATCCTCTAAATAAATAAAAATTACTTTCAAATATTGCAGAAACAGCCTATTCACAAAATTTCTTCTCTTTTCTGATTTTCATCTTATGTATAGTTTACATCTTATAATTACATTAAAATGTTGCTCATATCAATGAGCTCTGCATTCAAAACTACAGATTGTTTGCAGCTAACATTTCATGGAAAGAACCACAGGCAGACTAAAACTGTGCTCCAGGGACATTTAATATACTTTATATTAGTAAAGAGTAAAAATAAAAATAAAAAGCCTGAGAATTATAGTGTTGACTATATGTTGCTCATATGCCTAATATGGAAAGGAATCAGAGACTCTGTTTATCTTCTAATCAGAGAGACTAATTCTAATTTTGCTAAATTGCTTGCAGCAAGCGGATCTTCCGTTATCTTTCTGTAAGAATTACCAGATTTGATAACTTTCCTGCCTTCTATTAGAAACAGATTTTTTTCTCATATGGCTTGATTACTGTTCCCCCTCCCTCTATTCTTCCCAGTTTCTCCCCACCTACCCACCTACCCTGCTCCACCCTTTTCTGACTCTTATAACCAGGACTAAAAGGGAAAAATAAAATAAAAATAATAAGATAAAACAAAAGTAACAGATTAGAATAAGACAAAACAAAACAAAACAAAAAAAAAAAAAAAGGAAAAGAGCCAAGAAGAGGAAAAAAAAAAACTATAGATACAGAGACCCACTCATTCCCACACCTCAAAATCCCATTAAACACTGAACTGGAAGCCATAATGTGTAAGAAGAGGATCATAAGAGTAAAAAGAGAGAAAAGAATATTTAAAAATAAATTAAATGAATAAAGATAGGCATTACCAAAGTTACCAGACTCTACCATGCTGTGGCATGACATTATGAGACAAAGTGCCTCCAAAGAGACCACTGAGTTTGCCTCCATTGGGCGTCTCCTGCTGGGCATGAAGCCTACCCTTCAGAGTGTGTTTCCTCTGTGAGACACTATTGGAGGAAAGTGTATTTTATTTGTAAGTGATTATCATTAGAAGACTGATTCTGGTTATGGATGGGGGTTTGTCTCCACTGCTCCTTTCAGCTACAGATTTCAGCTACTCCATTTTCTACAGACTTGTGCAGGCCCTGAGCCCACTGTCTCTCAGACTGTGGATTCCCATGTGTACCAGCTCTGCTGTTTAGAGAGTGAGAGGGCCTGATTTCCTTGGTGTCCTCCTTCCTCTCTGGCTCTTAATCATTTTCTATGGTGTTCCCTGAACCCTGAGGGAGGGATTCATACTTAAATTCACATCATTCGATTGTGGGTGTGCTTTTTGGTCATATTTAACTACCATTTTTTCCTTTATTTTAGTCTTTTTCTTAATTTTTCTTTATTATCTTCTGTGTGTACGTGTGAAGACTGATATGCATTTTCAGTCTCTAATAATTTTTGTTTTATTTTTTATTTTTCATATTAGTAGCTAAAAGCAATTTTAAATTGATTATAGAAATGACATTCAGGGACACTGTTTTTAAAATATTACCATCATTTAAATATGTTTATATTTTGTGTTTTTTTTCATTGTGTAAGTACTTTACTCGTTCTAAATGAGTCACTCAGAAGATAACATGCTGCTAAGATATTGCAAAAGCAACAATAAGATGAATTACATACTCCTGAAATTTTAAGATATAATCAAGAGATATTTAAATATTCTTTTGCCTGTTGTCTTGACATGATACAATTCCCTGACATCCTTTAATTTTCCCTTAGCATTTCAGGTACCATTTATTTAATCTTGTGAATGACTTTGTATGTAATTTTAAGGCACATGCAGCTTTTCTTTTTTATTTTATTTTACTTTACTTTATTTTATTTTTTACATTTCATATGTTGTCACCCTCCTAGGCCCCCACTTCATGATCTCCCTACCCCTCCCACTTACACTTAGACTTTAAGAAGGTATTCCCTTACCAACCTACCCACTCCACCTCACCCTTCTAGCAGCTCCCTTCTCTGAGCCATTAAGCCTCCACAATACCAACTACATACCATCTCACTAGGCCAAACAACACATTCCTCTAATGCATATGAACGGATATGGGTCATGAATCAGCCTATGTACACTCTTAGGTTAGTGGCTTAGCCTATAGGAGCTCTGAGGGGTTAGCTGATACTCTTATTCTTCCTATAGGGTGGCAATACCCTTCAACTCCTTCAGTCCTTCCCCTAACACTTCCAGAGAGGTCCCCAGGCTCAGTTCATGTTTGGTTGTCAGTATCTGCATCTGTCTCAGTCAAATGCTGGTAGAGTCTCCCAGAGGACAGCCATGCCTGGCTCCTCTCTGCAAGCACATCTTGACATTGGCTTTTGTTATCTACCAAAGAGACAGTGTGTGATAGAAAAGATCCAAAGTCATCAGGAAAGTAATCACTTTTTCTAAATGATGTACCAGTCTAGATTTTCTTCACCTTGGGCCCTTGACATTAATGTAGATGTTTTCCTTTTTTGTAGTGTGTGGTTTAAACGATTTATCCTGACATAACATATTCTTGAATTACATTTTAATAATCTTTTTCTTTCAGTTTCTAAAGAAACTCCCATGATTCAAATGCACACATTCTAGTTGCATTTTATCATGTCTTAGTTATCAGCTCCATGAATATTTGTAAAAGAAAAAAAAATAGTGTAAGCAAATGTTTTCACTACTGTGGATGAAAGATTGAAGACATGCAGCCATGAGCTCCATTACTCTTATATTTGGTTTTTAAGAAATGTCGACTCACATTCATGTGAGTCATATGATGCCACTTCATGGTCTCACTAAGTGTAAAATTCAGTTTCGATCTATTAATCTTTTGTTCTTTTAATGGATTATCTAGAGAACATTGTGAAAAAATAATCATCTTGAAGTTGTCATGTGGTAAAAGAATGCCTAGGTGAATGTAGAAGTTTTTAAAGATATAAAGTCCCTGGAAAAGATGCAGGAAAACATGCCCAAGGTGGCAAATTCTGTGCAAACAAAAGATGCCTGAAGCAACTCTGATAGTCTGGAGTACTAGTACTAGTACTCTGATGGGCACTCAAATGCTCATAGCCAGTGTTTAGGGATCTCCATTGCTCATAGAATTCTTAGTGTCCAAGGAGTAAATTAAAACTAGACACTCGAGACAGAATCACTATGACAAGTTTATATTATTCTTCTCAAAGAGAATTTAACATACAGGGCTAGATAGTGCAACTCCGTGGGTACCTAAAACCATTTAAGAGTATATGTGATGACAGCTTAATCCAGAGTTTGTTATTACAAACTTTATGCTCTTGCTAAGAGGCAGAAGCTTTATCTTATGTTTAAAATCATGACATTTTCATATTTTGAAGTGTAATACAGCATGCACACTACTGGCCAATAGTTTATAACATATTCATAAGTAAAGCTACTTTTAAGTTTTATCCTTTAAGTTATTTTGATTCATTTAATTACAACATTCCTAACTTTTGGCAAGAAAATTTCAGATGGGTGCCTCCTATATTCAAATCCCTAGATGTTGCTTGATGTATCTGAGCTCTGATCTTTCACTGACGTTATGATAATTAAACGGGAGAGCCACACTTTCCAAAATAGATACATCAAAGTTGATAGCTTTACTTATGAAAAGTATAATGTTGAAAATCTACTTTTGTTCTAGTTGTAAAATCATTACAAATAGCACATTTTAAGAATACATAGATGTAAATGTCCCTCAAAAATGATGATATTATCTAGGTGTGGGCTATTTTAGGTAGGGTCTCAGGGGTACATTAGCATGTTATTCTAGCTGTATGATTAGGATATTCTAATCCTTCTTTCTAGAAAATTAACAAAGTCACAGAGAAGGCATGAAACTCTGCAAAATAGATCCAACCAACTGTTCCATAGTATATCTGGAGTTTATTCAATGAAGTCTAGCAGCAATATCTGAATATTTAATGATTGACATAGTGTGATTGTTTAACAAACCAAGGAGAAAAATAGGTAGAATATGTATGTATGTATGTATTGTGTATATATGTATGTATGTGTGTGTGTGTGTGTATGTGTGTTTGCTACATTTGAAGAGCAAAAATAAATTTTAAAGTACATCTGGAAACTGGCATTAGATATACATGGCTAGCAATATCTGAATTACTGAAAAATACCATTTTAGCAGCTAAAGAATTAGGTGCATTTTCATTTGACTATACGTGATTCTTAAAAAATTCTAAAGTAAGAAAATTTCAAGAGAGTCATTAAGGATGTACTTTACATATGAATGGATTTTATTTCAGCAATAATACTGGTAGTAGAAACAACACACTTTGTTAGAAATAATAATTAAAAGGCAATCTATATAACATCTCCAAAGTATCATTGGGTCTTGAACAATTTTAACTCTGAATTATTAACTATTAAATAAATCATTTGTAGTATTTGGCTAGTAATTTTCCCTAGCAAGATATTTTATGAGAAAAATATCCGATAAAATTTTTTTAGAATTTTCCCATATAGAAAAAGAAATAATAAATAACACTATATGTTTGAAAAACAAAGCAATAAAAATGGATGAGATAAATAGCCAAAATTTCCTTATAGTAATTATGTCTGAATAAAAAATATGACTAAATAAAATTGCTCCAGATTCTATTGTTGGTAAGAAAATAGTTAGCCGGGCGGTGGTGGCAATCCCAGCACTTGGAAGGCAGAGGCAGGCAGATTTCTGAGTTTGAGACCAGCCTGGTCTACAGAGTGAGTTCCAGGACAGCCAGGGCTATACAGAGAAACCCTGTCTCAGAAAAAAAGAAAATAGTTAATATATTTAAATCTATTAATTCATGTATTTTTGTAAAAACAATTATTTACAAATATAATAAAACAGGAGACTTATAATGGGAAACTCTCCCTAGTAATTTTTAGAATAAGATAAAGAAACATTACATCAATTAAGGAGTCTGTGGGCATCTTCACTCTGGAGAGCTGAACTGTTGAAGCTGCAATCCTAACAAAATGCAACCTTTGTAAAAGGCAGAAGTTACTGAGTTAGGGAAGAAGATATAACTTGTTCTGATATCTGAATAGAGTTTCCTACAGGCAGAGTTCAAGTTCAAGAAACAGAGGAGACACAGTGTGTGCAGATTCTCAGCTCACAATACAGACCTGGTTAGCAACAGGCAGAATTTTGAAATGGAGTATATACAGGGCGCCATTCAAAACAACAGCATTTTTCTAAGCTACCATTTATAGACCTCAACATAACAAACTTTTTTTTTTCAGGTCAAAAATTCCTATTTGATAGTTATATGATAGTTGTATGGTGAAATTAGCTTTCTTTTGAATGACCCTGTGTATTAATGCTGTCTTAGGGAGGTTATTTTCATTCATAATTTTAACTTCAACATGTTCTTAGGACTGAGATCAGAGCTAGTATATTTTGCAGTAGGTAAGTGATATGAATAGTGTAATGATATTGCAACAAATTGTTCAGGTTTTTTGCTTTAAAGACTTCATGTCAGTGTGACATTTCAGTACTAATCTTGTCAGAAATGTTACTTGAATCAATACATGGTTAAACATTAAATGAAGCCAAATTTAAAGTTATTCTGCTTAATAACTTGCTGTGTTCTTCAAACACACAAGGATCAAGACTGTTAACAATCAATGACACATTATTACTAGCTAACATGTTCTAAATTTATACACTTCAGTGGCATATTGCTAAGTATAAACATGACACTAATTTCTTACCCAGGGCTCAATATACTGTCAATGCTTCTATAACTCAGTTTGGGGTCATTCATCATTGTTAATTTCAATGGTTCCTTTATAAAATAAGAATCTTACATCTCATATACAAAACAAAGATGTGACATTTAAATAACAAGTTATTTTCCTTTTAGTTATGTTATTTTTTAATTAAAATATAGGACTAGTGCTTTATTTTATACCTTTACTTATATCAGGACTTTTCTCTATAACACTTATATAAACTACAATTGATTAATAGCATTTATACTATTATAATTATATAAATAGTACTTATTAACTAAACTTATTAACTTAATTGAATCTTCTGCCATCTGTTTTCTTCTGGGAATTACTCCAAACTTTTAATATCTTCTTATTTTTCTCTTTCATAATTTTTAAAATTTATTTATTGATTCCTTATTATATTATGATTTTAATGGTACTTTTTAATATTGAATAGTTACATGTAACAAGTCTGCCAACTGATATATATATATATATATATATATACATATACATAATTTTCTTAAAATCTTAATATATACAAAACTGCAATATAAACTGTGGTATTACATATGCTTATCTTAATAGTTTTTTGTAGTAAATCTATCCTTTGATGTATAAAATATTGTTTCAACTGAAATGATTCAATAGTACCCCAGAACCTTTTGTTCTTTTTCAAAACTACTCAAGCACTATATATAGCAACATTAGACAAACAAAAGCAGATGCCTGAACTATATATACTTACTGGGTGACTGAGTAGGAATAACTAATTAGTAAATAACTAATAAATACATAATTATAAAACTTTAATAACACTTTGGTACTCATTAAATTATTTCTTCTCAACTGAGAGCCCTTGTGAGTAGGACTGTATTCAGTATCAATTTTTCTTTTAAATTTAAGATAATGCTTAACAAAACCTAAATAATTGTATATTGAAACATGTGACTGGTACAAATTCGTATATATATTAAAAAAATCACAGAATATCATATATTTCAAAAAGAAGTCTTTCTTATTAACATAAAATTATACAGTTCTTCCTTTTTATCCTAATCTTCAAAAAAGTTATAATGATTCATGGCTATGCATAAATACAAATATAAAAAATTTTTGTACATATGTTTGTTGAAAGATTGGCTTCTCAAAATGTAGAGCCTATATTTTGGAGAAGAATTATGCTAATTACATTTAAAAGCTAATGAAATAAAATGAGTGTAGTTTAATGAATGTTCTTTGAATTATAGATTTGGGCATTCTTTTCTGCAATATATAAGAAAATAGTGAAAATAATATTTTTCTCCAATATTTTAAATGTAATTATCATAACAAATATAGTGGTTGTTCTCAAGATTTTAACGAAAGCATGTTAAGAATATACATATTAAATGCTTTTGCATAGAAACACTATAATGAAGAAAACATGGAATTAGCAAATAATAATGCATAATGACTATACATTTAATATTTTTCTATAGTTATTCAAAAGTATCTAGCAAAATAAAATATTCCTGTATATACCTTAGGTAAAATTTCATTAATTTTGGAAACTAACTTTTTCCTTTTAATTTTTTTTATATACCACATTACACAAGTTTTCAAGTTACTAAAGAATAGATTTTTAAGAACAGAGTTGCTTTATTCATGTTTTTTCCTAGTTTATTAGATTAATAACTAGGTATCTAACCGTATGTTGTCATATAGTTTGTAACCTTTCTCTGCTTTTATGATTTTGGCTTGTGCATAGCAAAAATGATTTTTGTATATCAAATATTTTTATCCAACATATTATTTTATTGATTATTTAGGAATTTCACATGATGTACCTCATCAGGTTCACATTTAAGTCATCCCCATTTTACCCTGAACCCTTGTGACCTTCTCCAAAATAAAAAGTTGAAGGAAGAAAGAAAGCGAAAATACTAAGTGACTTTTATGTTGCCCATTTACTCACTGGAACATGGTCAAACTTCCATTGGCCAGTTCCTTAAAGCAAACTAAGTCCTACCCCATCCACAGGCCCCTAAAACCATCAACTGTGAAAAGGTACACATCAGCACCTTATCACAAGTTTTAAGAATTCTCTACAATGACTTCATGTGTAGACTGTTCCTTTTATTTGGAAGGTGTGGAGCACAGGAAGAGTTTAACACAGAAAGCTTCTGTCTTTTATTCTTTTTAATCAATTAATTTATTTTTCACTCCATATTTTATTCACCCACCCACCCCTCTCCACCCTCCAACTCTTCCACATCCCATACCTCTACCATATCCCCTGTCTCCATGTAGATGTTCCCAACCCTCACCCCACCTGACCTCTAAACTCCCTGGAACCTCCAGTCTCTTAAACACTAGGTGAATCAGCTCTAAATGAACACAGACCAGGAAGTCCTCTAGTATATGTGTGTTGGGGGCCTCATATCAGCTGATGTGTGCTGCCTGTTTGGTGGTCCAGTGTTTGAGAGATCTTGGTGGTCCAGTTTAATTGAGACTGCTGATCCTACAGGATTGCCTTTCTCCTCAGCTTCTTGACTGTAAAAATACAGACATTGATATCACCACAAAAGAAGCTTCCTTGTCTTTTATAGTCAGCAGCAGCATGGATCATGAACTTCTACATGGTTTCCAGTGCTAGCACAGACTCCAGATATCCACAGGGCTCCAGCTGGTAGCATATACCATGAAGATCTGTACAGCCTAAGATCTTAACATGGACCATGGGCATGAGCATAGTCTCTAGCAGAGGTGCAGACCAAAGACATCAGTATATAGCTCAGCTTTAGCATGGACCAGGAACACTAACATGGTCCTTAAGGGAAACAGAACATGGATATCAGTATGGCTTCAGGGAGCAAGATGAACCATATACAGGAACATGGCCCCTGGTGGCAGCACAGACCAAGGATATCCACTTGGTCTCTGACAGCAGCACAGAACATGGATATCAACATGGTAACTAATGTTTACTGTATATGCAATATTCACATACAATTAGGAAACACACCAAAAATAACTGAGCAGTTTCCAATGAGAGACAACATGTATTCTAGGCTTATTCAAGAAAATTCCCTATGCAATGTATCAACTGTGTTTTTGTTTTTCTTATGCTAATGGTGAGTCTTGTGACAAGAAAAATAATCTACTCCTCAACTTCAAACTTCTCTAATTTTTAGCTATTCTCTAAGAAGGCTGAAATGTCTTCAAATCATTACTATATGCTGTATGTAATGCAGATTAATAAAAGTCTCTTCCTAAGTAATAGTATAATTCTCTGTGAATCTAGTGTTTTCCAAGTTAAAATCTCTTGTTGTCTCAAATATGTGTAATATAATAAGCCCTGTTTTAGCAGGCTCTCCACCCTCACATATAGGTCCTAACAATTGCACAATATTTCCAAGAAGAAAATTAGAAAAATCAGTATTCAGTATTAAAGAAAAGAACAAATGCTAACACAACTTATTGTCCTGCTATTATTATAGGTATGTAGCTTTGAGGCACATTCAGTTTCAAAACATTTATGGGAATTGCTTCTTTAACAATCACAATACCTGCACATAAAGCTCAGGGGTCATTGTGAATGAGAGGATGAGAAGACTGAAAGAGTCAGAGGAACAAGGGTTTGTTGTGAGATTGTATATTTTAGAAACCTCAGAGACACTTATACCCATGAGGTCTTATCAGCATGCCTGCCTAGACAGCACAGGAAGTACAATAATACCAAAAGACTTGCTAACATGGAAGGATGAAAGTCCAGGGGCTCTCAGAAAAGAGCTACTAACAAACAGGGAATATTGAGAATTGGAGAAATGGTTTCCCCCTGGTTAACATTATATGGACTGAGCAGTTTGTAGTTGTGTATTTGGAAGTATAATTTCAAGCTGTGGTGATTTGATATTCTTGGTCCCTCGGGATTGGTACTGTTAGGAGGTGTGGCCTTGCTGGAAGAACTGTGTCACTGTGGGGGTTGGCTTTGATGTTCTGAAAAGTGAGGAGGATGAGTCAGTTTTTTCCTGGTTGCAGTCAGGTCAAGATGGAGAACTCTGAGCTCCTCCAGCACCCTGCCTGTCTAGATGCTGTCGTGCTTCTGCCGTGATGATAATGGATTGAAGATCTGAAACTGTAAGCCAGCCCCAATTAAAAATTGTCCATGTAAGTGTTATGGTTATGGTGTCTCTTCACAACAACGAAAACCATAACTGAGATGCAAGTAAATGGTTTAAAAATTTGGAAAATGTGCAAGCTATGTATCACAGATAGAAGGAAAAAGCTAATATCTACTGCTAAGTGCATAACCAGAATAAGAATAAAGATAAAAACCATAGAGAATGCCTCACAGGGTATAAAAAAACAGAGAGAAACCTTCAGGTTCCCCGAAGGGAGAAGGCTGAATAAGAGATGGGGGAATCAAGAATGAAACAAGTGAAGCATTCTGTTTGATTGGCTGATTCATTTGCAGGCTAAGCAACAACAGCCAGCTGAATGGAATCTTCTGATGACCATAGAGAATTGAAATATCAATTAGTAGAAAACTTGCAGCTCATAATAAAGAAGAGGAAATAAATGTCACTTTCTTGAGACAAGAAAGGATTTGAAATGTTTTAAAGACATGGTATGTCAGTGGGAAACTCGATGACAAGTTGTTGTTGGCATTTCCATATTCACATGACATAAAAAAATCAATAAAACAAGGTTAATACAAAGAGTTGTCATAGCTCCAAAAATCTGATAACAGAAACTGTAACCCAGATATATAAGCCACTGTTGTGTATCAAAATAGTGCATTTTAAGCAATCAGCACAAACATGCAACATTTGTCTTTCTCATACCAGTTTACCATATATATATATAGATATAGATAGATAGATAGATATAAACATATATATGGTATAAATATATATGTATATACATGTATACATATATATGCACACACATACATATTGATCGCTAGTGACATTTGTATTTTTGAAAATGATAGAAATTTGTTCTTTACAGCTTAGAATATATCCATTTAAAAAATAGTTTGTGGGGGAGGATCAAGAAGAAAGTGGATGTATATAACATCAAAACACAAGTATTAACAAGAATGAAATATTGGACTGTCTCAAGTGGGGCAAAGGGCAGAGTGCTTCCATCCTGGGAACAGGCAGGAAGCATATAAACCACAAGAAGCTGAGAAAGTTACAATCTCCTCCCCTGGATTCTGTAAGTAGGAAGAAAAATCCCAATACAGAAGAGTATTTTGGGCAAATGTGCAAGCACACTGCTCCTGGACCTCCCGTGCAGTTTTGTCAGTCACTGTCCAGACTGGCAGCTGTTTTTTTATGAAGCAGCCTCCTCTGAGTGCCCCATTTCTTCTCAACTCCACACACGTAATTTACCTTGACTTGGTTAGAATAATTTCTTTTGACTAGCAGGGGCATTGTTCACATCTCCCCCTGGAAAAGTCCTGCAATGATAATAAGAAAAACCAACAAACAGAAAACAAACAAACAGCGTGGTGGCGCATGCCTTTAATCCCAGCACATGGAAGGCAGAGGCAGGCAGATTTCTGAGTTCGAGGCCAGCCTGGTCTACAGGATGAGTTCCAGGACAGCTAGGGCTACACAGAGAAACCCTGACTCAGAAAAAAAAAAAAAAAAAAAAAAAAAACCACAATAAAACAAAAAAAAAAAGAAAGAAAGAAAACAAACAAAAAACAAACAAAAGACCAAAAACTCAAAAAAAAAAAAAAAAACCCAACAAACAACAACAATAACAACAACAAAATCGAGGATCTCCAACTGAAAAAGAAAGACCCAAGTCTATGGAGGCATACTGGGGATTAAAGAGTCTCAGGGGGCTAGTGAAACCATTTCGTATCTAAAGGTTTTTGACCAAATCAAAGACAAAATTTTAATTGTTAGAACACACAGGGAGGAGGAAAAACCTGACATCCACAACTTGCTCTCTGACCTCGACATGTTTGCCTCCTGTAATCAAGCATATGCACACATGTGCCTAGGAACAGAATTAATAAATGAAAACATTAAAAAAAATAGCTGTAATAGGAAGTTTTGCGGTAAACTAAGTGTATATTCAAAGCAGCATTATGAACACTGGATGAATATAATGTGATGCAAGAAACAGTGGCCATTCGTCCAGCAGTTTCCTCAGGATCATTTTTTCCAATGTCCAGTCATTTTTGTACTAACTGAGATGCAGACTTACTAGCAGTTCTTATGAACAGCTTCGCTAAAGGTCTGAGCATGGAGTCAAAGAATGTGCTCTGCTTTCAACTTAGCTGAATGTCTGGAGCAGAGCCTCTTAGGCTTCTCCTTTCCTCTCTTCCCCTTTTTGCTTTCTGGATGATGAGTTCTGAAATCATCCCAAGTAGAGGGCTATTTGTGGGTCATTTAAAATTAGCCTCTATCTCTCATGAGAAAAGGACAGCTGGAGAGTATTTCAGCTGTATCTGCCTGTAAATTCCAAAGGGTAGTTAAGGGCCTTGGGGAATTTATTAGCTCCAAGTCCCTGTCCATCAATGCAGCCTGTCTTCCTAGAACCTCATCCCTAGCCTGCTGATGCACTTGTCTCCGCATCTCCTTGACACATTGTCCATTGGGAACTGACACTTTGCAGTGTTGTAGATTTTCTAATTAGCTAGAATAGGGAGGGAGAGATGTGTTGTCAAGATGTAAGACAAAGATAAATTAGAGAAATACAGATAAAGATACAAAACTAAAGTGGGACATTGGGAATGACTTTATTGAATCAACAAGTAGAAAGAGCAGAATGAACTAGGAAACTACAAAGATTTCTTGAAGTTCTGGTTATGGATTTCATTCTTAAAACATCAAACTAAGGGAGTTTGTTATTTTAAAAATTTACAGAAATACATGCTTATTCACAGTCCTTCAAATTTATATTTAAGTAAAAATGCTAAATTTATATGTGTTTTACATTAGGGATTTTTAGAGAAATATCTAATTATTCGAATAGCTTAGAGGTTATGGTACAACTAATTAAACAGTGGGTGTCTCTGATGGATGTTCATGAATCAGTCCACAAGGCTGGATATCTCAACTGGTCTCAGTGGGAGTGGGAACAATCAGGTAAAAATAAAGTACTTCCATTTTCCATATCCTCTTTTTATTACCACAACAAGATTTATATCAGATTTAATGTGGGTCTTTCCACCTCCTCAAAGGATCTGGACCCCATTTTAAATAATTCAGCTACCAAAAGCAATCAACAGTATCAAAGAAATTCTGATCAAATTTCAAACACAATTTTACATAGCTTGAAAGGGCAACCTTCAGTTTCATATGGCAACACAGATATATACACACACACACACACACACACACACACACACACACTTAGGAAACTGAAAACAAGCCTGAATAATATAAAAAAAAATTGTAGTTATTGCTATCCCTGAACACCAACTGTACTACAGAGATACAAACTGCATGTTATTGACACAAAACCAGACATGTTTATCAACGGACTAGAATAGAAGACCAAAATGTAAGTCAATACCTCTATGGACACCTGATTTTAGAAAAAGCAAGACAGAACTACTCACTGGAAGAAAAGAGAGCATCTTCAATAAATGGTGTTGGTCAAATCAGATGACTACACATTAAAGAATGGGACTAAAACCATATTCAATATCCTGTGCAAAACCAGCTTTAAATGGGTGAAAGATCTCAGCTTAAAGTCAAAAACAATGAACCTGATAGAAGAGAATGTGGGGAATAACCTTGAACTCACTGGCACAGATAAAAGCATGTATATATGGACAAAGCCTGATACCCTGAATAAAATTGGCTACTTCATGAAACTTTAGTGCACCCCAATTATCAGATCCAATCTCTCAGGTCCCACCACTTGTAGACCTGTTAAAAACAACAAATCAATGAGGTATAGAATCTTGCCAGGGAACCAAGTATACTGACTGCAGATTTGCAACTCCTGTTTCTCCTGTTTCTCCAGAGGTCCTTCAACCTCACCCTAAGTTTTACAATAGAATATCTGTCCTACCCTTTCTTTGCTTCCTCACTCATCTCCAGTGGATCCCACAGATCTTCCCATTCTAACCACCTTCCTCACTCACTTATCTAAGCTCCAAATCCCCCCTGCCTCCTGCTACCCTTAAGGTTAATCTTGTTAGAGAAAAAGGTAGGCTGACTGAAGGTCTTCACCTATAATTCTGCTTCTCCAGGCAAAATCCTCAAGGCTCAGATCCCAGCTCAGTATCAGTATCTGATATATTCTTGCTTTCCATCTGATACCATCACTGACATATGACAAAAATATTCTCCTCCAACATTCCTTACCCAAACTCTTCCCATTATTCCAGCTTCCAACCCTAACAGGCATCCCCTAAGAATAAAGCAGGTAAGCAGGTAATGGAAAGAGATCCAATCCCAGGCTCATGCCCAGTAGTTTAGCAGAAGTTTTGTGGTGACTTCTCTTCACTGTTTACCCCCATTCCAAAAAGACGAACTAAGCAGATTTTGGAGATAAACACTCTGCCTTCCCTCTCCTGTAAACCACTTCAGACCCCTATCATAACCCTATTCCTATGTGCTAGCTCACAGGACTCAGGAACATGTTTTGAATTACTTATTTTATTTATTTACACTCCAAAACTTTCCCCCTGCCTGGTCTGCCTCCCAGAGTTTTTCACCCCATTTCCCCATTGCCTCTCACCTTAGTCTATGAGAGGGTGTCTCAATCCCCCCAGGGATATCCCTTTCCTCAGAACATCTAGTCTCCATAGTACTAGGCACTATGTACTATGCTCCCAATGAGGTGTGACAAAGTTCCCAATGAGGTCTGACAAAGTAGTCCTCTGCTACATATGTACTACTGGCCTCAGTCCAGCCAGTGTATGCTCTTTGGTTGGTGGCTTCATTTCTGGGAACTCCCAGTGGTCTGGGTTAGTTGACACTTATGGTATTCCTATGGGGTTGTCATCCCCTTCAGCTCCTTCAGTCCTTCCCATAACTCTTCCCTAGGGACCCCCAATGTCAGTCTAATTGTTGGCTGTAAGTATCTGCATCTATCTCAGCTGCTGATAGAGCCTCTCAGAGGACACCCAGGCTAGACTTCTGTCTGCAAGCACAACAGAGTATCACTAGTATCAGTAGTAGTGTCAGAGTCCCTGCCCATGGGATGTATCCCAAGTTGGGATGGTCACTGAACAGTCTTTCCTTCAGTCTCTGCTCCGTTTTTGTCCTTGCATTTCTTTTATACAGGAACAATTCTGTGCCAAAAAAATATGAATGTGGGTTGGTGACTCCATCCTTCCACTAGGGGTTGGCAATTCATATTCCAACTTCCCATTGTTGAACATTTAGGATAAAGACACTCCAACTGAATGCTAGTAGCCTCTTATATCCCAGGTCCGTGGAACCTTCTGATGTTCCTCCAACCCAGAAGCTACATATTTCCATTCATTTTCCTGGGCTTCCCTTTTTGTTTCCCCCAGTATCTGATCATTCCTTTGTTTTCCACCCCCTTTTCTCCCCCATCCAGCTTCTTTTCTACCTCTGCCTGCCCTGATTATTTTGTTGCCATTTATAAGTTGGATTGAAGCATCATCATTTGGGCCTTCAGAAATATATTTTAACTGGAAAGTCTGATGATCATCCATGTCCTGGTCACAGAAAATTTCTTACCAGGTAACAAACTGCTATTGCACTTTTTTCAAAGACAGAGATGAAATAAAAATCAAGCAACAAAATACACACACGACAATGACAGAACCAGAAATTACCATCTGGAACTATAATCATTACGATCGCAGATGACTAGATTCCAGCCCACAAATAATTAATAACAGGCAGAGAAATATTCAAGAGCCCAGAAACCCTACCAAAAGAGACACTTTTTTGTTCATTTTATTTTTTTTAATTTTTAAATTTTTAAATTTTCTATATTCTTTTTTTATATTCCAAATGATTTTCCCTTTCCCATTTCCCCCCTCCCCATAAGTCCCCTAAACCCTCTTCTCTCCACCCTTTCCCCAATCTATCCCCTCCCACTTCTCTGTCCTGATAATCACCTACAATGATGCATCAAGACTTTCCAGGACCAGGGCCCTCTCCTTCCTTCTTCTTGGGAATGATTTGATATGTGAGTTGTATCATTGTATTCAGAGATTCTAGGCTAATATCCACTTCTCAGTGACTGCATTCCATGTGTGTTCTTTTGTGAATGAGTTACCTCACTAAGGATATTTTCCAGTTCCAAACATTTGCCTAAGAATTTCATGAATTCATTGTTTTTAATTGATGAGTAGTATTGCATTGTGTAAATATACCATATTTTCTGTATCCGTTCCTCCACTGAGGGACATCTGGGTTCTTTCCAGCTTCTGGCTATGACAAATAGGGCTGCTAAGAACAGAGTGGACTGTGTATCCATATTGCATGCTGGGGAATCCTCTGGGTATATGCCCAGGAGTGGTACAGCAGTGTCCTCCGGAAGTGTCATACCCAGTTTTCATTTTTAATAGGATTATTTGGTTCTCTGAAGTTTAACTTCTTGAGTTCTTTGTATATATTGGATATTAGCCCTCTGTTGGATGTAGGGTTGGTGAAGATCTTTTCCAAATTTGTTGGTTGCCAATTTGTCCTTTTGACAGTGTCCTTTGCTTTACAGAAACGTTGCAATTTTAAGAGGTCCCATTTGTCAATTCTTGATCTTAGAGCCTAAGCTATTGGTGTTCTGTTCAGGAACTTTTCCCCTGTACCCATGTCCTCAAGGGTCTTCCCCTGTTTCTTTTCTATTAGTTTCAGTGTGTCTGGTTTTATGTGGAGGTCCTTGATCCACTTGGAGTTGAGCTTAGTACAAGGAGATAAGAATGGATCAATTTGCATTCTTCTGCATGCTGACCTCCAGTTGAACAAGCACCATATGTTGAAAAGGCTATCTTTTTTCCACCGAATGTTTTCGGCTCCTTTGCCAAAGATCAAGTGACCATAGATGTCTGTGTTCATTTCTGGCTCTTCAATCCTATTCCATTAATCTACCTGCCTACCACTGTGTCAATACCATGCAGTTTTTAACACTATTGCTCTGTAGTACTGCTTGATGTCCAAGATACTGATTCTCCCAGAAGTTCTTTTACTGTTGAGAATAGTTTTAGCTATGGAATTCATGCCCATACCTAAACTTGGTAAAAGCAATATACAGCACATTGGTAGCCAACATCAAACTAAATGGAGAGAAACTTGAAGAAACCCCACTAAAATCAGGGACTAGACAAGGCTGCCCCCTCTCTTCATATCTTTTCAGTATAGTGCTTGAAGTTCTAGCTAAATCAATTAGACAACATTAGGAGTTGAATGGGATACAAATTTGAAAGGAAGCAGTCAAACTATCACTATTTGAAGATGATATAATAGTATACTTATGTGACCCCAAAAAAACTCCACCAGAGAACTTCTACAGCTGAGAAACAACTTCAGCAAACTGGCTGGTTATAAAATCAACTCTAGCAAATCAATAGCCTTCCTATACTCCAAGGATAAGCAGGCTGAGAAAAAAGTTAGAGGAATGACACCCTTCACAATAGCCACAAACAATATAAAGTATCTTGGTGTTACTCTATCCAAACAAGTGAAAGAACTGTATGACAAGAACTTCAGGACTCTGAAGAAGGAAATCAAAGAGGAGCTCAGAAAATGGAAAAATCTTCCATGCTTGTGGATTGGCAGGATTAATATAGTAAAAATGGCCATCTTAGCAAAGGCAATATACATATTCAATGCAATCCCCATCAAAATCCCAACTCAGTTCTTCATAGAGTTAGAAAGAGCAATTCTCAAATTCATTTGTAATAACAAAACAGACTCGATATTTAAATAAATGGCTGATATGTAAGAAAAACCTCTTAAATCAGCTTGCATGAGGATCATATAAAATCCTTAAAAAGTAAATAAATAAATTCCTACAAGAAATCTAAGAATACAGACTCATACACACACACACACACACACACACACACACACACACACAGAGAGAGAGAGAGAGAGAGAGAGAGAGAGAGAGAGAGAGAGAGAGAGAGAGAGAGAGACAGCAGGGGCAGGGTGAATGAATGAATACATTAAACAATCAAAGAAAACACAAACAATTTAAAGAAATAAAATTGTGCAAGCCCAATAACTGAAATAGAAACCAAAACCAAACAACATCTACCAGATAGCACACATGGTGGTACCCATGGCTCCAGATGCATAGGCAGCAGAAGATGGCCTTGTTGGACATCAAAGGGTGGAGAGACCCATACCCCTGGAAAGGTTCAGATGCAGCAGTGTAGGGGAATACCAGGAGAGGGAGGTGTGAGGGGGTTGAATGGGGAACATGGGAGGAGAGATGGCTTATGGGACTTTTGGGGGGGGATCAGGAAAGGGGAAATAATTTAAAATTTAAATAACGAATATATCTAATAAAATAAAAGATTTTTTTTAAATGAGAAATTACAATTCTGGGAATGTAAAACTTAGGAATTTTAACAGGAGTTATAAATTGAAGCTACCCTGACAGAATACAAGAAATAAAGGAAATGATCTCAGGTGTTGAAAATACATTAGATGAAATGTGTCAGAGAAACTGTTATATGTGAAAAATCTCCCATGGAATACAACTAGATATCAACATCAGCAGAAAGCTAACAAACTCATGAAAACTGAACACCTCTATGCTTAACAAATCATGGGTGAAGACAGTAATACATAAAGAAGATAAATTAGAATCATTGAAAAAAAAAATATATATATATATATATATATATATATATATATATATATCCAAAATATATGGAACAAAATGCAAGTTGTCCTAATGAAATATTCCATGCCAATACATATCTCCATAAAGAAAGTGGTAAGATTTAAAACTAACAACTTAACAGCACACCTGAAAGCTCTAGAACAACAAAAAATATATAATACACATTCGAGAAGAATAAAAGACAAGACAATCTAACTGAAGACAGTGAAATAAACATGAAAGGAAGAAATAAAAAAGAGAAAGGGAAAGAAAGAAGAAAGAGAAGATTACAATGAACTGATATAACAAAGAATTTATTCTTTCAAAATATCAACAAAATCTACAAACTCTTATACAAACTAACAAAAGTATCAGAGAGACGATATGCAAATTAATAAAATCAGAAACAAAAAGACATAACTGCAAACACAGAGGATATCCACACAATTGTAATAACATACTTTAAAAATCTGCACTGTACCAAATTGGAAAATCTCAAAGAAATGGATAATTTCCTTTGTAGATACCAATTATCAAAACTAAATCAAGAGAAGATGAACAACTTAAACAGACCTACAACCCGTTGTGAAATAGAAGCTGTCTTTAAAAATCTCCCAAGCAGGGAAAAAAAATGTTCATTTCTAAATGGTTTTACCTCAGAGATCTAATAGAAAGTTAAAGTGGAATAAACCCCAATACTCATCAATTTATCCCATAAAATAAAAACAGAAAGAGGCCACAGTTACAAACATAACAAGAGCCAATGATTAAGACCGAACAAAAGAAGATAATTATGGACTCATTGATCTTATAAACAAAGATGAAAAAAATACACAATAAAATACTTACAAACTGAATTCAAAAAGACTAAAAAACTATCTTCAACAATGATCAAGTAGGATTGATCCCATTAATGCAGGGATGACTTAATATATTTAATTTGGTAAATGTGATCCACCATCTAAACAAAATGAAAAATGAATACCACACGTTTAACTCACCAGATGCAGAAGAGATCTTTAACAAATTAAAATACCAATTCTTGATAAAAGTCCTGGAGAGATTAGGGATACATGGGACATTCCTAAACTTAATAAAGTCAGTCTATAGAAAGTTAATAGCCAGCATTCATCACTGGAGAGGATCTTAACATTATTGCACTAAAATCAGAAACAAGATGATTTAGTCCAATCTGTTCATATCTACTGAAGCTGTGTACTTCAAGTCTTAGCTAGAGAAATAAGACAACTGAAGGAGATCAAGGCGTATAAAAATTGGCAAGGAAGATATCAAAGTATCCTTTATGGAGATAACATAATACTATATATGAGTGACCCCCTGACCCCAAATAATCTACACCCGTCACACACAACCAACAAAAATACCAACAAGATATTATATATCTTTTTAAATACAGCTGACCCAAAATATCAAAGATAGTGTCACAGACAAAAATTACATGAAATTCTATGTCCCATACTTCTAATATGTAAATAGATACTCTAGAAACTCTGTGCTAGGTCTGTACATCAGAATCCAGGAATCATGGAGGAGAAATGCTACTAATGCATACCTGCCTCTATATCCTAACAGGTTGGCAGAAAGTTATAAGGATACTGAATTGCAAAGAGAAACTCAGTCCTTTCCATGGCCAATCACTGTCTCTATTCTGATGCCCAATAACGCAAATTTTTAAAAGTGTTGTACAGATATAAACAGAGAATTCTCAATATTGGAATCAAAAATGCTTGTGGGACACTTCAAGAGTTTTCAACATTCTTAGCCATCAGGGAAATGCAAATTAAAACTTCTTTGAGATTCCATCTTGCACCTCTCAGAATGGCTAAGATCAATAACACAAGTCACAGTTCATGCTGTTGAGGATGTGGAATAAGGAGAACAGTCTGCGATTTCTGGTGGAAGTGTAAAATTGTACAGCCACTATGAAAATCAATGTGGTGGTTGTTCACAAAACTGTACATCGATCTGCTTCAAGACCCAGCTATGACCATCTTAAGCATATACCCAAAGGATCCATTCTAACACAAGGAAACTTGTTCAACCATGTTCACTGCCACACTACTAACAATAGGCAAAAACTGGAAAAACAAAACAAAACAAAATCAAAACAAACAAAAGTATCTCTCTACAGAAGAATGGATAAAGAAAACATGGTACCTTTACACAATGGAGTATAACTCAGCTATGAAATGACATCATGAGATGTGCAATCAAATGCATAGAACTGGAAAATAATCCTGAGTGAGGTAGCCCAGACCCAGAAGTTTTTATGGTATGTATTCACATATACCCAGATATTGACATTTAAATGAGTGATAATCAGTCTTGTATCTAAGACCCACAGAGGTTATGTATAGAGGAAGGGACCAGGAGTAACAAATGCATTTCCCTGGAAGATAGAAATCGAATACATTTTATGTAAGAATGCTATGTGGAAGGAATAAGAATAGTAAGAACAGGTTTGGAGGGGAGGTAGTTTACTGTTGAGAGAGGGGTGGAAGGAGAGATTTGAAAGGTATTATTTATTTTTAAGGTTTGCAATCTTTGTTTTCTTTTTTATTTATTTTCTATATTCTTTGTTTACATTCCAATGGCTTTCCCCTTTCCCAGTGCAATCTAAACTTCCAAAAATATATTAAGGGATTATTTTGTTTTGTTTTTAAGTATTTTCCATAATTTATTCTTTAAATCCACATTATATCCCAATTGCCAACCCTCCTTCCTCTCCTCCTACTAACTTTCTTGCAAATGAAATCCTTCCCCACATGACACCCTTCCTTCTCATCAAAGAAGGAAAAACTCCCATTGGGTACCACCCCACCCAGGGACATCAAATTCCAGAAAGAGTAAGCACCTCCTCTCTAATTGAGGCCCAACTAGGAAGTCCATGTAGGGACTAGGCAACAGAGTCAGAGACAGCTCCTTCACAAATTGTTACAAGACCCATATGAAAACCAAGCTGCACAACTGTTACACACACACACACACACACACACACACACACACACACACAGTCACACAGTGGTGTATGGGGGCCTAGGTTCCTCCTATGGGCTCAGGTTAGTTGACTCAATTATGGGGCAACATCCAAGTGTGCCTGATTCACTATAAAAGGGGTTGCTTGGCACCTCCTCTCCCTCTTGTACTCTTGATCTCCTGCCCTTGCTCCCTTACCTTATTCCCCTCCTCTTCCCATTTCCCTCTCACTTCTCACCCTTCTCTCTTCATGTACTCATGGCTGGCTTCTACTCCTCTTTTCTCTCTTCCTCCCCCCTTCCTCCTCTCTCCTCTTCCTCCTCTTCCTCCTCCTCCTCCTCTTCCTCCTTCTTCTTCTTTTCTTCTTCTTCATCTTCTCCTCCTCCTTCTTCTCTCTCTTTCTCTCTCTCTTTCTGTCTTTCTCTCAACTCTCCTACCCATATCTTGAACAAACTCTATTCTATACTAAACTGTCCTGTGGATGTTACCTCAGAGGGAGAAGGGATACCTCAGCATGGGCTCACAGAGGCACCCTCTTCCCCAACATTTGATTGCATCTCCACCAAACATATCTATGGTTTCTCTTTCTTTTTATGAAATATAACACTCTCAATATTATACCCAAATCTTCCATATTGCTCCTAAGCTCCACTTAATGTTTTGCTATGCATCTGTCCATCTGTTCCCATCCACTATTTGATAAAGCCTCTCAGAAGACAGTTATGCATGGTTCTTGTTTGCAAGCATACACCATTAACAGTGTGTGTGGGATGGGGGTTGGTTCTCAACCATGGGATATGGCCTAAGTTACTCCAGACATTGGATGACTTTTCTTTCATTCTCTGCTCCAATATTATCCCTGCCTAACATGTAGGCAGGTCAAATTCTGCATTGAAGGTTTTTTGGGTGGGATAATATATCCATCCCTCTACTGGAAGTCTTGCCTGGCTAGAGGAGGTGGACAATTCAGTCTTTATATCCCCAGCTAGTAGGAATCTCAGCTAGATTCACCAACATAGACTCCCCATAGCTTCTCCATCCCTGGTCTCCAGCTAATCTAATCAATATTCTGCCATTAATTTCCATTCTTATACCCAGTCCTCCCACCACTCCTTGCCCCATGCCTGATCCCCATCCCCATACCCTTACACAGACCCTCTTCCATCAAGTTCTTATAGGGTTAGATGGTTTGAAACCTACTTTCAATAGAGTCCTGAAACACTTTGACTCAATTTCTAGCCCATATTCCAAAGGTAAGGGAAAAAAGATGGTAAATATGACAAATAAATGTGGACATATGTAAAAGACATTATCTGGAACAATTCCAATCACTTTTTGTCAGTATACTAGCAATCTAGTTCAGTAGTGTCAGGATACCAACAGTCGAGTTAGAAAGTGTCACCAAACATGAATCAGCAGCTATGGTAGAATCCAGCAGAAACATCCAGGCCTCTGCTCAACCAGCTCAAGTCTGCTTGAGTAACCAACCTGGATGCCAGAAGTTCTCTGCCATACCTCTCTCAATAAAATGTAGATCAGTGAAGACACTAGATTAATAAAGCACTATAAAGCTAGCTACGCAATCACTGTCTGTTGAGTCCTATTTATACTCTCTCCAAATATCACATGTCTTCCCACAAGTCTGGTACCAAAAAACAGGACATGAATTTGCCTTTGCAAAATACTATTTGAGTCTCCATCACATGACACCACCAGGACCTTCCAAGGATAGTTCCCTCTCTTCATTCACCTCAGATAATCATGATGTTTCCCTTTCTGAGGGAAATTCACACAACTTCCCTTGGGCACTTCCTATTACCCAGTTTCTATAGATCTATTGACTATAGCATGGTTATCATATACATTAGGGCTAATGCCCAATTATAAATCAGTACATACCATACATGTTTTTCTTGGTTTGTGTTACACAACATAGAAGGATGATATTCTTAATTTCTATTCATTTGCTTACAAATTTTAAGATGTCTTTGTTTTTAAGGGCTAAATCACTATTCCATTTTGTAGATATACCACATTTTTGTTGAGAAACATCTAGGATTTTTTTTCCAGTTTCTGGCCATTACAAATAAAGCTGCTATGAACACACTTGAGCATGTGCCCTTGTGATATAGTGGGACATCATTTAGGTGTATGCCCAGGAGTGGTATAGTTGGTTCCTCAGAATAACCCATTCCAAATTTTCTGAGAAACTACAAAACTGTTTTCTAAAGTTGTAAAATTTTGTATTGTTACAAGAAATGGAGGAATGTTCCAGTTGTTCTACATCCTGACCAGCATGTGCTACCTATTGAATTTATGATCTTAGGCATTCTGATGGGTGTAAGATGGATACCTCAGTGTTGTCTTTATTTGCATTTCTTTGATGATTAAGGACTTTGACCATTTCTTTTTTTTAATTTTTATTTTCTATATTCTATGTTTACATTCCAAAGGCTTTCCCCTTTCCCAGTTACCCCCACCATATGTCCCATAATTCCTCTCCCCCCCACCCTGTGCTTCTCATCCATTCAAAATTTCTCTATTGAGAATTCTCTGTTTAGTTCTATATCCTAATTCTTTTACTGGTTTGGTTGTTGTCTATTTTATTGAGTTGTTTATATTTTTGGATATTAATTAAGAGATGATGAGGATCTTATCCCAGCCTGTAGCCTGCTGTTTTATCCTATTGATAGTGTCCTTAGCCTTGGAAAAGCTTTTCAGTTTCATGAGGTACCATGTATTAATTGTTAATCTTAGAGTTTGAACTACTGGTATTCTGTACAGAAAATTGTCTCCAGTTCCAATGAGTTCAAAAAAGCTCCATCCTTTCTCTACTATTAGATTTTGTATGTCTGGTGTATATTGATGATCTTGATCCCATTGGACATGAGTTTTGTGTGGGGTGAGAGATTCAGATCTCTTTTCACTCGTCTACATGCAGACATCTTGCTAGACCAGCACCATTTGTTAAAGATGCTTTTAGGTTCTTTGGTTTTAGCTTCTTTGTCAAATATTAAACTGTGGGGAGTTATTTAGGTTTTTGGTTCCATTCCACTTATCAACTTGTCCTCTTTTTTTGCCAATACTATGAAGTTTTTATTACTACTGCTTGAAATCAGGGATGGTGATACCTCCAAATGTTCCTTTATTGCATAGGATTGTTGTAGCTATTCTGGATATCCTGGTTTTTTTTTTTTGTCTTGTTTTGTTTTTGTTATTGTTTTGCTTTTCAGACTTGATGTTTCAAGGCCTTAGGAATTGTAATAGGATTTTGATGGGAATCACATTGACTCTGTAGATTGCTTTTGGTAAGATGGCCATGTTTACTATGTTAATCCTACTGAGACCCAAGAAAAATAGATCTTCCATCTTCTGATATCTGCCTTAAATTCTTTCTTCAGAGACTTATAGTTCTTGTTATATAGGATTTTTACTTTCTTGTTTATAGTTATGCCAAAACATTTATATAATATGATTGGCTATTTTACATGGTAATTTGTATCTAACTTCTTTCTCAGCCCATTTATCAATTTGCGATAAAGAGGGTGAATTAGTTATTTATTTATTTATTTATTTACTTATTTATTTATTTATTTACAGTTTATTTTGTACCTGGCCACTTTGCTGAAGGTATTCATTAGCAGTAGGAATTCTCTGGTAGAAGTTCTGGTTTACTTCTGTGTAGAATCATGACTTCTTCCTTTCTAATTTGTTTCTGTTTGATCTCCTTTACTTGTCTTATTGCTGTAGCTAGAACTTCAAGTACTATACTGAATAAATATATAGAGAGAAGGCAGCCTTGTCTTATCTCTGATTGTAGTGGATTTGCTTTATGTTTCTCCCACTTACTTTAATGTTAGCTGTTGACTTGATTTTATTGCTTTTAGAATATGATGCACCTTGTATCCCTGATCTTTCTAAGACTATTAACATGAAGGGTGCTGGATTTTCCAAAGGCTTTTTCAGCATGTAGTAGATGATCATGTGACTTTTTTCTCAGCTCTTTTAATTGGTGGATGATATTTTGATCTGCTCTTGGATTAGCTTTGTAAGTATTTTATTGAGTATTTTTGCATCAATATTCATGAGGGAAATTGGTCTGACGTTCTCTTTCTTTATTGAGTCTTTGGGTGGTTTATGTGTCAGTGTGAGTGTAGCCTCATAGAATGAGTTTTGCAGTGTTACTGCTGTTTCTACTTTGTGGAATAGTTTGAGGAATATTGGTTTTTGCTTTTTTTGAAAGTATCATAGAATTGTGCACTAAAACAATCTGGCCCAGAGCTCTTTTTGGTTAGGAAACTTTTAAAGACCTCATCCATTCCCTTAGGCATTATATGATTGCTATAATAGTTTACATGATCTTGATTTAACTTTGTAAATTGATATCTATCTAGAAAAAAACCCATTTTATTTATATTTTCCAAATTTGTCTATTACTGGTTTTTGAAGTAAGGCAGAATGATTTTTTTTGCATATACTCATCTTATATTGGTATTTCTCCCTTTACATTTATTTTAAAAACATGGGTTCTCTCTCTCTCTCTCTCTCTCTCTCTCTCTCTCTCTCTCTCTCTCTCTGCCTTTTAGCTAGCTTGGCTAACAGTTTGTCTATCTTGTTGATTTTCTCAAAGAATTAGTACCTGAAATTGTTGATTCTTTATATTGTTCCCTTTGTTTATAGTTAATTGATTTCAGCCTTCAGTATTAATATTTTCTGTCAACTACTCCTCTCACATGTTTAGAGCTTTCAACTATACTTAAAAGTTGCAATTTGAAATCTCTCTAATTTCTTGAAGAAGGCACTTTGCTATAAATTTTCCTTTTAATGCTACTTTCATTGTGTCTTATAACTTTATTTACATTGAATTCTAGAAAGTCATTAATATCTTAATTTTTCCCCTGACCTAGTGATCCTTGAGAAGAGAGTTGTTCAGGTTCCATGAATTTGTTGGGTTTCTGTTGTTTCTGTTGTTGTTTAAGTTCAGCATTAATCCAAGGTTATCTGATAAGACACAAGGCATTATTAAATTATCTTGTATCTGTTGAGGCTTATTTGTGACCAAATAACTATGTGGTCAATTTTGGAGAAGCTTCCTTGAGGTGGGGAGAAGGTATGCTATATTGTATTTGAAGGAAAGTTTTTCTAGCTGTCTGTCACAATAATTTGATTCATAAACTCAATTAGTCTCATTCATTCTCTGTTTAGTTTCTATTTCAATGACCTGTCCATTGCTAAGAGTAGGATGTGAAAGTCTACCACTTTTAATGAGTAGCAATCCACATTCTGCTTAAGCTTTAGAAATGTTTCTCTACAAATGTGGGTGGCCTTGCATTTGGAGCATGTATGCTCCGAATTGAAATGTCATCTTGATAAGTATTCTTCCTCTCATCTTTTGATGAATTTTGTTTGAAAATCTGTTTTACTAGCTTTTAAAATGGCTAATCCAGCTTGTAAGTTGGGTCCATTTGCTTGAAAATGTTTTCCCAGACCTTTACTCTGAGGTAATGTCTATCTTTGTTGCTGAAGTGTGTTTCTTGTATGCAACAGAAAATCCTGTTTCACATCCATTTTGTTACCCTTTGCCTTTACTGGAGAACAGATTATCTTGAAGTTAAGAAATGTTAATGACCAATGATTGTTACTTCCTGTTAAAACTAGATTTGTGAATTGATATGTTTTAAATCTGTCTTTTCTTGTGAATTATCTTGTTTTCTCCATATATAGTGAATGAGACATTTCCTAGGTATAGTAGTCTAGGTTTCTTAGATGCTATAAGACATCAGTCCAGGTCATTCTAGCTTTTAGAGACTTACTTTGTTGAGAAGTCAGGTTTAGTTTTTGATAAATTTTCCTTTTTTTTTTGTTACTTGGACTTTTACCTTTTAAATATTTTAGTACTTTTCTTTGTTCTGAAGATTTGGGTTTTGATTACTAGATTCTGGGGAATTTTCTTTTCATGTCCAATCTGATTGGTGTTCTTATGAAGGCAGTCCTAATGATGAATTGAAGTAATTAAGGTTGCAGAGACCCAATTGGCTATTTCTTGTCACCAAATGAAGCTTGTAGTACTGGGCCTCAGTTCTATCCAATTGAGTTGTTGTCCAAATGGCTCCCATGGATATCCTCAAATAACTCTGGCTATTGAAAGATAATAGGTTTCTGTGTTCAATCATACAGCAAGTCCTATTGCCAGAGGCAATAAGGACAAACTCATTAAACTTGAAGCAGTTGAATTAGTACAGCCAAGGAATCTTTTTTGTTTTTTTGTTGTTGTTGATGTTGTTGGTGGTGTTTTTTTGTTTTGTTTTGTTTTTTTCCAGACAGGGTTTCTCTGTGTAGATAGCCCTGGCTGTCCTGGAACTCACTCTGTAGACCAGGCTTGACTTGAACTCAGAAATCCAACTGTCTCTGCCTCCCAAGTGCTGGGATTAAAGGTGTGTACCACCACTATCCGGTTAGCCATGGAATCTTCTCCTGTATGTTCCAGAATATTTTAAGTGATAAGATAGTCTGAAGCTACCAAAAGTGAAATATACTCATCAACCAATGCACAAAATCTTTTATATACAATCATTCCAACCTACAAATATATGGTAAGGCAATGGTGGCATAAAACTTTTGTCTCTTTGGTCCTTGAGATGCATTATAAACAATTAATTTGTGTCAACATGAAACATGAAGACTTTGATATATTGCACGAAGAATAAATTGATGTTTATATGATACAATTTTAGAGAAAGCAAAAAATGACATGAGACTCCACCACTCAGAACAGCTGCAGTAGTCAATCTATAAGCATTGTATTAATTCTGAAAAATAAAATTTAATCGGTCATCTGAGGGGATTCACAAACCTACATATTTATTAGATTACTATGAAGAAAATAAATCATAGTTTTGGAATGGGTATCTTTAATGAAAGATTATTTGTATTTTGTTTCCTTTCTAATTAGACTTCTGTTTTTCCCAATGATTTTCTGCCATAGAATTATCCAAGTCAAGAGAGTGGAAAAATAACAGTCAATGCAATTGATTGTAATTTTTACAGGAAAAAAAACCACATAAATAAATAAAAAAAACTTTGTGAATTATTACCTGACAGTAAAAATCCCCTTACTTTTTCCACAAATGTCATCTAACAAATTCTGATATGTTTTATTGAGGAAATATGTCTACTCAATTTGCTCAGTATTTATTGTTTATAGTACACTTGAAAAATAGAGTTGTAAAATCTAGCAGTATGTTCAAACTCTTCTAAGTCCAACAATTATTCAATCCTGCAAACAATCTCAATCTATCAGAACCAAAGAAATTTCCTTCTCACTTCTGAACAATATGTCGGCTACATGTCTGGGAAGATCACCAAAATTTTGTCTCATAAAAATTGTAAATGTTGTTTAAGAACTATATCGTGATTGACATTGCCTTCAATACTTTTTCCTAAAGCATCAGATATCTAAATGATTATAGAATAAAACAACCCCATTAATTCATGTAGTTATTTGGATAAAATTAGGAATTATATCATGAAAATGTTTGTACCCCATGTGACTTTAAAATATGGGGTATTATCTGCCTAACTGACACAATTTTAAATCCCATGTTCATTTCGAAATGGGTACTATTTATTAAAAATAGCATGTCATCAATCAGTCTGACCCATAATCTTATAGTGACCCATATCTTGGTCCCATTCATTAGCTACATTAAATAAATGAATACTATGTATAATAGCCAACATCTGAAATATGCACTATTGTTTTGTGTTGGAAATGTTGGAAACTGAGGTTTCGCCTTCATAGACTGCAGAGTGAGTATAATGGAATACCATTGGTCAGATTTGCAAGTAGCAGTGAATTCAAGATCAAACAGTTATTTACCCAAGGGCATTTCACAGTTCTGGAAGTGCAAGTCTCTTTATTTTTTCTTTTTGAATAACTGCAGAGTAATTTGAAGAGAAAAAGATCTTTGACCTCTCTCTCTTCAAAGACCTCCCCCAAATCTCATGTTTCCTTGGTAGGTAAGATGTTACTCTCTATCATGAACACAGAATTATTGTCTGCTTTTGGAGCTGGAATGTCACATTTTCACAGACATCCCATATTGGCAGCCAAATGTTTTCTCCATGAGGGGAAGTTATGTGGGAGATAAGGACATTATGAAACATACAATGTCCATATGGCTGCTATTATATTCAGAATAGATGAGAATTGAAAGATTTGGTGAGCTGTGCACAAAACAAATGGCCATTATCAATATGGCATAGAACTTGCCAATCCAACAAGAGTATCCATCTGGCTGCAGTGGAGTAACGTTTAACCCTACTGGGCAAAACATGGACAGGCTAATTATAGGAGCATTTCTCAATCAGCCTATTATAGTGATGACATTTAAAGACAGAAAAGGCAATAATTACATGTAGAATAAAAATGGCGATCTTGAGAATGTGCAGGTACATGTAAAGTTCATGAGAACATAGGGTGTTCTATGAGAGCCAAAGATATTCTGTAAGATACATTAGTCTATATAGTCTCTAACATTTAAATCTGAGCACTATCCTTGATGTAGCCAAAGGAGATTTTCACAGACTGACAACAGCCACATTTAAGGTGTAAAATTCCTTCTACATTTGTGGCCAGGAATAACTGAGGAAGGAATTCTGAGAACATGTCAAATCTGAATGATACTTGATATCTTCAGATAGGATGGGGATGAAATGCCATTGGATATCATGAACATTAGGTTTTCTTTGATTGTGCTTGCTATAAGAGGTTTAATTCATCAAACTACAAACTACCTGGGTCAAAATGTCAGCAACAAAGTATAATGATCCGGTCCCAGTAGACAATAAAAATAGAGAGTAATACTCTCTCCTGAAATTGGGTTAGAGACAATTGAAAAGTAGTGAACATTTTTTTGATAGAATTTAGGCTATACATGGAAAATATTTCTGATAACATTGTAGAAAAATGTAGAAAAACATAAAAATTGAAGATTATCATGGAAAATGTTATATTGGTATAATAAATTTGGGTATTAAAGTATCCCTAAGTTGATTGAAATTGGAATTATAAACATTTTCTGATAAAGCTGAAGGTTTACATGGAAAATATTTCCGATAAAATTGTAGAACTATACAGAAAAACATGTTAAAATTAAAGATTATGATGGAAAATATACAGCTAAAATGGTAGGCTTAAAAGTAATTCTAAGTTGTCTTAAAATAGAATTATAGACATTTTCAAGTAAAATTGAAGATTTACATGTAAAATATTCCTGATAAAATTTTAGAAATCTATAGATAAACACATTAAAATGATTATTTGATGGAAAATGATACAGATAAAATGGTAGATATTAAAAAACCTTTCTAAATTAATTAAAGGTTGAATTAAAAAATTGTGATTAAAATCAGAGATCTACATGGAAAACATTTCTGATAAAACAGAAGATATAAATAGAAAAGCATGTTAAAATTGAAGATTATCACCCTGCACTCCCTGACGCCTCTGCACTTCACGGCTGTTTGGATCTAGCAGGTTGAACCAGGTACCCAAGATATCCTGAGTTTAAGACCTCTGGAGACTCAGGCCGCCAGACAGCAATCTGAGGAGGAGCAGTGCAGAGCAGAGGTTCAGGTGCTCCAGCCAGGCATGGGCTCTGTGCCCTGAGGGGGGACCCTGCACTCCCTGCAGCCTCTGCCATATTCACAGCTATTTGCATCTAGGAGGCTGAACCAGGTACCCGAGATATCTCGAGTCTAAGACCGATAGGGACTCAGGCCATCAGACAGCAATCTGTGAGCAGAAGCCACGGAGAGCAGTGGTTCAGGAGTCCCAGTCATGGATAAATAGCCATAAGAGCACACAAGAGGTTCAAGTACCAGCTAGTAACTGCAGGACCAAGTAATACCAGAGATAACCAGATGGCAAAAGGCAAATGTAAGATCGTTACTAACAGAAATCAAGGCAATATGGCAGCATCCAAATCGAGTTCCCCAACAGCAATAAGTCTCAGATACCCTAACACACCAGATAAACAAGATTCAGTTCTCAAAATCACGTCGGATGCTGATAGAGGAACACATAGATAAACCTCTTAAAGTAATACAGGAGAAAATTGATCAAAAATTAGAAACCATTACAAGGCAAACACAAAAATCACTTAAAGAAATTCAGGAGAATATGGACCAAAAAATAGAAGCCAATAAAGAGGAAATACAAAAATCACCTAAAGAAATAGAGGAGAACATGGGTCAACAAGTAGAAGTCATGAAAGAGGAAACACAAAAATCTCTTAAAGAATTATATGAAAACACAAATAAGCAAGTGATAGATGTCAGCAAAACCATCCAGAATCTAAAAACAGAAGTAGAAACAACCAAGAAATCGCAAAGGGAGACAACTTTGGAGATAGAAAACCTTGGGAAAAAATCAGGGGTAATAGATGCAAATATCAACACAGAATACAAGAGATAGAAGAAAGAATCTCAGATGCAGAAGATACGATAGGAACCATGGACTCAACAATTAAAGAAAATGGAAAATGCAAAAAGCTGGTAACCCAAAACATTCAGGAAATCCAGGACACAATGAGAAGAACAAACCTAAGGATTATAGGTATAGATGAGAGTGAAGATCTACAACTTAAAGGGCCAGCAAATATCTTCTACAAAATTATGGAAGAAAACTTCCACAACCTAAAGATAGAGATGCCCATGAATATACAAGAAGCCTACAGAACTCCAAACAGACTGGACCAGAACAGAAATACCTCCCATCACATAATAATCAAAACACCAAATGTACTAAACAAAGAAAGAATATTAAAGGCAGTAAGAGAAAAAGGCCAAGTAACATATAAAGAAAGATGTATCAGAATTACACCAGACTTCTCAACTGAGAACATGAAAGCTAGAAGATCCTGGGCAGATCTCTTGCAGACTCTAAGAGAACACAAATTTCAGCCAAAACTCTCAATCGCCATAGATGGGGAAAACAAGGTATTCCATGACAAAAACAAATTTGCACAATATCAATACACAAACCCAGCCCTACAAAGGATAATAGGGGAAAAAACCAACACAAGGAGGGAAACCACACCCCAAAAGAAGCAAGATAGAAACGCCCTCTCATCAAACCCAAAAGAAGATAACCACTCAAATATAAAAAATAATGTCAAGAACAACAGGAAGTAATACTGATTCCTTAATATCTCCTAACATCACTGGACTCAATTCCCCAATAACAAGACATAGACTAACAAACTGGACATGGAAACAGGACTCTACATTTTGTAAATTTTGATGCATACAGGAAAAACATCTCCGTGTCAAAGACAAACACTACCTTAGAGTAAAAGATTGGAAGACAATTTTACAAGCAAATGGTCTCATGAAACAAGCCGGAGTAGACATTCTAATATCAGATAAAATTGACTTTCAACCTAAAGTCACCAAAAAAGACATGGATGGTCACTTCTTGCTGGTCAAAGGGAAAATCCACCAAGAATTCTCAATACTGAACATCTATGCTCAAATGCAAGGTCACCCTCATTCATAAAAAAACTTTACTAAAGCATAAAGCATACATTGCACCTAACACAATAATTGTGGGTGACTTCAACACTCCACTATGGTCAACTGATTGGTCAGGAAACCAGAAACTAAACTAAACAGGGACACAGTGAAACTAATTGAAGCTTTGGACCAAATGGATTTAATGTGTGTGTGTGTGTGTGTGTGTGTGTATATATATATATATATATATATATATATATATATATATATTTATATATATATAACATTTCATCCTAAAGCAAAAGTATATACCTTTTTCTCAGCACCACATGGTTCCTTCTCCAAAATCAAAAATATAATTGTTCACAAGACAGACCTCAACAAATACAAGAAGACTGGACTAATCCCATGCCTCCTCTCAGATCACAATGGAGTAAGAGAGGTCTTCAATAGCAACAAAAACAACAGAAATCCCACATAAACATAGAAACTGAACAATATTCTACTCAATGACACCTTGGTCAAGGAAGAAATAAAGAAAGAAATCAAAGACTTTTTAGAATTCAATGAAAATGAAGGTACAACCTACCCACATCTATGTGACACAATGAAAGCAGTGCTAAGAGGAAAACTCATAGCCCTGAGTGCCTCCAAAAAGAAGCTGGAGAGAGCATACACTAGCAACTTAACAGCACACCTGAAAGCCCTGGAACAAAAAGAAGCTAATTGACCCAGGAGGAGTAGAAGACAGGAAATCATCAAACTAAGGGCTGAAATCAATCAAGTAGAAACAGAGAACCATACAAAGAATCAACAATACCAAGAGCTTGTTCTTTGAGAAAATCAACAAGATAGATAAACCCTTAGCCAGACTAACCAAGGGGCACAGAGACAGTATCCAAATTAACAAAAATAGAAATGAAAATGGAATATAACAACAGAAACTGAGTAAATTCAAAAAATCATCGAATCCTACTACAAAAGCATATACTCAACACAATTTGAGAATCTGGAGGAAATGGACAATTTCCTAAACAGATACCAAATACCAAAATTAAATCAGGATCAATTAGATCAGCTAAAGAGTCCCATAACCCCTAGAGAAATAGAGGGGGTTATAGGAAGCCTCCCAAACAAAAAAGTACGGGACCAGATGGTTTTAGTGCAGAATTCTATCAGACCTTCAAAGAAGACCTAACACCAACATTCTTCAAACTATTCCACAAAATAGAAACAGAAGGAACACTGCCCAACTCATTCAACAAAGCCACAATTACGCTGATACCAAAACCACACAAAGATCCTACAAAGAAAAAGAACTACAGGCCAATTTCTCTTATGAATATTGATGCAAAAATACTAAACAAAATTCTTGCCAACCATATGCAAGAGCACATCAAAACGATCATTCACCATGATCAAGTAGGCTTCATCCCAGGGATGCAGGGATGGTTCAATATAAGGAAATCCATCAATGTAATCCACTACATAAACAAACTAAAATAAAAAAAAAAAAACATGGTCATCTCATTAGATGCTAAAAAAAGCATTCGACAAAATTCACCATCCTTTCATGCTAAAAGACCTGGAAAGAACAGGAATTCAAGGCCCATACTTAAATATAGTAAAAGGCATATACAGTAAACCAGTAGCCAACATCAAAATAAATGGAGAGAAACTTGAAACACTCCCACTAAAATCAGGGACTAGACAAGGCTGCCCTCGCTATATATATCTTTTCAATATAGTACTTGAAGTTCTAGCAAGAGCAATTAGACAACATAAGGAAGTCAAAGGGATATGAATTGGAAAGGAAGAAATCAAACTATCACTATTTGCAGATGATATGATAGTATACATAAGTGACCCAAAAAACTTCACCAGAGACATCCTACAGATGATAACCAACTTCATCAAAGTAGCTGGTTATAAAATCAACTCAAGCAAATCAATAGCCTTCCTGTACTCAAAGGACAAGCAGGCTGAGAAGGAAGTTAGGGAAATAACACCCTTTACAATAGCCACAAAGAATATAAAGTTCCTTGGTATGACATTAATCAAACAAGTAAAAGATCTGTATGGCAGGAACTTCAAGTCCTTGAAGAAAGAAATCGAAGAAGACCTCAGGAAAAATAGTTCATGCTCTTGGATTGGGAGGATCAATATAGTAAAAATGGCCATCTTGCCAAAAGCAATCTACAGATTCAATGGAATCCCCATCAAAATCCCAAATGAATTCTTCATAGATCTACAAAGAGCAATTCTCAAATTCATCTGGAGTAACAAATAAACCCAGGATAGCTAAATCTATTCCTAACAATAAAAGGATTTCTGGGGGAATCAATATCCCTGACCTCAAGCAGTACTACAGAGCATGGTATTGGTATAGCGACAGGCAAAAGATCAATGGAATAGAATTGAAGACCCAGAAATGAACCCACAGACTCATGGTCACTTGATCTTTGATAAAGGAGCTACAACCATCCAGTGGAAAAAAGATAGCCTTTTCAACAAATGGTGCTGGTTCAACTGGAGGTCAACATGCAGAAGAATGCGAATTGACCCACTCTTATCTTCTTGTACTTAGATCAACTCCAAGTGGATTAAGGACCTCCACATAAAACCAGACACACTGAAACTAATAGAAAAGAAACTGGGGAAGACCCTGGAGGACATGGGCACAGGGGGAAAGTTTCTGAACAGAACACCAATAGCTTATGTTCGCAGATCAAGAATTGACAAATGGGACCTTATAAAATTACAAAATTTCTGTAAGGCAAAGGACACTGTCAGAAGGACAAAATTGCAACCAATAAATTGGGAAAAGATCTTCACCAATTCCACATCTGACAGAGGGCTAATATCCAATATATACAAAGAACTCAAGAAGTTAAACCCAAAAAAACCAAATAACCCTATCAAAATTGTGGTACAGAGCTAAACAAAAATTTTTCACCAGAAGAAATTCAGATGGCTGAGAAACTCCTTAAGAGATATTCAACATCATTAGTCATCAGGAAATGCAAATCAAAACAACCCTGAGATTCCACCTCACACCAGTCAGAATGGCTAAAAATAAAAACTCAAGAAACAACAGGTGCTGGCGAGAATATAGAGAAAGAGGAACACTCCTACACTTTTGGTGGGATTGCAAGATGGTACAATCACTCTGGAAATCATTCTGAATGTTCCTCAGAAAATTGGGCATGACACTTCCAGAGGACCCTGTCATACCACTCCTGGGCATATACCCAGAGGATTCTCCTGCATACAGTAAAGACACATGCTCCACTATATTCATAGCAGCCTTATTTATAATAGCCAGAAGCTGGGAGGAGCCCAGTTGTCCCTCAAATAGGAATGGATACAGAAAATATGGTATATTTATACAATGGAATACTACTCAGCAATTAAAAATAATGAATTCATGCAATTTGTAGGCAAATGGTTTGATCTGGAAAATATCATCCTAAGTGAGTTAACCCAATCACAAAAGAATACACATGAGATGCTATCACTGATAAGTGGATATTAATGAGCCAAGAAGCTCTGAATACTCAAGTCACAATTAGCAAATCAAAAGATTCCCAAGAAGAAGGAAGGAGAGGACCCTGGTTCCAAAAAGACTGGATCCAGTTTTGTAGGAGAGTAGCAGAACAGAGAAATAGAGGGGGGTGATTTGGAAATGTGGGGGTGGAGAGGACTTATGGGGCATATGGTGTGGGAGAACTGGGAAAGGGGAAAGCCTTTGGAATGTAAACAAAGAATATAGAAAATAAGTAAAAAAAAGAAAGAAATTGAAGGTTATCATGAAAAATAATGCAGATAAAATGATAGACATAAAAAATTACTACATTAATTGAAAGAGGAATTACAAACATTTTCTGATAAAATTGAAGATTTATATGAAAATACTTCTGTTAGTCTGTCCTTTTATTGGGGAATTGAGTCCATTGGTGTTAAGAGATAAGGAATATTGATTGTTGCTTTCTTTTTTGTTGTTGTTGATATTATTTTTATGTTTGGGTGAGTATCTTCTTTTGGGTTTGTTGGAAGATGACTTTCTTGCTTTTTATAGGGTATGGTTTCCCTCCTTATATTGGTGTATTCCATCTATTATCCTTTGTATGGATCGATTTGTGGGAAGATATTGTATAAATTTCATTTAATACTGGAATATCTTGGTTTCTCCATCTATGGTAACTCAAAATGTTGCTGGGTATAATAGTCACAGATGGCATTTGTGTTGTCTTAGGGTCTGTATGAGATCTGCCCAGGATCTTCTAGCTTTCTTCATCTCAAGTCAGAAGTCTGGTATAATTCTGATAGGTCTGCCTTTATAAGTTAATTAACCTTTTCCCTTTACTGCTTTTAATATTCTTTCTTTGTTTAGTGCATTTGATGTTTTGATTATTATGTGCCAAGAGGACTTTCTGGTCTTGTCCAGGCTGTTTGAATTTCTGTAGGCTTCCTGTATGTTCATGGACATCTCTTTCTTTAGGTTAGGAAAGTTCTGTTCTATAATTTTGTTGAAGATATTTACTGGCCCTTTATGTTGCAAATCTTAACTCTCTTCTATACCTATAATCCTTAGGTTTGGACTCCTCATTGTGTCCTGGAGGGGAACAGCTAGGAGCACACAGGGTATAAGATCAGTGGAGGAGCTGTGACAGAGTTCTTCAGGATGCCATTTGCACCAGGGAGTCAGGTGGTACCACAGCCTTCTGTGTATAAACCCTGTGAGTTTCCCAGGAGTATGGATTAAGGTTTGCAGGCCCACAGGAAGGACAACTCCAGACAGAGACAACAATACCAACTAGCACCAGAGATAACCACATGGCAAAAGGCAAGCACAAGAACCCTACCAACAGAAACCAAGTCTACATGGCAACATCAGAACCCAGTTCTCCCACCACAGTAAGTCCAGGATACACCAACACACTGTAAAAGCAAGGGTTAGATTTAAAATCGTATCTCATGATGCTGATAGAGGGTTTCAAGAAGGACGTAAATAACTCCCTTAAAGGAATACAGGAGACCATGGGTCAAAATGTAAAAGCCCTTAAAGAGGAAACACAAAAATCTCTTAAAGAATTACAGATAAAAACAATCACGAAAAGGAACTGAACAAAACCATCCAGGATCTAAAGGTAGATTAATACCAAATAGAATAGAAAACCAAATAGAGTGGAAGTAGAAACAATAAAGAAATCACAAAACAAGACATCTCTGGTGATAGAAAACCTTGGAAAGAATTAAGGAGTCATAGATGCAAGCATCAACAACAGAATACAAGAGATAGAATAAAGAGTCTCACGTGCTGAAGATACCATAGAAAACATTGACTCAACAGTCAAAGAAAACGCAAAATGCATAAAGCTTGTAATCCAAAACATCCAGTAGTGAATATTTTTATAGGAGTCACTTCTAGAGAATAACACAGGAGTAGACACAATATAACATAGCCTGTGAAACACAAGGCTCTGAAATATAAAATACATCTATATATCTAGTGGAACTTTTAGGCAGTCTCATTGATGAAATGTAGTCATGGACTTGATGTTTTCAAAATCTTGAGAGAGTGAAATTTAATAAGGGTGTTCTCTGAGAGCCTAAGATTTTTTTGTAAGTTTCAGCCAACACTGACCAGATGATAATTTTTCATTGAAGTTAATTTTAATATGTTTTTGTATATGAACATTTAAGTAGTTAATATATAATTTCATTTCATAAATTTAGTTCTTCAAGGACTAGTCAGTTAAGGTATAAAATCAATAGATTAATATATTCAATTTACTCAAGGACTACTAATAAACAATTGTTTCATTTACCTTAACTTCCTACAACCTCCACTTTTCTCTGGACCCTCACTCCTATCAAAGAATTAGAAAAACTCTGAGTTGAGCATCTGAATTTATTTAGGTATAAAAATTTTTCTATGAGCTGATACTAACATGTTTCAATACCACTGTAGGATCCAGTTTACCTTTGAGAAAAAGGACAATCTATCTGCGCCTTAATTAATTATTCTATTGGGTTTTCTATTCTATTTGGTATTAATCTACCCTATTTTATTGTCAAATCTAAATTCTCCTTGTTTTCTTTTTATAATTTTTTTCTTTACTATTTTCAATCCGTATTTTCTAAAAGCTCTGTCTTTGATAGGATTCTGTGTTCATTACCCAAAATGTAAAGAGTAAGAAAGGATCTTGGATTTTGCTCTACTGTAAAGAAAACATCACAATCCATTGCTTCTTGGATAGTGATAAAAGAAACCAATGCTACTAAGCCCAATGCAATATTATTTTAATGGCAAGGACAGTAGCCAGTATGGTATCACTTGTCTATGAAATTTCTATAAGCTCACACTGAAACTGAGTGGTGTACATAGTCCCAGGAGAAACAAATAATAAAAGAGTACAGTAATTTAGAGCTAACTCTTTTCGAATGGACAGAAAATGTGACATCTCAATGCTCCAAAGAGAACATTTCCTTAAAAACCAATTGTTTTTGCCTATTTTAAAAGCTATTAACTATACTAATGTTATAAACCATGACCAACAACAAATTATTCTGCATCTTCAAATATATCTTAATGAAAATTCGTGATATTTGTACAGAAATTTTTGCCAATTCCTGAGCCAAAGATCTAAGAACAAATGGTGTGCCAACCTCTGTTCCTAGCTTTGAGAATATAGCAATAACTATATGTTATATAAGTATGACACAATTCTTTTCTCTGTTTTTGAACATATATTTACATTGGTAGGGAGAACATGAATATTAATAGGCTCATACAATCATAGATACCTCAATTCCTAGTTTTCTGAATGTTTGAAAATAACTGTAAGTGGAATACAGCAAACTAACATTCTAAAAATGAATGCTTGAAAAAGCATTTCGGATTGAAGGTAGAAGTTTAAAAACTGCATGAAAATGCTGTCAAGTCTTAAGAACAATTTTAGCAATTAGGAAAATGCTAGATCTTCCTGGAAGCTATAACAAAGTAAAATATTGGTGCATCCTAAATGATTCTTACCCATTGTAGCTGGGCATAGCGATGGAAATGTAATCACATACTCTACACTGGTTACAGCCTTGGCTGGTTGTAAATGACGCTTTAATTTCCTCAGATGAAATGATGAGATAAGAGCCAAGCTTTATGAATGCATAGCTTGGACTATCCTTAGGCCTAGTCCTGGAAGCTTTGAACCTCTGGACAATCTAATCTGTAAACCCAGACCTTGAAGGCTTTAGGTTCCTGGCTCCATTTGCTAACCTAGGCCTAGAATGTTTCATTTTGCAAGACTTGCTGCTGAATAATCTCATCTTTTATACTCTACTTTCAGTGGTTGGTTTAACTCAGTTGTTATGGCCCTAACTCCTCTGCAAAATGATTCATTCAAATTATCTTGTCTCAGCTTCTGACTAAATTGTTCTACTTGGAAGAACTGCCTGTGAACTCCACAAACCAAACTGAACACTCGAAACTAAATTATTTGAACTGACTAATTCCTTTTTCCCTCAGGTCTCTTAAGTGGCCTCTCTTTCTTGTCTGTTCTGGTAAGATTGAATGTATACTTTGAATTATTCTGTCAAATATTTCTCTGATTGGTCAACTTTCTCTGACTGGGCAACTACTCCTAAATTAGCTGACAATGTTTGAGATTAAATGTGTGGACTTGATGCCTCATTGTAGGGGATGCCAGGCAGGACAGGGAAGCAGGATTGGGTGGGTTGGTGAGCTGTCTGAACGGTGATGAAATAGGGGGTTGTCAGAGGGGAAATGAGGAAAGGGGATAACATTTGAAATGAAAATGAAGAAAATATCTGTAGTGGCTATTCCTGGTTTTCAACTTGACTATATGTGGAATGAACTACAATCTAGAATTGGAAGGCTCACCTATGATCCTAATCTGGAGGCTCAGAGATATAAGTTTCTCTTATATCTCTGGACTTAGCATGGAGATCTTGAAGCATGGATTCCAGTTCAAGGTCATCTGGGATTAAAGGTGTGGAGACATACACTGTTAATCCCAGATTATGGCTATGGATTCTAGTTCAAGATCACCTGGGACTAAAGGCATGGATACATACACCTTTAATCTGGGCTACACCTTCTACTGGAGATATATATAAGGACATTGAAAGAAGGAAGACTGCTTCTTCCTTGCCGGCTTGCTTCGTGGGACTGAGCAACTGCAAGATCCTTGGACTTCCATCCACAGCTGCTGCTGACTACTGTTGGGGAGTTGGACTACAGACTTTAAGTCATCGACAAATTCCCTAACTATATAGAGACTGCCCATTCGAACTGTGACTCTAGAGAACCCAGACTAATACAGAAGTGGTACCAGAAGTGGTTCTAGAGGAGCAGAAGTATAAGGATGAATGTTTCAAATTTTGGAGTTGGTTGGTTGACCCACCAGCACTCTCAATTACTGAAACCTCTCCAGATTCTCTCCCTCCTGGGAGCTCAGGGGATATTGAAAACCCATGGATGAAACTATATTTCAAGCTTAAAGAAGCTAAGGCCTTTGATTATCTTGATGAATCAGGTGATTTGGTGGTATACAATATGTTCTACAAGTTGGGGAAAAAATCGGAAAATGATTTTGTTAGCTGGTTACTCTTAGCATCTCGGGAAAAAGCAATGAAGGAGTTGTGTGATAAAATCGAACAGCTCCAGACTCAAGTAAACAATCTAAAACTTTCCAAGTGTGCCCTTGAAGAGAATCTTCTTTCCAGCAGCCATAGAGCTCAAGTAGCAGAAAATCAAACTGAAGCACTCATTATAAGGTTGGCTAAAATACAGCGAAAATTCAAGTCTCAACCTCAGAGGGTGTCAGCAGTTAAAGTAAGGGCATTAATTGGCAAAGAATGGGATCCTGTAACTTGGGATGGGGATGTGTAGGAAGACCCTGTTGAAATTGAGAACTTTGAATCTTCAGATTTTCAAGGATTTGCTCCACCTGAAGAAGTAGTACCCTCGGCCCCACCCCTTGAATTAATGCCTTTTCCACTTGAGGAAAGTAATCCCTCAGAGCCTGATAGACCAGCAGTGACTTTTACTGACAATACTGATTTTTCTCATGGCCCACCAATAGTTTCTTCTAGACCTATAACCAGACTCAAGGCAAAACAGGCCCCTAGAGGGGAGGTAGAAAGTGTAGTCCATGAGGAAATACACTATACTACTAAGGAGCTTAATGAGTTTGCTAATTCATTCAAGCAGAAGTCTGGGGAATATGCATGGGAATGGATTTTAAGGGTGTGGATAATGGTGGAAGGAACATAAAACTAGAGCAAGCTGAGTTTATCGGCATGGGCCCTCTGAGTGGAGATTCTAGGTTTAATATAGAAGCTCGCACAGTTTAAAAAGGTGTCAAAAGGTTGTTTGATTGGTTGGCTGAAGTATTTATTAAAAGATGGCCTACTGAAAAGGAGTTGGAGATGCCTGATATCCCTTGGCTTAGTATTGATGAAGGGATTTTAAGGCTTAGGGAAATTGCAATGCTAGAGTGGATACTTTGTATAAAACCTAATCCCCCACAATGGGAAGGTCCAGAAGATATGCCCTTCACCAGGCCTATAAGACGCAAACTGGTGAGAGGGGCACCGGCACATTTAAAGAGTTTTGTTCTTGCCCTTTTCCTTGTGCCAGACCTTAGGGTTGGAGATGCTGCTGCTCAATTAGATGAATTAAATTCAATGGGTTTAATCGGGCCCCGAGTTAACAAGGGCCAGGTGGCAGCATTGAATCGCCAGAAACAAAGTGATCATAGTTTTTATAATGGACAGTGTAGACAAAACAATGTTTATAATGACGTACCCGGTAATGGGCAGAGAGGTGGAATTTATAATGGTATGACTCATTTGGACCTTTGGTACTGGCTAATCAATCATGGTGTTCCCAGGGATGAAATGCATAGGAAACCTACTGCATATCTATTTGAGCTGTATAAGCAGGAAAATCCTCAAACAAATGATAAAAAGCCTGCATTGAATCAGGGCAAAAGGCAATCTCGGCCAGTGAATCAATTTCCAGACTTGAGCCAGTTTGCAGATCCAGAACCCCTTGAATGAAGGGGTGGCCAGGTTCCCCCGAGGAAGGATTTTGATAAGACACCTAAAAGTTTTGCTGTTACTCTTTCTCCAATTCTTCCCTAGAGGGACCTAAGGCCTTTTACAAGGGTAACTGTACACTGGGGGAAAGGAAATAATCAGACTTTCAAGGGTCTATTGGATACTGGTTCTGAATTGACACTGATCCCAGGAGATCCCAAGAAACATTGTGGCCCTCCAGTTAGAGTAGGGGCTTATGGAGGACAGGTGATTAATGGAGTTTTGATGGATGTCCGACTCACAGTAGGTCCAGTGGGTCCCCGAACACATCCTGTGGTCATTTCCCCAGTTCCAGAATGTATAATTGGGATAGATATACTCAGAAATTGGCAGAATTCTCACATTCGTTCCCTGTCCTGTAGAGTGAGGGCTATTATGGTTGGAAAGGCAAAATCGAAGCCTTTAGAGTTGCCTCTGCCAAAGAAAATAGTGAATCAAAAACAGTATCGTATTCCTGGAGGAATTGCAGAAATTACTGCCACGATCAAGGACTTGAAAGATGCAGGGGTGGTGGTTCCCACCACATCTCCCCTTAACTCTCCCATCTGGCCAGTGCAGAAGACAGATGGATCATGGAGGATGAGAGTTGACTATAGAAAATTAAATCAGGTAGTAACTCCAATTGCAGCTGCTGTACCAGATGTAGTTTCGTTACTTGAGCAAATTAACACATCTCCTGGAACCTGGTATGCAGCTATTGACCTGGCAAATGCCTTATTCTCAGTACCTGTCCATAAGGACCACCAGAAGCAATTTGCTTTCAGTTGGCAAGGCCAGCAGTATACCTTTACAGTTTTGCCTCAAGGATATATTAACTCTCCTGCCCTGTGTCATAACTTAGTTAGAAGGGATCTTGATCATTTGTCTCTTCCACAAAATATCACATTGGTGCACTATATTGATGACATTATGCTGATTGGAACAAGTGAGCAGGAAGTAGCAACCACTTTGGATTCATTGGTAACACATATGCGTATCAGAGGATGGGAAATAAATCCAACCAAAATTCAAGGACCATCTACCTCAGTGAAATTCTTAGGAGTACAATGGTGTGGGGCATGCAGAGATATTCCTTCTAAGGTGAAAGGTAAGTTATTGCACCTGGCCCCTCCCACTACCAAGAAAGAAGCACAACGTTTAGTGGGTCTATTTGGATTCTGGAGACAGCACATTCCTCACTTGGGTGTGTTACTCAGGCCTATTTACCAAGTGACAAGGAAAGCTGCTAGCTTTGAGTGGGGCCCAGAACAGGAGAAGGCTCTTCAACAGGTCCAGGCTGCTGTGCAGGCTGCATTACCACTTGGACCATATGATCCAGCAGACCCAATGGTACTTGAGGTGTTGGTGGCAGATAGAGATGCTGTTTGGAGCCTCTGGCAGGCCCCTGTAGGTGAATCACAGAAGAGACCTTTGGGATTTTGGAGCAAAGCTTTACCGTCATCTGCAGACAACTACTCTCCCTTTGAAAAACAACTCTTGGCCTGCTATTGGGCCTTAGTGGAAACTGAACGTTTGACAATAGGACACCAAGTTACTATGCGACCTAAACTCTCCATCATGAGTTGGGTGTTATCAGACCCTCCAAATCATAAAGTAGGGCGTGTACAACAGCAGTCCATTGTCAAATGCAAGTGGTATATATGTGATCGGGCCAGAGCAGGTCCTGAAGGCACAAGCAAGTTACATGAAAAAGTTGCTCAGATGCCTATGGTTTCTACTCCTGTTACAATGCCATCTGCTGCCAAGCATACACCTATAGCCTCATGGGGTGTTCCCTATGACCAGCTGACTGAAGAAGAGAAGACTAGGGCCTGGTTTACTGATGGCTCTGCACGTTATGCAGGCACCACCCAGAAGTGGACAGCTGCAGCATTACAACCCCTTTCAGGGACAACCCTGAAAGATACAGGTGAAGGAAAATCTTCACAGTGGACAGAACTTCGGGCAGTGCACATGGTGTTACAGTTTGTTTGGAAGAAGAAATGGCCAGATGTATGATTGTTCACTGACTCATGGGCTGTAGCCAATGGATTGGCTGGATGGTCTGGGACGTGGAAAGATCACGATTGGAAAATTGGTGAGAAAGATATTTGGGGAAGAAGTATGTGGATAGATCTTTCCAAGTGGACAAAGGATGTGAAGATATTTGTGTCCCATGTAAATGCTCACCAAAAGGTGACTTCAGTTGAGGAGTTCAACAATCAAGTGGATAAGATGACGCGTTCTGTGGACAGTCAGCCTCTTTCCCCAGCCACCCCAGTTATTGCCCAGTGGGCACATGAAAAATGTGGCCATGGTGGCCGAGACGGAGGTTATGCTTGGGCTCAGCAACATGGACTTCCACTCACCAAGGCTGACCTGGCTACAGCTGCTGCTGAATGCCAGATCTGCCAACAGCAGAAACCAACACTGAGCCCCAGATACGGCACCATTCCTCGAGGTGACCAGCCAGCAACCTGGTGGCAGGTTGACTACATTGGACCACTTCCCCTATGGAAAGGACAACGTTTTGTTCTTACTGGAGTAAATACTTATTCTGGTTATGGATTTGCCTTTCCTGCACGTAATGCTTCTGCCAAAACCACCATCTTTGGACTCACAGAATGCCTTATCTATCGTCATGGTATTCCACACAGTATTGCTTCTGACCAAGGAACTCATTTCACATCCAGAGAAGTGTGACAGTGGGCCCATGATCATGGAATTTACTGATCTAACCATGTTCCCCATCATCCAGAAGCAGCTGGTCTGATAGAAAGATGGAATGGCCTTTTGAAGACACAGTTACAGCGCCAATTAGGTGGCAACAGCATGGAGGGCTGGGGCAGAGTTCTTCAGAAGGCAGTATATGCTTTGAATCAGCGTTCAATATATGGTACAGTTTCTCCCATAGCCAGGATTCATGGGTCCAGGAATCAAGGGGTGGAAAAGGGAATAGTTCCACTCACTATCACTCCTAGTGACCTGCTAGGAAAATTTTTGCTTCCTGTCCCCACAACTTTAGGTTCTGCTGGCCTAGAAGTTTTGGTTCCAGAGGGGGGAGTGCTCCTACCTGGAACCACAACAAACATTCCATTAAACTGGAAGCTCAGATTTCCCCCTGGCCATTTTGGGCTTCTAATGCCCTTAAACCATCAGGCTAAGAAAGGAATAACTGTGTTAGGAGGGGTGATAAATCCAGATTACAGTGGGGAAATTGGATTGCCTCTCCACAATGGAGGTAAGCAGGATTATGTCTGGAGAGCAGGAGATCCCCTAGGGCGTCTCTTAGTACTACCATGTCCTGTGATTAAAGTCAATGGGAAACTACAACAGCCTAATCCAAGCAGGATGAGGAAGGATGACCCATCAGGAATGAAGGTATGGGTCAATCCTCCAGGAAAAGAGCCAAGACCTGCTGAGGTGCTTGCTGAAGGTGAAGGAAATACAGAATGGGTAGCAGAGGATGGTAGTTATAAATACCAGCTAAGGCCACGTAACCAGTTGCAGAAACGAGAATTATAAGTAATATGAATGCTTCTATCCTATTTTGTTAAGGATACATTTGTCTTCCAATTCCTTTAATATCAATTGGTATTGAGACACTAAAAGAATGTTCACAAGGGACATTGCCCCATTGTAAATTTACAAATGTGTTTGCGATTGTACAAGGAATAGTTATATCATGTTAGGCGTATTCATGACCTTGTTATTGTTTCATGTGGACATGAGATATTACCTGTGTCAAATTGACAAGGGGTGGATTGTAGTGGCTATTCCTGGTTGTCAACCTGACTATATGTGGAATGAACTACAATCTAGAATTGGAAGGCTCACCTATGATCCTAATCTGGAGGCTCAGAGATATAAGTTTCTGACCTGGACTTAGCATGGAGATCTTGAAACATGGATTCCAGTTCAAGGTCATCTGGGATTAAAGGTGTGGAGACATACACTGTTAATCCCAGATTATGGCTATGGATTCTAGTTCAAGATCACCTGGGGTTAAAGGCATGGATACATACACCTTTAATCTGGGCTACACCTTCTACTGGAGATATATATAAGGACATTGAAAGAAGGAAGACTGCTTCTTCCTTGCCGGCTTGCTTCGTGGGACTGAGCAACTGCAAGATCCTTGGACTTCCATCCACAGCTGCTGCTGACTACTGTTGGGGAGTTGGACTACAGACTTTAAGTCATCGACAAATTCTCTAACTATATAGAGACTGCCCATACAATCTGTGACTCTAGAGAACCCAGACTAATACAATATCTAACAAAGCAGAGACTGCACTAAAAATTTGTTTTCAAGTTCAGAAAAAGAAAAGAAAGAAAGAAAGAAAGAAAGAAAGAAAGGAAGGAAGGAAGGAAGGAAGGAAGGAAGGAAGAAAGAAAGAAAAAAGAAACAAACAAATCTGAGCAAGCCAGGCAAAGCAATCTAGTAAGCAACACCCTCCCATGGCCTCTGCATCAGCTCCTAACTCCAAGTTTCTGCCCCATGTGAGTCCTTGGCCTGACTTCCTTTGGTAATGAACAGCAATGTGGAAGTATAAGCTGAATAAATTCTTTCTTCCAGCCTTCCTGAAAAAATAAAACAAACAACAACAAAAAATAAATAAAAATAAAAATAAATAAATGTGGGTACTAAAGGCGTGTCTACATTCTAGCCAGTTCATAACATTGGATGTGATCCCTTGCTAGAATACCCATATAGAATTAATTCGTTTACAGCTAGTTTAGGGAGAGTTATAAGGGAGATTATAAAAATCAGTAATAAATGTGAGTTTAACTCTTAAATCCCTAATTTCGTGGATCATGTCCTTAACCTGTTCTGAGTAAAGAGTGTGTTTCTGTCTGGGAATATCATTAGAGGTGCTCAATCAATCAGGAATGTAATTTTTCTACAGAAGCAAACTGTGATGAATCCGAAAACACAGAATCTAGGTTCCCCTGAGTTTTCGAAAATATGTCCCCAAAGCAGGCAAAGGTACCAGGGACAGACTTCACAAGACCAAGCTATACAAACATAACATATATGTAGAAGGCCTAGGTCAGGCCAAAGTAGGGAAATTCCCTGGATTTCAGATCAGTCTCTATGATTCCCTGTGAGCCCAGTTTACTTGATTCTGTGGTTTTTCTTGTAGTGTCTTTACCCATCTGCATCCAACAATTCTATCCCCCCTTCTATCACAAGATTCCATGAGCTCTGTCTGCCTAATGTTTGTAGGTCTTACATCTGTTTCTATCAGTTGATAATGAAGCCTCCCTGATGAAGATTGCCGTAGGCTCCACTCTATTCAGTGTATTAGAATATCATAAGGAATCATTTAATTGACTTTATTTTTAGCCAGCCATGTTTGGTTCTATCCTGGTTACTGGGCTAATCCAGCCTCTGTGTCCTGGGCCTCTAGGCAGTTTCATGGGGGAAGAGGAGGAGGCTCCAGTTCAAGGCATGGGTCTTAAGGTAAAGAACTTGTTGTTTAGCCACCTCCATAAACTCAATTCCACTTTTATAACAGCAAATCTTACAGGCAGAAAAAAAATTGTATGTTGAAGGTTTTGTGCCTGGATTGATGTCCTAACCCCTTTACTGGAAGTCTTACCTGATTTGAGAAAATGGCCAGAAAAAGACTCAGAGTTCTTTATGTAATTTGGATATTAGCCCTCTGTTGCTTCCAGGGTTGGTGAAGATATTTTCCCAATCTGTAGGCTATCGGTTTGTCCTATTGATGGCATCCATTGCCTTGCAGAAGCTTTTCAGCTTCATGTTGATTTTAGTGCCTGCACTATTGATTTTCTGTTCAAGACGTTATCTCCTGTGTCAATGAATTCAAGGCTATTCCCCACTTTCTATTTTATCATATTCACTGTATCTGGATTTTTTGAAATCTTTGATCTAGATATAGATATGGGTCTACTGCATTCTTCATGCTGATATCCATTTATACCACCACCATTAGCTGAATATACTTTCTCTTCTCCATAGTGTATTTCTGGCTTTGTTAAAAGAGTTAGGTCTCCACAAAGAATCTGGATTTATTTCTGGTTCTATGATTTGATTCCACTGATCAGGAATTTTGCCAATATCATTTGGATTTTCTTACTATGACAGTGTGGTAGTGCATGAACCAGGAATGGTTCTAAGCTTTTTATCCTAAAGGTGTGTTGTATTTTCTGCAGTGTTTCTCAGATATGAGAAAGGAAGAAAATCTGTAAAAATGACATCTTAATTCTGAACATTTATATTCCAAAAACAAGTGGATTCAGATTTGTAAAAGAAAGATTTTGAAAGCTTAAGTCATAATTGAACCACACACATTGATAATGGGAGATTTTAATACATCACTCTCACCTATGAATTGGCCAGCCAGTCAAAAACTAAAGAAAAAAATAATGGAGTTAAGAGATATTATAAATCAAATGGATATAACAAGTATCTACAGAACAGTTTAACAAAATACAAAATAATATACCTTTTTATACTGCTTCTCCAGAAATTTTGTTCAAAATTGGCCACTTACTTGGTCACAGAGTAAGTCCCAACTGATACAAGAATTGAAATAACCCCTTGTATCAGATCAGACCACCATGGATTGAAGTTCAATACCATCAACAACAGAAATAAGAAAAAGCCTATGCATTTGTGGAAACTGGACAACTCTCTACTGAATGACTACTGGTTCAAGGCAGAAATACAGAAAGAACTGAAGAACTTTCTTGAATTCAATGAAAATGCATGCACGACAGACACAAACTTATAGAACACAATGAAAGCAGTGCTAAGATAATGGATCATAGCTGTAATTGTGGTCATAAATAAATTAGAGTGATCTCATAATAGTAACTTAAAGCTATGCAATCAAGAGAAGCAAACACACTGAAGAGGAATAGAGCAGAAAAGAATCAACCTCCCACCTGAAATCAATTAAATAGCTACAAAGAAAAACACAAAAATATTTGTTCTATAAGAAAATCAACAAGATAGACAAACCCTTACACATAGTAACTAAAAGGCTGAGAGAGAATATCCAAATTAACAAAAACACAAAAAATAGGGGGACACAACAACAGACCCTGAACAAATTCAAGGAATCATTAAGTCAAAAACCTCAACAAAAGACAAAACTCTAAAAGAAATGGAAAATTTTATTCATACATACCAATTGAAAAGTTTCAAATTAGATCAAATAGACAGTTGAAATAGATCTATAAATCCTAAGAAAATAAAACCAGTCATTAAAAACTTTAAAAAAAAAAGATCCCTGGAGCTGAAGGGGGTTGCAGCACCACAGGAGGAACAACAGTATGAGTCATCCAGTACTCTCAGAGCTCCCAGGGACAAAACCATCAACCAAACTGTACACATGGAGTTACCCAGGGCTCGAGACACAAAGGATGGTCTTGTTAGACATCAAAGTCAGCAGAAGATGGCCTTGTTAAACATCAAAGGGAGGAGATGCCCTTGGTCCTGGAAAGACTTGATGTCATAGTATAGAGGAATACCAGGACAGGGAAGCAGGGGAGGGTTGATTTGGGAAGGGGAGATGGCTTATGGAATTTTCAGGGAGGAGGAACCAGGAAAAGGGACAACATTTGAAATGTAAATAAAGAATATACCTAATTTAAAAAAGCCCAGGGACAGGAAGTTTTAGTGCAGAATTCTGCCAGACTTCCAAGGAAGAACTAATACTAGTACTCCTCAAATTATTCTACAAAATAGAAAATGAAAGGAAATCAAGATGTTCCCTAGATCCAACAGGGATGACATTAGATGAAATATCCAACAAAGGAGAGAGAGAACCTGTAGAGATGATAGCTAGAGGTTAGACATGCTCCTCCCCCCACCCTGCCCTGATCTCCCTGGTTTAATGGACAGGACCACTCACCCATCTCAAAAATTTAACACAGAAGTATGCCTGTCTAAAGGAAATACAGGGACAAAGTGTGGAGCAGAGATTAAAGGAAAGGCCATCTAGAGACTGCCCCACCTAGGACTCCATCCCATATACAGTCACCAAACTCAGACACAATTGTGGATGCCAAGAAGTACTTGCTGAAAGGAGCCTGATATTGTATCCTGAGAGGCTCTGCCAGAGTCTGACCAATACAGATGTGGATGCTAACAGCCAACCATTGGACTGAGCATGGGACCCCAATGGAGGAGTTAGGGGAAGGACTAAAGGAGCTGAAGGAGTTTGCAACCCCACAGGAAGAACAACAATATCAACTAACCAGACCTTCCAGAGCTCCCAGGGACTAAATCACTAACTGAAGAGTACACATGGAGGGACCCATCTCTCCAAATGCATAAGTAGCAGAGGATGGCATTTTCTGCTTTTCAAAGGTAGGAGAAGTCCTTGGTCCTGTGAAAAAGGCTTGATGCTCCAGAGTGGAAAAATGCTAGGGTGGAGAGGCAGGAGTAGGTGGGTGGCTGGGGGAGCACCCTCATAGAAGTAGGAGAGAGGGCGGGTAGCATAGGGGTTTTGTGGAGGGGAAACCGAGAAGGGGGATAACATCTGAAATGTCAATAAAAAATAACCAATTAAAAAATAGAAAATGTAAGGGTTCTTATATTAATTGATTGCAGTGGCATTGTCTCAAATTTAAAATTCACTCTGTCACATAGCACAAACCTGTGACAGTACTTAATATGCTATTGTGTACTCCATCTTGAAAATTACAGTTTAAAACACAATCACCTGTTTTTACAAACAATTGTTTTTAAGAAGAAACAACACACTAATGATGATCTGAAGACAGATATAGTCAACCAAGGTTTGTTTGACCATTACTATATTGGAATAACTTTCCAACACTTTCTGGACTTTTTGTTGGAGTAAACCCATTAACAAGAAATAGATTTACAGGAGGAAAACAAATGCACACTTATTATTGATCCATTTTCTAGTGGAAGATACACTGAATGAGTAGATTTCACAGGAATGGTTTTGAGTTCCAGTTTAGAACAAAGTGTTTTCACAAAACTGCGAAGGCAAGCGCAGAAAGGTGTCTGGGAAGCAAGATACTAGGCAAACAGTCTCCTTCAAAGTTGAGATGCCTCTGGTACCATGCACAGCCTCCTAAGGTTCTCAAGTAGTTCTCAGTGGTCGATTTGGGTGCCTCTGTAGACAGAAGACCAGTGACCTTTGTGTAGAAAATTTATGTTCTCCTTTTAGATAAATCATTAGAAAGGGACCGTTTTAGAATATTGTTTATTTATAATTGTTCTTCAATAGTATGTCACATATTGGATGAGATATTCTTGTCTCCTACATAATTAATTTTTAGTAGGCTGACATAAATTTCTATTTTATAGTGAACATTGGAGTACTTTTTAATGAACAATGAAAATGGCTTTTTAGATAATGCCATTTTCTTCCCTAGGAGAAATACATATTGTTTTTCTGGTTACATTAGAAAACACCCCATTAATTCTGGTTTCATTAGATGCAAAATCCTTCTACCCAACATGTAAATCAGAGTTCCACAGACTGTCTATGTCTCATTAGTTAGAACTGTTGAATCTCCCATCCATCTCAGTTATTGGACCAGAATCTCCTTTTAACTAAGGTTTTTAGGCAATACCTATGTTGATTAAACTTTGCAACGTATTAAATTTATTGTTGTACATGTTCTCTGAGCAGTTCAATTCCTCGGGTAAATAATTTTAATTTTGTAAAGGTATCATAATTCAAACTGTAAGATGTGTTAGGAATCATTTTTTTTTTAAAAATGTAATGTTAGAGGAAGTGGAGCCATATTACAAGGAATCAATTACACTCTTGATATTTGTTAACATTTCTAAATCTATTAATTTATTTAACATCTGCTGCACACTGAGTCAAACACCACTATCTCCAGACAGATTCAGGAATTCCCCCATCGATTCCGCTGGATGAGGTATTCAGTACATAGTGGGCACCCTGCAGATCACTCATGTCAGGAAATCTCTGAAAATAAAGTACACATGGCATACGCTTCTGGAATGGAGTCTGTTGTAATCAGCTAGGAGATCGTGAGAAGGTGCAACTGTGTGAAAAAGAGAAAGCTAGACTACCGCAAGAGATGCCGGGAAAAGTTTTCTTTGGGTAGGGTTGAATCTGCTGTTTAAAAGTTGACCTACCAAGAAAAAGCAAGTGAGGCTCGGAGTTTCCTGGGAAGGGGACATGCAGATTGTTCAGAGAGTTGCCGGACTAGATGCCTGTCCGGACCTGGTCAAGCGCACCACAGAATGTTCCCAGGACTTCCAGAATCTTTGCTTGGGAGGGCTGGCACTGACAAAAAGGACTGGGGGGGGGGGGAGTTGGGAGGGGGAGGGAAGCAGCCCGGTGGTGGGTTGTCCGGCCACGCCCCCAGCCGTTTTCTCCACCCACGACACCACCTCCTTCCTTGAGCCCAGCAGCGGACGCTAGGGAGCGAGCCAGAGGGGCGGGGGGAGGAACGCGGTTCCCCCACCAAAGTGTGAAAGAGCAAACAGTGCTAGCCAGCGAGCTCCGGGTTCCTGCCGCCTGCAGTCTGTGACCTGGTGAGCTTCAGTTTACAGCCAGGATCCTCCTGGGCGCCTGCGGCCACGGGGTGCGGGGTGGGTGGCCAGGGACGAGGCCCAGGCGCGCGCGCTCTCCGCCGCGGGGCGGGCGGGGTGGCTCCTGCTCCCAGCACGGGACAGACGGGGTCTTCCAGCGCTGGGCCTGAGCTGCAAACCCCCACCGCATTGCTCTCTCTAGGCTTGGCTGGAAGGCTAAGCCTGCAGAACACAGGGTCTGTTTGTGCTCGGGAACCAGCTACCAGCTGTTGGGATGGAGGCGGATGGAGGGCCTGTCCTGGCTGGCCACTTGTAAGTTGTTGCTGAGTTGGAAGAGAAGGAAAGTCTAAGGCTGCGAGCTGAAGGCAGATTGCCAACTACCAGGAGAGGACATTGGTTTCTGGCTTTTTTTCCCCTTTGACTAGGAGTTGCCTGGATCAAGGAAAGTCCATCTGGATTCTGCAGCTGGACCTCTAAGGGGGTCACTGGAAGCCACCGAGCAGGTCCTGAGTTGTGACTGCGCTTCCCCTCTTGCAGGAAGATATATCCTTGGAAGCTGCAGGGCACGGGCTTGTTGTGTTGGCGTAAACAAACCAAAGAAGCCAAGAAGAAAAACCATGAGTCTGGAAGCTAAGTACCGTGCAGCTTCCCTGTATGTGGGTGACCTCCACGAAGATGTTACGGAGGACGTGCTGTTCAGGAAGTTCAACGCAGTGGGGCCGGTGTTGTCCATCCGAATCTGCAGGGACCTGATCTCCCAACGTTCTCTAGGCTACGCCTATGTCAATTTTCTTCAGGTGAAGGATGCCCAGAAGGCCCTAGAAACCATGAACTTCGATGTGATCAAAGGTAAATCCATCCGTCTCATGTGGTCTCAACGGGATGCTTGCCTGAGGAAATCGGGAATCGGGAATGTGTTTATCAAGAATCTGGACAAATCCATTGATAATAAAACCTTGTATGAACACTTCTCACCTTTTGGAAAGATCATGTCCTCCAAGGTGATGACTGATGGGGAAGGCTCCAAGGGCTATGGCTTCGTGCACTACCAAGACCAGAGAGCAGCAAACAGGGCCATTGAGGAGATGAATGGGAAGCTGCTGAGGGAAAGCACCTTGTTCGTGGCCAGATTCAAAAGCCGCCAGGATCGGGAGGCTGAGCTCAGAGACAAACCAGCGGAATTCACCAATGTGTATGTCAAAAACTTTGGGGATGACATAGACGATGAGCAGCTCAGGAAAGTTTTCAGTAAATACGGCCAAACTCTGAGTGTTAAGGTGATGAAAGATGCCACTGGGAAGTCCAAAGGCTTTGGATTTGTGAGTTTTCATAGCCACGAGGCTGCAAGAAAGGCAGTTGAGGACATGAATGGACAGGACATAAACGGGCAGACGATTTTTGTCGGCAGAGCCCAGAAGAAGGTAGAACGACAGGCCGAGTTAAAGGAAATGTTTGAGCAGATGAAGAAGGAAAGAATCCGTGCACGCCAGGCAGCTAAGCTCTACATTAAGAACCTGGATGAAACCATCGACGATGAAACACTTCGCAAGGAATTTTCTGCCTTTGGAGCCATCTGCAGAGTTAAAGTGATGCAGGAGGCAGGGCGGAGCAAAGGCTTTGGCTTGATCTGCTTCTTCTCCCCGGAGGCAGCCGCTAAAGCAATGGCTGAGATGAATGGCCGCATCCTTGGCTCCAAACCCCTCAACATTGCGCTGGGTCAGAAGCACTGAGTCCAGCATGACCGAGCCTACCTCGCAATCTGAGCAGCAGCTAGGAGAACAATATTGTTCTCCATCTATTGGTGCTATAAAGAAGGGTAATCTTCAAAACCCAGTGGCTGCTTAATTCATTGCATTCGTGCAACGAAATGTGTATACAAAACATTTCATTGTATGTGAAAGAAAAAAATGTATTAGAAGCTTGGTTCGTTTTACAGGGCATATCTTCATTTTTTTTTAAATCCTATTTTCTACTATTTAGAACTGTTTAGTTGATTACATTTATATTTTGAATGCAGTGAAGCAAATAGTTGTAACAAATATTTTCTTCTTTCAGGTTTGTATCTTGTGAGCTTTAATTTTTCCTATAAAAATTGCCCATGACGAATTTATTTTTTTAAACTACCAGAAACCTTAACATTTTTTTTTTTGGCAATTCAAAATGTAGAAATTAGTAGACAGAATTCAGTTAAATCATATATTTTATTTCTGGATTAATCCCTTCAAGCCAAAGTTCTAATATACATGCATAAACATATTATGGCATATTTGGTTTTATTTTATTTTAAGATAGTACTAGAGCTTTCTGGGTTTTTGTTATAGTTTGGTTCTTACACTTTTTGTGCATTTACTGTAATCTGCTTTTTTTAAATGTCTAATTTCACTCCAATAGTAAAGTCTTACTTTTTCTACTCTCTTATATTATATACATCTATTTACGCTGTTTATGGTCTTTTAACTTCATCTTAAATTGCGCCACAGGCATGTGGTTCAATGTTATGCATGTTTAGGTTTTCATGAGATGAAAGTCGTGAAAGTCATATCTATGAAACTCAGAAACTCCATAGAATGCAAATCTTGAAAAAAAAATCTTCATGTTATAATAATCTATCCTGGGGTTCAGAATATATGTGCCTTGTCTTTATAAATCTCCACCCCCTTTCATTAGATTGTGTTCGCTCTTGCGTTTGTTTGCCTTGGCCTTGGCTGGTGTGACTTGCTGAGTGTTTTATTTTGACATTCTTCTCACATGATGTCTCTAATCTGTCCATAAATTTTAGCTCATTTTTACACGTCTTTACAAAGACACTGTCATACTGGCTTTTCATACAGACTACCTCAAATCTATTTGAAATAAGAGGTAATAGTTATTTATATTAAACTTACTCATTATCTTAAAAATGTTACCAAAGGTTTGAAAACACTTGTTCTTTCTGCTGCTTTCCACTCTTTCCTGTTCTTTGGTTCTTCTCCATTTTCTCTTGTTTGGTTATTTCTTATTACAACTTTTTATGTATAAGATACATTTATTTCCTTAACAATATTTTATGGAAAAAGTTTCCTTTTGTGTTTATAAATCACACACACACACACACACACACACACACACACTTTGCACATTTTCTAAACTCAATGAGAAAAGATGAGAGTAAAAAAAAATAAAAATATTTCTAGAAGCATATTCTGGTAAAAAATATCTGCTGCATATTGTCCCTAACTTTTTATGTGTACACTAAGAGCTGATTTAGGAAAGGCGACATCAACAATTTCATTTGAAATAATTGTTTTGATGTTGATGTTGTCAGATGCTCATATGTAACTTTCTCGAGGAACGATTTACCTATTACGTAAGTGGCTTTTGACTTTGTACAATGGTTTTCCATGATTCCTAAACTCTAGGGAATTATGGATGGTTTTGCAATGCTTCTTCTCCCAGTATTGTCCTGTGCCAAGATAACTCAAAGGTATGCATTTTTCCCAACTAGTATTGATATGCTTCCAATTATTTTCTGGAAAAATAACTATAATTCATGACTTAAAAACAGTTTAAAATTTATTTTGATCTATTTCCCAAATACCTTAAAGATATTTCATACCAATAACATTTTCATTGTAGTACAGGCAAATGAACATTTCCATATTGTCCAAGGACCTAAATATTTTGTTAGGATCTGACAAATTCAGTATAGTTACAACAAATACCCACTAGTCTTTCATTTTTATGGTTTTAATATCTTCTTTTTGTATTGTCAAAGTTTCACCTGTTTCCATGGCATTAGTATTTCAATACTTGTAAATTTAATGTTTCAAGAACCTAAGCTATTTTTCTCTTGAGTAAATTTTATTTCCATGTATTTCTTTCACATCAAAAAATACTTTAAACTTCCCTTACCAAATTTTTTCACTTTGTTTACAGTTTGTAAAAATGCCCCAAAGACAAAATTTGTACTCAAGTTTTTCAGTATCTCATTGAGATGATGTTTTACTTGTGATTTGTTCTAAATACTTTAAAATGTCTGTATATACACATGTACATATACATGTGTATGAAGCATAAACAAGGAGGCAGGTAGACATATACATACAATCCATGTTGTCTTCCATTAATGTGTATGGTTCATATTATCAATATTTTCATAAACAAAACTTGTTTATATTTTGTATAAAGATTAGAATAATCCTTTTAGCTATGTCTTGTCTCTAAGCCCTTAAGCAATATATGTTTGTCTTAATACTGATATAAACTAACTCATATATGCACTTAAATCCATTGGCTTGCAGAATCTCTACCTAGATGTGTATTTTCAATCTCTACCTTGATGTGTATTTTCAATATCAGGAGAATCAGAACTTACCAGTACTAGACAGAACACAAGTGTGTCAGGTCAAACACTCTCTGGGATAGTTAATCTTCAAAAGTGTCCATATAATTGAACAATGATTGGTAAACCTAATATATATATATATACATATATATATATATACATATATATATATGCACTTTTCTCTTATGTGCACAAATAATTGGTTAAATGGTGTACCAGACACAGATATATTATTGTATCAGCTTAATAATGCAGTGTCTTAATGCCTTAGTAGAAGTTATATATTTCCAGTATTTAGCAAAAAATCTATAAGTCCATTCCCATTAATTTTTAAAATTTATTTAATCTAAATTTGTGTATGTTTGTGCATGTGCTTAAATTTGTGCATACATCTGCATGTGTGTGTGCATGTGTGTTTCAACAATTACATTGTATCTTCCTCAGTAACATTATTCATAAATTAAAAATTTTTGTACTCAAGTGCCTTGAATAAAAAAGACAATCTGCTTTGTTAATAAATAAAGGCTAATCCAAACAGAAATGCCTTTAGCCAGTATCTCTACTCCCCCTCCACGTACACTGTCTGTTCTGTTGTATAGATGACTATGTTTTACAGATGATGCAGCACATATGTACCTTGTTCCAGTTTTCAAAAGTTGTCAAATGGAAATTATTAAAATACAAATTAATGTTCTCTATATTCTTCAAAACCCAAAGAGACAATACTAAATAAAATTCAGTCTGTAAATGATGGATATGTCTGAGTTATTTATGTTCATTTTCATTTTCTGTTTCTAAGTGTAGGTGTTTATATTTCATGTTTCTAAAGGTTTCATAATTCTATGACCTGAAATTTGGTTCTGTACTTAATCAGGATTCAACAGCAGTTCTAATGTGTCGCCATTTTTCATGAGGAACAGTAGACTGTTGTGTTAGTTCAGAACAGTCCTCTATATATGAAATCATTAAAACATAATCATAAGAATGTCAAAAATGCATGATACCTTATAAATCTAAGTTTGACAAGATGGCTTTCTTTCTAACAGACACAGGGATGATCATACCATCACTAGATGAGAGGGAACATGAATGTGTGTTTGCTCCGTTCCTTCTCCTTCTCCTTCTCCTTCTCCTTCTCCTTCTCCTTCTCCTTCTCCTTCTCCTTCCCCTTCCCATTCAATAGCTTCCAAACTTCCACTGTGGAGGATCCACATGAGGGAGCTTGTCTCCTCTTCATCATCACCTAAAGACAGGCTGTGCCCAGCCAATGGGAGATAAGAGTTGCATTCTTGGTGCCTTAGATAGGGAATAACTTCCTCACATAAATGCTTCAGTGTCTTCCTGCATGTAAAAACTATAACAATTAACATCATAGAATTCATCAAAATTTTGGATGCTTAGGATTAATTTTTTTCTATTTTATTTTGAAATATACAATCATAATACGATTGTAGAAAACATACCAATGACTGTATATATATATATATATATATATATATTCATATATATATATATTTGTTGTTTATGAATATATTTTGACTCTTATTAACAGAAAAACTAACTCAAACTGAAAAAATATGTTGATTTCCAGACACTGGGAATAGAATACTACAGGAGTTAAGGATCTTCAGTCACCTTAGATCAGGTTTCTGCATACCTTTGCTGGAATCTTCTTATTCATCCCTTTCAATACCTTGGCTTATATTATCTGCCACTCATATGGTGGTTATGAATATTCCTATCAACACACAGACCCAGCCTTAATCAGATATTTTTTGAAACCATCCTTCTCAATTCTTATTGCTTAGCATTTGTACAGATGTGATCTGCCACTGACATAGTGAAAAGTATCAATTTACAAGCTTTGGGTAAAACAATCAGTAACCTAGGATGTTTTCCATTGTCTAAATCTAAATTAGAATTAGAATTTTCTCAACTTTTAAAATTACTTTCAGATATTGCTTTTTAGTCATTTATTATAGTTTTGTTTTGTTTTGTTTTACAAATAGTATACAAGAGTAAAACTAATGATTTCCTCCTACTTCCTTTTACATAATCACCAAGGGAAAGAAGTCAAGCAGATATATAGCCATAGTAAGTATAAAGCGAAATTTATTCTTATTTGGTAAGAGGATTCATGTTTGACAGTTTTAACTATTAGAGCTAAGTAGCACACTGAAAACTGCAACTGGAAATATCCAATTCAGTTTAGGTACCTGAATTACCAGTATACATAATTATTGAAAGTTTAGAAATGGTCAGGACTGAATCAATAGAGATCGCATTTACTAAGTGATCTCTTGACTTTCTTGACTTTCACTTCAGTGTAGCCCCAGTCTGTCTCATTTGCACACTCACTAATATCTCGATTAACAAAGAGGAAAAAAGACTCTTTAATGTACTCTGTAAATCAACCATTGTTATATAATACTTAATAAATTTAAAGAAGAACATTTCCTACTGACAAATATTAAGAACGTTCTAGAAAGTTGTACATGTACAAAATGGATAAAACTCTTTATACCTGTACTATTTTTAAGGTCAGATTGTATTGCAAGCTTACTCAGCAATAATAAATGCTTTTGCTTTTTGTTGACATTTCATCCTAGCTTAGCTTACAGATCATAAATTGACTCTATCTAGCGAGAGAGAAGAGAATTGTCTAATGTCATTTTTGGCTAGAGGACAGACATTTAAGTTCTTACAGAAATCTGGAGCTTTACACACATAGTATATATCAAACTGTGTTCATTCATGTGGGCTTACCTCACTGTCATTAAAAATAAATAACTCTTTATTTAGCTCTTTGTTTAGCTCTATACCCCATTTTTGATAGGGTTATTTGGTTCTTTGGGGTGTAACTTCTTGAGTTCTTTGTATATATTGGGTATTAGCCCTGTGTCAGATGTGGGTTGGTGAAGATCTTTTCCCAATTTGTTGGTTGCTGTTTGGTCCTTCTGACAGTCAGATGTTCAACAACTTAAGAGATGTTCAACATCATTAGTCATCAGGGAAATGATAATCAAAACAGCCCTGAGATTCCACCTCACACCAGTCAGAATGGCTAAGATTAAAAACTCAATGGAGTACTATTCAGCCATTAGAAACAATGAATTCATGAAATTCTTAGAGAAATGGATGGAGCTGGAGATCGTCATACTAAGTGAGGTGACCCAGTCTCTAAAGAATACCCATGGTATACAGTCACTGATAAGTGGGTATTAGCCTAGAAGCTTGGAACACCAACGACATAAATCACATATCAAGTGATGTCTCACAAGAAGAAAGGAGTGGACACTGGTGCTAGAATGGACCAAAACATCATTGTGGGGGAGTACAAGAACAGTAAGGTGGGAGGGGTGGATGAGAGAGCAGGGGGAGGGAAAAGGACATGTGGGACCTTTGGGGGTGGGGAACCAGAAAAAGGGAAATAAATTGTAAATATAGAATATATCCAATTAAAAAAAAACTCAAGGGACAACAGGTGCTGGCAAGGATGTGGAGAAAAAGGAACACTCCTACACTGTTGGTGGGATTGCAAGATGGTACAACCGCTCTGGAAATCAGTCTGCGGTTCCTTAGAAAATTGGGCATGACACTTCCAGAGGACCCTGTCATACCACTCCTGGGCACATACCCAGAGGATTCCCCTGCATACAAATAAAGACACATGCTCCACGATGTTCATAGCAGCCTTATTTATAATAGCCAGAAGTTGGAAGGAGCCCAGATGTCCCTCAAAGGAGGAATGGATACAGAAAATGTGGTATATTTATACAATGGAATACTACTCAGCAATTAAAAATAATGAATTCATGCAATTTGTAGGCAAATGGTTGGATCTGGAAAATATCATCCTAAGTGAGTTAACCCAATCACAAAAGAATACACATGAAATGCAATCACTGATAAGTGGATATTAATGAGCCCAAAAGTTCTGAATACTTAAGGCACAATTAGCAAATCAGAAGATTCCCAAGAAGAAGGAAGGAAAGGACCCTGGTACTGAAAAGACTGGATCCAGATTTGTAGGAGAGTATCAGAACAGAGAAATGGGGGGTTTGATTGAGAAATGGGTGGAGGGAAGAGGACTTATGGGACATATGGTGAGGGGGGAACTGGGAAAGGGGAAAGCCTTTGGAATGTAAACGAAGAATATAGAAAATTAAAAAAAGGAAATGTAAAAAAAAGAAAAAAAACATAAAATAAACAAACAAACAAGCAAGCAAACAAACAAACTCCATCTATGGTGATTGAGAGTTTTGCTGGGAATAATAGCCTGGGCTGGCATTTGTGTTCTCTTAGGGTCAGTATGAGATCTGCCCAGGATATTTTAGCTTTCATCATTTCTGGTGAGAAGCTAGATAGGTCTGCCTTTATAAGTTACTTCCCCTCTTCCGCTTACTGCTTTTAATATTCCTTCTCTGTTTAGTGCACTAGGTGTTTTGATTATTATGTGCCTGGAGGACTTTCTGGTCTGGGACAGTCTCTTTGGTGTTCTGTAGGCTTCTTGTATGCTCATCCACATATATTTAGGTTATGGAAGTTTTCTTCTTTAATTTTGTTGAAGATATTTACTGTCTCTTTAAGTTGTAAATCTTTGCTCTCTTCTATGCCTATAATTCTTAGCTTGGGTCTTCTTATTGTTTCCTGGATTTCCTGGATGTTTTGGGTTATAAGCTTTGTGCATTTTTGCATTTTCTTTGACTGTTGAGTCAATGTTTTCTATGGTATCTTCGGCACCTGAGATTCTTTCTTCTATCTCTTGTATTCTGTTGTTGATGCTTACATCTATGACTCCTGAATCCTTACCAAGGTTTTCTATCTCCAGAGATGTCTCACTTTGTGATTTCTTATATTCCATGTTAAAACCAAATTTACACAATATCTTCCCACAAATTCAGCCCTACAAAGGATAATAGATGGAAAGTACCAACACAAGGAGGGAAACTACACCCTACAAAAAGCAAGAAAGTAATCTTCCAACAAACCCCAAAAAAGGTGACCTCACATACTTAAAAAATAGCATCAAAAATAACAGGAAGCAACAATCACTATTCCTTAATATCTCTTAACATCAATGGACTCAATTTCCCAATTGAAGGACATAGACTAACAGAAATATTTTTCATATAAATCTTTATTTTATCAGAAAATGTTTGTAATTCCTCTTTCAATTAATTGAGTAATGTTTTATGTCTACCATTTTATCTGCATTATTTTCATGATAATCTTCAGTTTTAACATATTTTTCTATATATTTTTTCTATTTTATCAAAACTGTTTTCCATAGTGCTCACTTTGGCAGCATGTATACTAAGAATGTTTTCCATGTAAATCCCTGATTTTACCACATTTTTTTAAATTCTACCTTCAATTAATTTAGAAAGTGTTTTATGTCTACCATTTTATCTGAATAATTTTCTATGATTTAGTCAATTTTAATGTGTGTGTGTCTATATATTTCTTGAATTTTACCAGAAATATTTTCCATGTAAATCTTCAGTGTTACATGAAAATGGTTATAATTCCACTTCCCATCAACTTAGAATTATTTTTATGCCTACCATTTTATCTGTATAATTTTCCATGATAATCTTCAATTTTAACAGGTTTTTCTATATATTTCTTCAATTTATCAGAAAATTTTCCATGTAAATCTTCAACTTTATCAGAATATACTTATAATTCCACTTTCAATCAACTTTGGAATACTTTTATGCCTACCATTATTATTTCTATATAAAATTTTCCATGATAATCTTCTATTTTAACATGTTTTTCTACATTTTTCTACAATTTTATTAGAAATATTTTCCACGTAATTCTTCAATTCTATCATAAAATGTTTCAACTTCCCTTTTCAATTAATTTAGCAATGTTTTATAGGTTTACCACTTTACTCTTTAATTTTCCATAAAAATTGTCAAATTTAACATGTTTTTCTATATATCTCTTCTATTTTATTAGAAATATTTTCCATGTAAAACTTCATTTTTATCATAGAATGTTTTTACTTCCTTTTTCAAAAAAAGAACATGCTTTTAATAAACACTAATTTAAAAAAAGCAAAACAAAACTCCCAAAGTGAACGGCCATCATGTACTAATAGTACATTTTTGAGTTCCAAAGTCAGTGTTACAAAAATCCTATTGTTATCAAAGATTTTTATATTCAGTGAAGATCAGGATAATATTTCATTTGTGCTTGCCTTTCAAGTCCATCTTGCTACTAGGAGTGTCATATCTTGAGGACTGTCTTCTGGCAGCCTCTAGTTCACTACACGGTGTAGTCTGTGTCATCTGTGAACACATGCTATTATAATACTAATATATGTTAAATTCTGATTTACAGCCACACTTCATTTAGGCAAATAAAAAAACTTATCCTAATATTTCTAATATATCTTACCCAGTGAAATGCCTCTAAATCTTTATCAGTTCTTTTAAATTTTCATGACCACACTTGTTTACAATAACTTTGCTGAATTATTTGCTGAAGAGCTATAAATTTAAATCAAATGCAATTTGTTACTGTTATGTTTTATTAAAAAAATAAAGAGAAACCAGGGATATGTTTGGTAAAAGTGCAGTATGGTGCAGGGTATCTCTGTTTCCCATGCTGAGGCATCCCTTCCCCTGAGGTATCAGCCAAGTTTATTAAGAGCATGGAGAGGGGATTTAAGGGGGTATTAGAAACAGAGAAAGGGAGAGAGAGAGAGAGAGAGAGAGAGAGAGAGAGAGAGAGAGAGAGAGAGAGAGAGAGAAGGCAGGGAGGGAGAGAGAGTAGAGGCTGGCCATGAGTATGTGAAGAGAGAGAGGAGGAGGGGAATGGAGAAAGAAGAGACAGGGGTGAGGAAGGAAGAGAAGAGCAGGAGGGCAAAAGAGGGAGGAGAGGGCAAGCTGTCCCATTTATAGTGAATCAGGCATACTTGCCTATTGCCAAGTAATTGTGGGGTAGAGCTTATAAGGAATGCTAATGGCATTCTTGTGTTCATTATCATATTTATAATATTTACACAGTTGTAATTACATTTTGAAGATCAACAAGCAGTCTGTTGGTGCTCTGCCAAAACAACAGCTTTCTACTTCTCTTTCTTTCAGTTTCCACTTAGGAGATATTGGAATTCAAAACTTAATGATAGATCGTATTCTCCTCTCTAGAAATCAATCATGGCATTCTCTGCTCTTACATAGGATAGGATGTAGTTCTTGCTGAGGTCAAGGGAACTTAGTTCTATTATTCTCCATTTATATTTTAGTTCTTTTGTTGGTTTAATGCTACTAGTTCAACATTCTAGGAATAACTCATTCTCCTTTATGCTCTATTGAAGTGAAATGTTCCCTGTCTTACTCAAAGCCTTAGCATTTTAATGGACAGGAAGTTATATATTGCAAGAAACAAACACTGTATTTCAATTTGCTTGTGAATAACTGTGGGCTGAATTTATTTGTGTACAAAACATCAATACTTAAAAGTCTTTCTAAAATCTTATAATTTTATTTATATTTTAAAGAAAATTAAATACATAAAAGTTTAGCAGTTATAACATCTATTCATTTCAATAAACTTTTATAAACTTAGAACAGCCATTCAGAAAACAAGTTGTTATCTTTGTGACATGAACTCGTAGGAAGTTCTGTCTCTCTCAAACAATAATATCTGCAGTAACTGAACAATCAGAAATGCAGGAAATGCTCTGACCTTAACCTCATTTGCTTGTTTCCTTTTCCTGCTTGTTCTTCATGTAGAGCTATTATCTCATCTATGCACGTTCACTCACACACACACACACACACACACACACACACACATAAACACACACTCTCTCTTACACACACACACTTACACATACAAACTCTCTCTCTCTCTCTCTCTCTCTCTCTCACACACACACACACACACACACACACACTCAATCTTGGACTAAACTGTGCTGTAATCACACACGGCATAGCACTCAGTCAAGTATCTGACAAAGCCCCAGCCAATATCAGGAGATATTACAAGATTCTTTCCTGGCCATCAATGGCTAGTCCATTGGTCCTCTTTTGATACTTGATATACTTTAGAAAAAAAGCCTATTTGATATTTTCTTTTACTCCAAGTAACAACTATTAGTTTGCCATGTTGTTTAGAAGTCATATTCCTTCAACATCATTTCTTGTACAGGTCATTAAGAGTGTGAATAGATAGATAGAAAGTTCAAATATTCCAGAAGATATAAGTGGAGATGAACGCTCACTATGGGCCATCACATATCTGATCTCAGCATTAGTGAAAGTGAGTCAGGGGGATTTCTCCAAATTTGAGGTTAGTCCGTACTGTAAAGTGAGTTCCAGGTTACAGCCTATGACATATTGTGGTAAAATAGAGAATGGGAAGAAAATACTTTTTTAAAATTCTAATAAAATAATATAGATAAACTTTTACAGTAATCTTGTAAACATGTGAGTAGATCCACAGACATATTTTCACTGAGTTTATGAGTTTTCAACAGAACAAACTGGGTAGAGAAACAGAAGTCATTATTACAGAACATTATTTAATTTCTTTAATAAACTACAATGAAGTAATTATACCTTCTCTTAAAGAGAATCCTAATGTTCTTAATATAAGAAGAATGAAAAAAATTACACATGTGCTTGACAGGAAAATTCATGATCCCAGAAGGAAAACCTCCCAGTACTTTAAGGAGCATGTGTGAAAAGGGCAATTTGTGAAAACAGGTTTTGATGGAGACTAAAGCAGAGAGGAAGACATGATGGGCTCTCAGGAGCAATTGAGACCCGTGCTTCTCAGGCATCAGCAATGGCAGAACTCCATTTCTGGAAAAAATATATAGATGAAGGAAGTCATGTAACTAGAATCTAAATTGACAAACAGGGGTATTAGGAAGAATAATTACAGGTAAATTGAGGGACAGTAACAACAATGGTAAATATCAGAAAGTATAAAGAAACATTTTTAGTTTTCTTCTATTATTCTAAGAGGGGAATTTTCACTTTTAATTTTCTTATTAATTAATTAAATAATTAATATTTATTTATATCCCAAATGTTGTCCCCCTCCCAGTCAACCCTCTTCCCATTTTCTTCTGAGAGAGTGAGGCCTTCCTGGGTATCCTTCTTCAAATGGGGCACATCAAAATACAGGGGATCTTAAATGTTCAAATTGGAGTATCCTGCCTTCACTGTCCTTTCTTTGAATTATAAATAGGAAGCCCATCACCTCTCAATAGTTTCTAACTGGCAATCAGCCTCATGAACTGACCTATCTATAATTGTAATAGTACTGGTATTAGTTTCCTAGGACAAATACAGACCTATTTCCTAGACAAATACAAACCAATACGGAACTTCCTTTTTTCCCATAATCCTAGAGGTTAGAATTTCAAAAGGAATGTGTTTGCATATCACATTGAGTATAGTTTTTGTGACTAGAGGCCAACCTCTTTTTGCATCCTCATTTTTTTTTCTTTTTGCGTCCTACATGCATTTGGCTACCTATCCCTTGGTTCACTTGCCATTTTTGAATGAGAATTCTGTTTAAATTCAATAACACTCTCACTGACAATTTTGCCTACCCTTAGAGATTCTATATCTAAATAGTAAAGTTTGTAGGCATTGTGCTTGAACATGGCCATAGAAATAAACACGATGCAACAAATAAAATAAGACTAAGACATTGTCTTTCCAAAGAAAACATATCCAAAAGCATAAGCACACAGCCATAAATATGTTCTCCTATTTCATATAAATCAGATGGTGAGTGTGGTGAGTGTATCTGTAATCCCTGCACTGAGAAAATAGTGGCAAGAGGATAAAGTGCTCATGAGCTGCCAGTGCTACATGTCAATCTACAGGAAACCTGTCCAATAGAGGAAGCCGGGCTATAGATATATAAATTAATCTATAGTGCATTCAGTCAGTCAGGCATAGAGCTGAATGTTTTAGAATGCATGAAAACCTGCCAAATCAACTAAATACAAATAGAAATGAGATGGCTCAATGCAATATCAATAGAGTCAATTCTCAGAGAAATGAGTATATGCTAAGAAGAAAAAAAATATGAAAATGACCTTTAAACAGGAAGAAATACACTAATAACTGTGCAGATAATGCCAGACTATTTAAAAAAGATGTATACATAGATATATACATATGACTGCATCTATTAATTATGAAGTTTGGTTTGATTGCCTCCTAAATTCAACTTTAACTGAGTGACAGTCAGCATCTGGAAATATATTAAATAAATGGATGTACTGTATATCAAAGGTAAAGCATATATTATTTTTTTGTTTTTTATTGGTTATTTTATTTATTAACATTACAAATGTTATCATCCTTCCAGGATTCCCCTACGCAAATGTCCTATTTATCTCCCTTTCCCCTCCTTCTATGAGGGTGTTCCCCCATCCAGCCATCCAGTCCTGCCTCACTGACTTAGCCTCCTACTTCACAGGGTCATCAAGCCTCCACAGGAACAAGGGCCTTTCCTCCCATTAATGTCAGACAAGGCAATCCTGCTACATATGCAGCTAGAGCCATGGGTCCCTTCATGTGTACTCTTTGGTGTGTGGATTAGTTTCTGGGAGCTCTGGGGGGCATCTGGTTGATTGAATTTGTTTTTCTTCCTTTGGAGTTGCAAATTCCTTCAGCTCTTTCAGGTCTTCCCCTAACTCTTCCATTGGAATTCTGTGCTCAGTCTGATGATTGGCTAAGAGCATCTACATCTTTATTGATCAGGCTCTGGAAGAGCCTCTTATGGGAATGCTATACCAGGCTTCTATCAACAAGCACTTCTTGGGGTCAGCAATAGTGTCTTGGCTTTGTGTCTGCAGATGGGGCAGTCTCTGCATAGCCTTTCCTTCAGACTCTGCTCCATTCTTTGTCCCTGTATTTCCTTTATACAGGAGCACTTCTGGCTAAATATTTTTTGAGGTGGGTAGGTAGCCCCATCCCTTAAGCGGGAGCTGTGCCTGACCACTGGATATGGTCTCTACAGGATCCTTCTCTCATTTGTTGGGTATCTCAGTTAATGTCATTTCCATTGTGTCCTGGGAATGTCTTGCTTTGCTGGCATGTGGGACTTTCTAGTGGCTACCCCCCCTTCCCTGTCCTCTACTGTTATATATCTCTCTTCAAGTTCATGACACTCTGGACTTCTCTATCTCCTCCCACACCTGATCTTGTGCTCTCTCCCTCTCATGTCTCCGTCTTCCTCTACCTCCCATAATTACTTTGTCCCTCCTTCCAAATAGGACTGAAGCATCCACACTTTGGGTTCCTTCTTGAGTTTTTTATGTCTCATGAGTTGTATCATGGTTATTCTGAGATTTTTGAAAGGCCAATTTGAATAACCAGGTATAAAAATGTAGGCCACTAAAAAGGAATAACATTCATATTATTGACTTAAGATGTGTTTTGACAATATTGATTTATACCAAAAGGCCAAGTAAGAAAACACTTCAGAGGATTAAAAAAGCCATATGGATGAAATGCTTCTTACAGCCACCAGATTAACCTTATTCAAGAGTTTAAGTATTGTGTAAGAATGTATGTAGAACCTTTCCACCAGCCTTTTCAGGAAATTATGGTTAAAATTATTTTATTGTAAATTGCCTTAAGACCTTGTAATTAAACACTTGATGCATTTTTTTTTATCTCTGGACATAAGACTGAGTGACAGGGATGATGAGAGATGTGTATGTGCCTGCTTAGACTGACATTTCAGTATACAACTACTTGATCAACATGGTGTGGGGAAATAAGAGATCAAAAAGGTAGAGCCAGTAAACTCACTGCGAATAGGAATTATTCACAAAGGAATTAGCTGAAATAGATGGTACTACTTCAAATCACATTTAGAAGTAAGGGAAGAAAAGAAGGCTTAAGGTTTAAATACAATAGTCACACGAGTAAATAATAGAATCCAGGCAGTCTAAAAATTGTTAATGTATGGGGATCCATTACTGTGGAGTCATAAACTTCTCTAATTTCTAAAATGTGTTACATGTTGTGATATAGGGAAAAAAGCAAATGACTGTAGCTATATATCTGTATGAATTAAATATTAAAATAAGGACTAAGGGATGTGATATTTGATACATAGCAAAAAATACCTAAGTTAACAATACAAAGCAAAAATTTTATAGCCTAAAATGAAAAGCAAATTTACTAAAGTACAAAAAACTCTGAAATAAGCTTCAGAAGTGAGAAAAATAAGCAGATGTGCTACTTGATAATAATTCAGGAAAAAATAGGGTTTAATGTCTTGATACCTAAAAACATAAAGTTCATATCCAGGGTAGCATATCATGAAGCACTTATGTTTATCACTAGTTTTGTATTAACAGCATATCCTCAACTCTATTAATAAATACATCTCTGAAAGTTATAATATTTTAATAAAATAATAAAAATTCCACCTTTCCAATGCATATTGAATGTATATAAGTTATAAAAACCTTTTCTTAAATTTACTGATTATACAGTGAAATATTCTTTAATACAAGCAATAATATTGTAACTATAAATTGTTCTCTTTGAGAAAACTGAGTATTTTCATACCTTAAAAGAAACTTTAAGATTTTAAAAAATAATGAAAGTCAATCAAAGGAAGAACATTCTTTTGAAACTTTTCAATAAAATTTGAACTCTATGACATTGTTGAAAAGAAAAGTTCAGTCACATTGAAATTACACAACATGTTAAATCAAAATGAAAATTAAATATTAAAATGAAATCATCAGATGCTATAAGCCACTAGTGAAGTGATATCATTTGAAAATTGATAAAAATAACCATATTCTCTGAGAAAATAAGATAGTAGTAAGTCAAGAGATATGCGCCAGCACCTAAGAGCATTCTCTGAACATTCAGAGAACCTGAATTCAGTCCCAATATCAATGGCAGGCAGGCAAATTACAGTTCAGCTCTGGGAGAACCATTGTTTTCTCTGGTTTCCTTAGGTACACACAAATTCACAGACACACACAGAAAGAAACAGAGAGAGAGAGAGAGAGAGAGAGAGAGAGAGAGAGAGAGAGAGAGAGAATCTTAAATTTTAAACAAGTAATGACTTAAAACCAACAATAAATATAAAAAACAAAAATAAGCACCAGGGAGTCGGGAGACTCCACAGCCTTCTGTTATCAGTGAAGCAGCTGGGTTGGAAGTCTTCCTGCTGCCATTTGCACCAGGGAGCGGGGAGACTCCACAGCCTTCTGTGCATAGCCTGCCAGGAGGGAATGATCTCCCAGCAGGCTTTCACTTTTGAGCACAGAGGTGAGATCTCCACCTTCTCTCTGGAGGGGACAAGCTAGAAGCATACAGGGCCTAAAATCAGTGGAGCAGCTGGGACATGTCTTCCTGCCCACAGCCATTTGCACCTGGGAACCAGGAGACTCCACAGTGTTCTGTGCATAGCCCACTAGGAGAGAGAGAGAGATCTCTGCGCAGTGCTTTCACTTTTGAGCTCAGAGGAGTAAGGACACAGGCTTAAAGGCCCACAGCAGGAACAAACTCCAGCCAGACACAAGAATACCAACTAGCACCTGATGGTGAAAGGCAAGCACAAGAACCCTACCAATAGAAACCAAGGCCACAAGGCAGCATCAGAACACAGTTCTCCCAGCACAGCCAGTCTCGAATACCCCAATACACCGGAAAAGCAAGAGTTGGATTTAAAATCGTACTTCGTGATGCTGACAGAGGGCTTCAAGAAAGATTTAAATAACTCCCTTAAAGAAACAGAGGAGAACATTGGTCAACAGATAAAAGTCCTTAAAGAAGAAACACAAAAATCCCTTAAAGTAGTACAGGAGATCATTGGTCAACAGGAAGAAGCCCTTAAAGAAGAAACACAAAAATCCCTTAAAGAATTATAGGAAAACACAAACAATCAAGTGAAGGAATTGAACAAAATTATCCAGGATCTAAACATGGAAGTAGAAACAATATAGAAATAACAAAGTGAGGCATCTCTGGAGATAGAAAACCTTGGAAAGAATGCAGGAGTTAGATGCGAGCAAACATCAGCAACAGAATAGAAGAGATAGAAGAAAAAACTTCAGGTGCTGAAGATACCACAGAAAACATTGACTCAACAGTCAAAGAAAATGCAAAATGTATAAAGTTGGTAACTGGAAACATGCAGGAATTTCAGGACATAATGAGAAGACCAAACCTAAGGATTATAGGTATAGAAGAGAGCGAGGATTTACATCTTAAAGGCCCAGTAAATATCTTCAACAAAATTGTAGAAGAAAACTTCCCTTGAGAAAGCGATGCCCATAAACATACAAGAAGCCTGCAGAACAACAAATAGACTGGACCAGAACAGGAAATCCTCCTGGCACATAATAATTAAAACACCAAATTCACTAAACAAAGAAAGAATATTAAAAGAAGTAAGGGGAAAAGGGCAACTAACTTACAAAGGCAGAACTATCAGAATCACACCAGACTTCTCACCAGATACGATGAAAGCTAGAAGATCCTGGGCAGACCTCATACAGACCCTACGAGAACACAATTGCCAGCCCAGGCTACTATACCCAGGAAAACTCTCAATCATCATACATGGAGAAACCATGATATTCCATGATAAAACCAAATTTGCACAATATCTGTGCACAAATCCAGCCCTACAAAGGATAACTGGTGGAAAATGCCAACACAAGAAGGGAACCTACACCCTAGAAAAAGCAAGAAAGTAATCTTCCAACAAACCCAAAAGAAGATACCCACACAAACATAAAAATAACAGGAAACAACAATCACTATTCCTTAATATCTCTTAACAACCGTGGACTCAACTCCCCAATAAAAAGATGTAGACTAACGAAATATTTCTCATGTAAATCTTAAATTTTATCAGAAAATGTTTGTAATTCCCCTTTTAAATAATTAATTTCTTTTATGACAACCATTTTATCTGCATTATCTTTCATGATAATTTTCAATTTTAATGTCTTTCTATATACTTCCTCCATTTTATCAGAAAAGTTTTCAATGTAAATCTTTGATTTTATCACAAATGTTTCTAATTCCATGTTCAATTAATTTGGACTTTTTACATCAACCATTTTTAAGTAAAAATTTCCATGAAGTAGTCAATTTTAATGTGTTTATATATTTACTTCTTGAATATTACCAGAAATATTTTGCATGTAAATTTTCAATGTTATCTGAAAATGTTTATAATTCCACCTTCAATCAACTTAGAATTATCTTTTGTTGTTGTTGTTGTTTTCGCGACAGGGTTTCTCTGTGTAGCTCCGGCTGTCCTGGAACTCACTAGGTAGACCAGGTTGGCCTCGAACTCAGAAATCCGCCTGCCTCTGCCTCCCAAGTGCTGGGATTAAAGGCGTGCGCCACCACCACCCGGCTAGAATTATCTTTATGCCTATTATTTTATCTATATAATTTCCATGATAATCTTTAATTTTAGCAGGTTTTTCTATATATTTCTGCAATTTTATCAGAAATAGTTTTCTTGTAAATCTTCAAGTTTTTCAGAAAATGTTTATAATTTCAGTTCTAATCAACTTAGGAATACTTTTATGCCTACCATTATTATAAAATTTTCCATGAAAATCTTCAATTCTCATCTGTTTTTCTACATTTTTCTACAATTTTATCAGAAATATTTTCCACATAAATCTTCAATTATATCATAAAATGTTTCTATCCCATATGTCAATTATGCTAGCAATGTTTTACATGTCTACCACTTTACTCCCTAATTTTCTATGAAAATTGTCAATTTTAACATGTTTATCTGAAATATTTTCCATGTAAATCTTTAATTTTCTCATAAAGTGTTTTTACTTCCCTTTACTTCCCTTTTCAATTAAAAAAAATCCAGAAATATTTTGTGGAAATTCTTAAGTAAATGAACAATATCCTAACACCAATTTATGTCACTGTTTTAAGAGTATTGAGTAAACTAAATCTCTTTTGGTGTTTTTGATTATATATATATATATTTCTAAAAATTCTAAGCAATTTTCCAGTCCACAAAAGATCTTGAGAAAAGAGTATGATTTCACTTCTCACCTAAATAAGGCTAACATTTCCTAGCAAATACTGCTAGAATTAGACTTTATAAATACATATATGCAGTACTAAAATTGTTGCATTTATACTCAATAGTTACCAAATAGCACACAATGTATGTCTACTCAATTTTTATATGATTCTTACAATTATAGCTGTGTACACATAATCATATACTTGCAAAAACATATGTGTATACTATCTGCATGAGTATTTCAGGAGTGCATTCTTTACTTTAAATAATCTATTGAATTATTATCTACTTTTTGGGCATCCACATTTGTAAGAAAATTTTGGTGAGCAATATGGGTATTAATGTTTTTTGCTCAATATTAATTTAAACCAGTATATATCCTTGGAAAAGTGATCAAGAAGTTAGGACTCTTTCCCATTCATGTGGTCAGGTGACAGCACATTTGAGAAGCAATGAGCATTATTAGCCTAAAAGAAGATCTTTTCATTATGCAACTATTGCTGGAGGAATTATTAGTCAGAACAAAAGCTGTATGCGTCAGCTGAACACATGTCTTATTCTAAAATTTATACCCCTTCTAATAGTCGGTAATTCCTTGAGTCAAGATTACCTTAGAAATATAAAGAGGGCCTAAAACTAAATAATTTCTGTTAGAAAATGAAGATGTAAATTATCAGCTAAATTACTTGTACTTAATTAGTCATTTTGTATAATGACAGACATTCTCTTTGGGTCTTTTCACTCCGTTTGATAATGCCCTGCAATGTTATTTAAGTTCTAATTATTACACAGGCCCTGCAGAAATGTTCTGATAATCTAAATTTTCAGGCCTGAGCAACTCTGGCACTCTTGTAGTCCCGAGGCAAGCAGCAGTGTCTGCTATTGAGATCTGTGCATCATTCAGACTGTGGGATGAAAATGTTCCTTTCTTTTTTAAAAAAATATTTATTTTAATATTTGACATTTTAGTATAGTAGTTATATCATGTGGTTCTTCTCTTTCTTCTTTCCTAATTCTCTCATATGCCTCTCTTTAACCTCTGTCAAATTCCATGCCTCTAGTTTTGACAATTTCTTCTTATTGGAGAGAGGGGAATAAAAAGTCTTATGGGTACCAGATTGAATGATTAATACTGTTGGATCATTTAGTTTTTGTTTTAAATTTTTGAATTTCAAAACTGCCTTTGCATTTAAATATGCATTTTCTTTGTGTTATCTTTAAAATAACCAAGTTGCAGTTATGATAAGAAGAAAGAACTATTTAATTATACTACAGTTTTATTGAATTGTTCTAAAATTGTTACAGCAAGTTTTATAACAATCACATAGAATTCGCTAAGAGGGCAATGCATTTAATTTAAATAGAAGAAGAAAAATAAAAACAGTTTATTTCCCAGGTACTTATTTATGTTTAGTATATTATGATAGAGCAATAGTAAGGAAGAAATTTCCTGTTTGCTCTTAACATACTTTATGGTGTGTATGTGAAAATATAGAAGGAGGTTTGTGAGTCTACAGAGATTTTGGTGTATGGATGTTTGTGAACAGGAATGAAGGATAAATCATGTTTATATTAACAAAAAAGCGAAATAGCTGAACATCATAGCTCAGGGCAGATAAAAGCAGTCATATCACAGTGGCTGAGGTGAAGTGTTTAAGTTGCCTGGAATTTACAACAATTTCACATATAAATGATGAACACCATACACACAAATTTCATGCATATCAATCTCAAGCACCAGGAAGTTAAGGAGAGATTGGATTAGCAAAAGAATTCCTCATAGTAGGAAAATAATGCCATGGAATTTCGAGGATCTGCCTCTAGTGTGAGATGATAGCAGTAAATAGTAGACCTTTAACAAATATTATAGAATATCTTCTTAATTTTGAAATGCCTAAAGATAGTTTAACCTAACCATTGTGAAAAAAATAAATAAAAGTGTTCCAGTTATCAAGGCTGGCACTTTGTAGACACATTCAAAAGAAACATGGTAGTACAATTTTGAGATTCAGTGTTTTTTAACAACCTTTACATTGATATCTGAATGTTTGAAAAATTTAAAGACCAACTGAGTTTATCTCTCTATTGAAAAAGCACAAATAATGTGAAATATGCTGAACCACTTAGTAATCAAGAAAATGAATAATAGAAAGTCCACTTGAAGTCATTTGTATGGTAATAAAGGCAATTCAAACATTAATATACAATATTGTTTTCATAAAATCAATAAGAAAATAAAATTTTGGATTTAGCATATCACAGTTGTTTACAAATTTCATACAGAGAAAAAAGAACAGGAAATCTTTTAGCAAAATCATCTGCAAATCAGTGTGTCATTTTTAACAACATTAAAATAGGTTCACAAAGAAATACTCCCTGCTCTGATATTGCCCATACAACAGATGGAACACTTACATGGGTTAGTGGGTAACAGGAGTTTATGACCAACTTAAAAAAGAAGCACCAGGTGTTTTTGCAAATTATTACATTATTCATCAACAACACTTCACTGCCAAGAATGTATGAAAAAAAAAGCTTCAAAAAGCAAGGAAATTGCTTGGCTATCAGTGCACAAACTACAAAAATAATTAATGCAAAATACATTGCAATCTGGGCATTGCTTTGGAACTCTTAATTCCTAATGTTGACCTGAAATGATTTCAAAAGATTTTGTTGATTTCTTAAGGTTTTCTTTCAATCAGGGTAAACAAAATAAAAGACATTACACAGTTCTTTACTTCAACTTATATATTTGCAATGTTGAGGCACATTTTTTTAAGTAAACAGAAAGCAGATGTTACAGATAGATCACTATGGTGTAACTTTCTCTTGTGACAGAAAATGGCAAACATGTACATTGTTCAAATATAGAATGAGCTATTGTCATAAACTCTACAAGACCCAAAATCTTCCTCATTTTACTATGTAGTATTGGTTGAAGTATAATGTAGGTTCAAATATTTAGATTTGAAAGTATTATTGCTATTTGGTTGTTATTAAAATAATAATTTCCATTCACTGAATTTGCAGTATTGAATCACATGACTAATATGCCTGAAAAGAACTTGCAATGGGTTAATAACAATCAGGAGGAAAATCACTTTGATCTGCATAAGTATTTGAGTACAATTAGCTGATGCATACTCACTACCCTCTTTTTATTTACTTATACCACTTCAGATTCATATGTTTCTTGTTTTTCTTGACATTGTAAATCATTATGTTCTTCCCACTCTTCTCTCTCTCCTCTCTCCTCTCTCCTCTCTCTCCTCTTTCTTTCACTATATTCCTTTGTTATTCTCCTGTACTACATAAGGCTTATTAAGTGGATATTGAACAGGTAGAATGAGAAGGAAAAAGACAATTCCTTCAGGAAGGAATACTCAAGAGTTGTGAAGACTAAGACGTGTGGGGAGCAAACCAGCATGTGTTTATATAATACTTATTTCATTTCTCCAATCACATTCCAATTTTGGTTTAGTTTACTTTATGAAAACCCAGAAGCTAGAAAAGATTCTTTCTCTTTTTGGCCAAAACTTTTTTTTATTGAATCATTTATGTATTTACATTTCAAATGTTATCCTCTTCCCGGGTTTCCCCTCCAGGAGCCTCCATCCCATCCACACTCCCCCTGCTTCTATGAGGGTGACCACCCACCCACCACCCACTGCTGTCTCCTGCCCTTGATGTTACAGATGCCCCTAGAGGCTTCACAGAACCAAGGGCCTCTCCTTCCATTGATGTTTCAAAGCCAATCCTCTGCTACATTTGCAGCTGAAGCCCTGGATCCCTCCATGAATACTCTTTGGTTGTTGGTTTAGTCCCTGGGAACTCTTGGGAGTCTGGTTGGTTGACATTGTTGTTCTTCTTATGGGGTAGCAAACCCCTTCAGCTCCTTCAGTCCTTTCTCTAACTCCTCCAGTGGGGATCCTGTGCTCAGTCTAATGGATGGCTGAGAGCATCTGCCTCAACTTTTCAGGCTCTGGCAGAGCTTCCCGGGAGAGAGCTATATTGGGTTCCTATCAGCAAGCACCCACAATAGTGTCTGGGTGTGGTATTTGTATATGGGGCAGCTTCTGGATGGCCTTTCCTTCAGTTTCTGCTCCGTACTCCGTCTCCATATTTCCTTCCATGAGTATTTTGTTCCCCCTCCTATGAAGAATTGAGGCATCCACACTTTTGGTCTTTCTTCTTCTGAGCTACATATAGTCTGTGAATTGTATCTTGGATATTTTGACCTTTAGGGCTAATATCCACTTATTAGTGAGTGCATAGCATGTGTGTTCTTTTGTGACTGGGTTACCTCACACAGGATGATACTTTCTAGTTCCATCTATTTGCCTAAGAATTTCATGAAGTCATTGTTTTTAATAGCTGAGTAGTAATCCATTGTGTAAACGTACCACGTTTTCTGTTGAGGGACATCTGAGATCTTTTCAGCTTCTGGCTATTGTAAATAAGGCTGCTATGAACATAGTGGAGCATATGTCCTTATTAAAATTTGGAGCATCTTTTGGGTATATGCCCAAGAGTGGTGTAGTTGGGTCCTCAGGTAAAACTATGTCCAAATTTCTAAGGAACTGCCAGACTGGTTTCCAAAGTGGTTGTACCAACTTGCAATTCCACCAAAAGTGGAAGAGTGTTCTCTTTCTCTACCTCCTTGCCAGCTCCTGCTGTCATCTGAGTTTTTGATCTGAGCCGTTCTGACTGGTGTGAAGTAGAATCTCAGCATTGTTTTGATTTGCATTTTCCTGATGACTAAGGATGACTAGTCTGTGAATTGTATCTTGGGTATTTTGAACTTTAGGGCTAATATCCACTTATCAGTGAATGCACAGCATGTGTGTTCTTTTGTGACTGGGTTATCTCACACAGGATGATACTTTCCAGTTCCATCCATTTGCCTAAGAATTTCAGAAGTGATTGTTTTTAATAGCTTTATGTCTTTAGGTGCTTCTTAGCCAGTCAATATTCTTAATAAGGATATATTAAGATAAGAGAAGCCGGGCCATGGTGGTGCACTCCTTTAATCCCACCACTTGGGAGGCAGAGGCAGGCAGATCTCTGAGTTCGAGGCCAGCCTGGTCTACAGAGTGAGTTCCAGGACAGTCAGGGCTATACAGAAAAACCCTGTCTCAAAAAACCAAAAAAAAAAAACCAAAACCCTGTCTCAAAAAAACCAAACCAAACCAAAACAAACCAAACCAAACCAAAACAAAACAAAACAAAAACAAAAAAACAAAAAAAACAAAAACAAACAAACAAACAAAAAACCAAAAACCAAAAACCAAACAAACAAACAAACAAAAAACAGCGTGGTGGCGCACGCTTGTAATCTCAGCACTTGGGTGGCAGAGGCAGGTGAATTTCTGGGTTAGAGGCCAGCCTGGTCTACAGAGTGAGTTCCAGGACAGCCAGGACCACACAGACAAACCCTGTATCGAAAAACAAAAAAAAAAAAAAAAAAAAAAAAAGATAAGAGAAGAAACAAAGGCGCTTTTGAGCTATTCTTATCCACACTGAGGTATATTTGGTTTTTTGTGACAGTATTTTGAGAAGCCCACACTCGTTCTCTCAAGGTGCTTCACATTCTTCTTGGATTTTTCTCTTATTTCCCATGATTAACCATGATTAATTATACCTTTATTAATCCCGGACTCTAGTTAAAAAGTAATATATATATATATATATATATATATATATATATATATATATACTTATTTTAAGTACATTCTGAAAAATTTAGTTTATTATAGCATAATTACTTTTAAATCTAACCTTAGGAATTATAATATCAAAATACTGTATTCCTCCAAACAAATTCACTACACATAGTTTTTAATCATAACTATTATTCATATACTTAGTACACTAATGCAATCACATTATGATTTTAATGCAGTAATTCAAAATCACTCATTTATTATATAATAGAATTTTTCTTAAATTTTCCAATTTTTCAATCTATGAAGATAATTCACACAGAGAACTGTTCAAGAATAGTTTACATAATTCTACTTTTATGTTAAAACTACCTTTTCATCACTATTGTTTATTCATCTATTTTTCCTTTGTCTTCTCATGTATTACATAATTATTTCCCAGTCAATATTTCTGTAGCTTTGATTAAACTTCATGTTCAAAACAACTTGGAGAGGAAAGGTTTCATTTGGCTTATGGTTTCACATCACTGTTCATCATAAATGAAAATCAGAACAGTAACTCAAACCATGCAGGAACCTGGAAGCAAAATAATGATGTGAAGGTCATGGATGGGTACTGCTTACCAGCTTACTGGCTTGCTCCCCATGGTTTGCTCAGCCTGCTTTCTTATAGAACCGAGGACCACCAGCCCAAGGATGGATTTACTCACTGTGGGCTGGTCCCTCTCACATCAATCACTAAGAAAATGCTCTACAGGTTGGCCTACAGCACGATTTGATGGCAGCATTTTCTCTGTTGAGTCTTCCTTCTCTCCATTGACTCTATCTTATGTCAAGTTGACATAAAACTAGCTAATACATTAATACATAATTTAATATGCCTGTGTGTGTATGTGTGTGTGTGTGTGTATGTGTGTGTGTGTGTGTGTGTGTGTGTGTGTGTCTGTGACATAGAAACAATGAAATAAAATTTGGAATTTTGAACAAGAAAATGATTACTTGGGTGAAGGAGTTTCTTCACAAATCTTAAAAAAATTTTTTGACCCAATTAAGAACATCATACATTTCGAAGTGTTCTTAATTTTTAAGCATCATATAACATTGTTGGTGCTGATGATCTGATACATGTTTTAACAAGGGTTATATAAGAAAACTTAGCAGATTCAAATAACCAACAAAATCCATTTTAATGGCATGGGATGGAAAATGAACCTTTTATGCATTTCAGGCTTTGTTACAATACCACTTAAAGCCTTGACCATCATTTCTCTTGTTTTCATATGAGCTGCCTTCTCCAAATTTTATACATGTATCAGAGCATGGATTTTTTTACTGAGCAATATCGCCTTGCAAGTAATGCAGTAATACCACTCAGATTTATGTGTCTTCAGTTAAGAAAGCATAAGATCTCAGAGGTTCATTAGAGGTTGCTTTCTTACAATATTAAACTAAGTTTCTAATTAAGTTGATTACCAAATGTCAAAACAATCTTTTATAAAACAGTAAAGAGGTTACAGAGCATATATTGCTCTTCACCTAATACTATCTACATGGTTTATAAATAGTAATACATTATGCATGTGTGGTTTTCCTTGTTCAAAAGTCTCATGTAAAGGACTATAGGCCATCATTCATGTCAGATCTCCTAGATGTTGCTATATTTTTCCAACCAAATTACCCAATAAAAGAAATCTCATCTCAATCAATATTATACCATACCATACCATACCATACCATACCATACCATACCATACCATACCATACAATATAATACAATACAAGCTATAAGCCTAGATGTTGGCCACCCAGATGCCCCAGGAATCCCAGGGACTAAACTATCAACCAAGGGGTACACAAGGTTCCAGCCAAAAATGTGGCAGAGAAATGCCTTGTTGGGCATCAGTGGGAAGAGTGGTCCTTGGTCCTGTGAAAGCTCAATAGATGCCCCAGCAAAGGGAAATCAGGGCTGGGCAGGGATGGTGGGAGTGTCTTGGGTGGAGGGGTATATACTTGGAGGCAGGGGGTGGGAAGGGGGGTTGGAGGTTTTGGGGTATGGAAAAACAGGGAAAGGTTTTAGCATTTAAAATGTAAATGAAGATTATATTCAATTAAAAAAAAGAATAAAAAGGAAAAAGAAAAGTTATAGCAGAGAGAAAGTTTACAAGGCAACTCCTTGTCTGAGGTCCCTCCCAGGAGTGGAATTAGCATCAAAATACAAGCCCAGGGCTATCCACAACACCTAGCCTTTGTTGACTGCAGTTCTGAGCATTGGAAAGCAGTTCACCTCAAGTAATATGGTCTTTCCATGACAGTCTTTTACTTTCTGTTATAAAAAGACATTAAACATGACTGATAGAAAAATTCTTAATCATCTACTAAAGTATATTTTATACTAATAAAAGTAAAAAGTTATGATTACACTGAAATTGAAACATGCTCTCTAAAATCATGTATTTCATTCAAACAAATGAATTTTCCCATTAACTCAAGATTATTTTTATAAACCATATTAAACTTGTACATAGACAACAGATTGGAGACCGTTTACTCTGTGGTTTCCTTCAAACACCTCATTTCAATTGGTTTCTTTCCTGAGTCTGGTTCAATTTTCTAAGACAATATGGGGTTCTCATACTGCTTTCCCCTCTGTGGAATGGGCTGACCTTTTTTTCTTTAGAATATGGTGAAACTTTTCTGCTTATCCAATAAAAGCCTAATTTGTGAATCCTACTGAATATACAGAAGTCACAAAGTCCCATTAGAAGTAAGTAAACTCATTTTAAAGGACCAGAATACTGAATATGGGAAAGCATCTAAAAATACATGGCCTTCATTATGGTGATATATATTCCTGTTGCTTAGATGTCAGTGAAGCAATTAAGTTAATTGAACAGTTGTTGAGCTCAAAGGGGGATTTGTTTTCATTTATTGAACTAATTATGAGTTTTTTCCATAACTTTCATGAAAATTGGCAAACATAATATTCACATTCTATGTTAATGAGGAAACTATCTATAGGGTAAGTTCCATAGGAATAATCTAGATATTAGCATCTGCTGGTTGGGGACATAGATCTATTGGGAGACTGCTTTCATAGCATGCTTGAAATCACAGCACCTCAAAAGCCTGCTTTGGTGGCACAGCCTGAAACCTATACACCTGCAAAGAAGTTGCAGAAAGACTAGAAAATTAAGGACATCTCAGGTATATAGTAGTTCCAGGCCAGGATAGTCAGCATACTTCCATTTCCAAAATCAAAATAATATATATCCACATCAGAACATTAACTCAAGTCTGTGAAAGTAGATTTCATGTAACCGAAGTTTTATATTTGTTGCTGAAATATATAATTAAGAGTGAAAGGCAGGAATATGGAAGTAATTATTCAAATAAAAAAATTGTTATGCAAACATGAGAGCCAGGGTTAAGATCCCCTGCACCCCTGTAGATAGGTAGGTGTGGGTCACTTGTCATCTGTAATGCCAAGAATTAAGAAGCTGGAGAAAGGAGATCATTGGAGCAAGCTAAGTTACTAAGCATGCAATATCTGTAAACGCTTGGTTTAACTGACAATATCATGTCAAAGAGAAAGTGGTAGTGATTGAGAAAGTGATGTCAGCCTTAGTCCTTTGCACGCATCTGAATTCACTTGCATGTGCTTCCACATGAAGTAATTCACACACATTCAACAACATACATGTACATACACAGGAAAAATAGGTAAGCTATAAGGTAGATAAATTTCTAAATGCTTTAGCATGGTAGTTTAATATTTCATAAGTTAAGACAGTCTGAATTTTTAGCTACCTAGAAAAGACATATCCAAATTTAGAAAACTAAAATTTTATTTTCAAATAAAATTATTGTTTTTATTTTGTTATTCATTCCTAATTTTCTGTTTGTCTATAAAATTCTATTCAACATACCCATCTATTAAAACTATAAAGACCAAATTCTGCTGTTGTAACTAGTTCCAAAAAGCATACCATGCTTTAAAATATATCCAGAAGTAAAATTCTGATGAATGTCATCACATTTTGATTTGACAAATTAAAAGTTGGTGACATTGTATATGTTACATTAATCCATTAACTTAAATTTCTCTGTATTATATAACAACAATTAAAATAAAATAAGTCATGGAATTTGAGAGAGGTTAAGGAGTTGGGGACAGGTTGAAGGATTGAAAGGGGAGGAAAGAAATGATGCCCTTATAATTTCAAAAATAAAAAAGTACATGTATATAAAAAGAAAGATGTAGATATTTTAAGTGTAAAATACCAAAACAGTTGGAATTCTCTCTTCCTTGGGAATTTTATGAGTGGATTATATAGATATGCCATAACTTAAACATCTAAATCCATGTATCTTTTATTAATCTTTCAATTTCTAATTTGAAGTAAGTCCAAATATTAATGAATGTCTTCAGGCGAGTTTATACATATGTACCGTTATATTTTCATCATCTCTCATCATAATCCCTTATACCACCCTCCACCTCCTGATGAACATTCACTACCTCCAAAGACATTCTTTGCAACTTTTATTTCCTTCCTGTCTACATGCTTTATAAACATATGAGTACATGCTCCTTCCTCCCTCATTGTCTTACTTAGCGTTACCTCTGCTGTTAGGCAACATCATGAACAACACAACTTGAGAAAAAAAAATAGTTGGTTTATACTTCCACATTTTAGTCCATCACTGAAGGAACTCAGAAAAGTAACTCAAACATTTTCAAGTTATGTTGTGGGACACTGTCTTTAAATCATGTGGCTCAAAAATTAGGTGTGGTAGAATTAATTCACAGGGAAGTACTACTACCCAGTTTGGGATATACCTCAACATCTGCCAACAAATGATTCTTTACCTTCTGAATGTCTGTGCAGGTGCCTTCTTCTGTGTTAAAGGCACATCAGCAACTGAAATAGAGTTCTTCTATTAGAGGTGGGAAGCATACTACTTTCCTATTTGTATACACCAAAGGCACAATTCTCAGTTTACTCAGCAAGATATACCTTGATTGTAAAACTGACATGTATTGGAAGAAAATTTGTCCACATTTAAAACAGGCATGTAAATAAATTGGAAAAAAGCCATCCAAATAAAAGATCTAGGGCAAGACCGGAGTGGGTCCTTACATCAGGAATAAGCTGCATAAACTGTAGTCAGGCTGTAGAACAAAGAGAATCTATCTCAGTCATGTTACACAGGCATTAATTCTGTTGTTGATTTGCCATTGCTTGTGTGTTTGTCCTGATTTGTCCCACATACCTGGAAGGAAATGACAGATCAATGAATGCTTTCCATTTGATAATCCTGACCAGCAAATCTATTCAGAGGAAAACATGTGACTCACTCAATAATACCATTAGAGTGCCATAGTACAAGTGATTCCTAATGATACAGGTGTAAACAACTCAGCTCAACTCCCATGAAATGCTAGAAAATATATATCTGCACTATTTCTCAGGTATTAAATGTTTGTTTCTCAGTACTGTCTGAATCTTTGCTAACACTTTGGATATAATAACAGAACAGTTTTCAGTATTAGTAACTTAGCCTCTTACATTTCGGTGACATTTTCATTTCTGTAGTTTTTTTTAAATTGGATATGATATTGATTTACCTTTCGAATGTTATCCCTTTTCTTAGTTTCCCCTATAAAAACACATTATCCCAGTCTTTCTTACCCTGCTTCTATGGGGGGGTGCAAACCCACCAACCTACCCAATCCCATCTTCCCAGCATAGCACTCTTCTACACTGGGACATCAAGCCTTCACAGGACCAAAGGCTTTCCCTCCCATTGTTGACAGATAAGGTCCCTTCTGCTCCTTCGGTCCTTCCCTAACGCATTTTTCTATATACTTTGTTTACATTCCAAATGATATTCCCTTTCCCTGTTCCCCCCTCTCCCTAAGTCCCATAAGTCCTCTTCCATTCTCCAGTTCCCCCATCAATCCCCTCCCAGTCCTCTGTCCTGGCAATCCCCTAGAATGCTGCAAAAAGCCTTTCCAGGACGCCAGCCCTCTTCTTCCTTCTTCTTTGGGAATGATTTGATATGTGGGTTGTGGTTTGGGTATTTTGGCTTCTGGGCCAATATCCACTTATCAGTGACTGCATTCCATGTGTGTTCTTTTGTGAATGAGTTACCTCACTTAAAAGGATATTATCCAGTTCCAACCAATTGCCTAAGAATTTAATGAATTCATTGTTTTTATTTGCTGAGTAAAATTCCATTGTGCAAATACACCACATTTTCTGTATATATTCCTCCATTGAGGGACATCTCGGTCATTTCCAGATTCTGGCTGTTATAAATAAGGCTGCTATGAATATAGTGGAGCATATGTCCTTATTACATGCTGGGGAATCCTCTGGGTATATGCACAGGAGTTGTGTAGCAGGGTCTTCCGGATATGTTATGCCCAGTTTTCTAAGGAACCACCAGAATGATTTCTAGAGTGGGTGTACCAGGTTGTAATCCCACCAACAGTGGAGGAGTGTTCCTCTTTCTCCACATCCTCGCCAACTCCTGCTGTCTCCTGAGTTTTTAAACTTAGCCATTCTGACTGGTGGGAGGTAAAATCTCAGGGTTGTTTTGATTTGCATTTCCCTAATGACTAATGACATTGAACAATTCTTAAGGGACTTCTCACCCCTTCAAAGCTCTTCAGGTGAATATTCTTTGTTTAGATCTGTACCCCATTTTTAATAGCATTATTTGGTTTTCTGGGGTCTAACTTCTTAAGTTCTTTGTATATATTGGATATTAGCCCTCTGTCAGATGTAGGATTGATGAAGATCTTTTCCCAATTTGTTGGTTGCAGTTTTGTCCTTTTGATGGTGTCATTTGCCTTACAGAGACTTTGTAATTTTATGAGGTCCCATTTCTCAATTCTTGATTTTAGAGCATAAGTTATGAGGTGTTCTCTTCAGTAACTTTCCCCCTGTGCCCATGTCCTCAAAGGCCTTTCCCAGTTTCTTTTTTATTACTTTCAGTGTGTCTGGCTTTATGTGAATGTCCTTGATCCACTTAGAGTTGATCTTACTACAAGGAGTTAAGTGTGGGTAAATTCGCATTCTTTTGCATACTGACATCCAGTTAAACCAACACCATTTGTTGAAAAGGCTATCTTTTTTCCTTTGGATGTTTTAAGCTCCTTTGTAGAAGATCAAGTGACCATAGGTGTGTGGGTTCATTTCTGGGTCCTCAATCATATTCCATTGATCTGCCTGCCTGTCACTGTACCAATACCATGCAGTTTTAAACACTATTGCTCTGTAGTATTGCTTAAGATTCGGGGTAGTGATTCCCCCAGAAGTTCTTTTACTGTTGAGAATAGTTTTAACTCTCCTGGGGTTTTTGTTATTCCAGATGTATTTGAGAATTTCTCTTTCTAACTCTATGAAGTACTGAGTTGGGATTTTGATGGGGATTACATTGAATCTGTATATTGCTTTTGGCAAGATGGTCATTTTAATTATATTAATTCTGCCAACCCACGAGCCTGGAAGATTTTTCCATTTTCTGAGGTTTTCTTCAATTTCCTTCTTCAGAGACTTGAAGTTCTTGTCATACAAATCTTTCACTTGTTTGATTAGAGTCACACCAAGATATTTTATATAGTGTGTGGCTATTGTGAAGGGTGTTATTTCCCTAACTTCTTTCTCACCTGCTTATCCTTTGAGTATAGGAAGCCTACAGATTTGCTTGAGTTGATTTTATAAACAGCCACTTTGCTGAAGTTGTTTATCAGTTGTAGGAGTTCTCTGGTGGAGTTTTTTTTTTGGGGGGGGGGAATCACTTAAGTATACTATCATATTATCTGCAAATAGTGATAGTTTGACTTCTTCCTTTCCAATTTGTATCCCTTTGACTTCCTAGGTTGTCTAATTGCTCTAGCTAATTCCTCAAGTACTATATTGAAAATATATGGAAACAGAGGGCAGCCTTGTCTAGTCCCTGATTTTAGTGGGATTGCTTCAAGTTTCTCTCCATTTAGTTTGATGTTGGCTACCAGCTTGCTGTATATTGCTTTTACAATGTTTAGGTATGCAGCTTGAATTCCTGTTTTTTTCCAAGACTTTTAGCATAAAAGGATGCTGATTTCTTCAAAAGCGTTTTCAGCATCTAATGAAATGACCATGTGGTATTTTGCTTTGAGTTTGTTTATTTAGTGGATTGCACTGAAGGATTTCCTTATATTGAACCATCCCTGCATCCCTTGGATGAAGCCTACTTATCATGGTGGATGATTGTTTTGATGTGTTCTTGGATTCGGTTGGCAAGAATTATATCGAGTATTTTTGCATTGATGTTCATTAGGGAAATTGGCCTGAAGTTCTCCTTCTTTATTGGATCTTTGTGTGGTTTTGGTATCAGTATAATTATGGCTTCGTAGAAAAGTTGGGTAGGGTTCCTTCTGTTTCTATTTTGTGGAATAGTTTGAAGAGTATTGGGGTTCGGTCTTCTTTGAAGGTTTGATAGAATTCTGCACTAAAACCATCTGTGCTTTTTTGGGTTGGAAGACTTTCTATGACCCCTTTGATTTCTTTAGGGGTTATGACACTGTTTAGATGATCTATTTGATCCTGATTTAATTTTGTTGCTTGGTATCTGTCTAGGAAATTGTCCATTTTTCTCCACATTTTCCAGTTATGTTGTGTATAGGCTTTTGATCTTCTTAGAATATGGGAAGATAATTAAATCAGAATTTTCTTGTTATAAAGTCTACCACCTATCTATACTGTAACCACAATTGCTGTCAAACACAGACCCTTCATCATGCTGCAAAGTACTGGGTGACATATTAACTGTTTACTGAATTTATATTTCCTCTTTATTGATCCAGTTCATAGGTGAGGAGTAAATGTGGAGATTGAGGATCTAAAATAAGGATAAATGTACAATTTACAAATTATTGTTAAACATAAGAAGTTCATAAAAGTGATTGCACGTGAGAAAATGAGAAAATGAATTGAAATCTTTTCAGCTGTGAAAAAAAGATATATAAATAAATATATATGTCCTGGAGTTTCTCAGTACCAGAGTTTGTGAACCTCACCTCTTGGTCTAAGTCTTCACTCACCAATTCTACCAATTCTCCTTAGAGCTCTGAAGTGATCAAGGCTGGACTCTGAAGGATCACTGTTAATTTCAATGTGTAATCCCATTCAGTAATGCTAGTAAAGAGGAAATAGTAGGTTACTATGTATAACTGCTATTCTGGAGATCACACTGGTTACTGCTGTTTAATAGACAGAAAGAAGACTTTACACACACACACACACACACACATATGTATATATATATGTATATATATATATATATATATATATATATATATATATATACACACACCTTGGAGCTCTTATCTCTTCTTGGAGCTATGGTAATTTTCTTATAAGGAATTATTTATAGTATGTGTATAAGGTATGTGGACCTGGTTTAGGCATTTGAGAATTTCTGGTTATGAGTATGGGGATACAAACTCTGCAAGAATATTATGCACATTTCCTGGAGCCATTTCTCCAGCTCCAGTTTGAAACAGCAGTAACAAGGTGCATAATCTCAAATGGCAAATGAAAATGCAATGATCAAACTATTCACACCTGACATTACCATTTCCTACACTGACAAATTCTCTTGGCCAAAGAGAAAAACCTGGGTAATCTTAGGAATAGAGGTGGAGAGCTCCAACTTTAACAGAATTTGGGCCAACTGTGATGTTAAGGCTGGAGTTTGTGTTTAGTTTATTGGTTGTGGGAAGTTTATTGGCTTTATTTTTGTTTTAAAAATTCTAAAACCAGACTTGAAAAAGTAGTAACATTAAGTTAACTGTGAATTCATTATTAAATCCTAGGGTGAATGGAGCTCTATAAGATAAAAACAGAAGTATTTCCAAGCTTTTTTCCATTACTTCACACAGGGCAGAATATTATGGTTAGTGTCCACGTGTCAACCTCTGCCTGGGAGCTTTCTTTCTGGAAGACATGAAAGTTACTCTTTCTCTGAGTATCGAGAATGCAAAATTCATAACATGCTGGTAGCAATCCTAAAAATAATGACTTAGGGAATTGAGGAATAAATATATCTCCTTCTTGCTCTCAGTGGAATAATTACTAGTGTAATGTTTTATAATTTGTATGAGTATCCAGGGGTTGAGGTCTGTTTTGTGACTAACTTTATGGTCATTTTTGGAGAAGGTGAGGTGAGATCCTGAGAAGAAGGTATATTCTTTTGTTTTAGGATAGAATGTTCTGTAGATATCTGTTACATCCAGTTGGTTCATACCTTCTGTTAGTTTCAGTGTTTCTCTGTTTAGTTTCTGTTTCCATGATCTGTCCATTGATGAAAGTGGGGTGTTTAGGACTCCCACTATTATTGGTGAGGTACAATGTATCAATATATGCTTTGAGTTTTAGTAAAGGGTTTTTTTTAATGAATATGGATGCAGTTGTATTTGGAACATAGATGTTCAGAATTGAGAGTCCTTCTTTGTAGATTTTTCCTTTGATGAGTATGAAGTGTCTTCCTTATCGTTTTTGATAACTTTAGGTTGAATGTCGATTTTATTTGATATTAGAATGGCTACTCCAGCTTGTTTTTTTTGGGACCATTTGCTTGGAAAATTATTTTCTAGTCTTTTACTCTGAGGTAATGTCTTTCTTTGTCAATAAGGTGGGTTTCTTGTATGAAGCAAATTATTGGGTCCTGTATATGTATCCAGTCTGTTAATCTATGTCTTTTAATTGGGGAATTGAGTCCTAAGATATTGAGAGATATTAAGAAAAAGTGAGTGTTGCTTCTTGTTATTTTTGTTGTTAGAGGTGAAACTATATTTATGATGCTATCTTCTTTTTGGTTTGCTAAAAAAAGGTTATTTTCTTGCTTTGTTAGGGTGTAGTTTACTTCCTTTTGTTGTGATTTTCCTTTTATTATCCTTTGAAGGGCTGGATTTGTGGAAAGATACTATGTAAACATGCTTTTGCATGGAATGTCTTGGATTCTTAATCTATGGTGGTTGAGAGTTTTACTGGGTATAGTAGCCTGGGCTGGCATTTGTGTTCTCTTAGCATCTGTATGACATCTGCCCAGCAACTTCTGGCTTTTATAGTTTCTGGTGAGAAAGTTGGTGTAATTTTGATAGGTCTGCCTTTATAAGTTACTTGACCTTTTCCCCTTACTGCTTTTAATGTTCTTTCTTTGTTTTGTGCATTTGATGTTTCAATTATTATGTGATAGGATGATTTTCATTTCTGGTTCAATCTATCTGTAAGCATCTTTTATGTCCATGAGTATAACATTGTTGAGGTTAGGGAAATTTTCTTCGATAATTTTGTTGAACACATTTACTGACCCTTTAAGTTGGGAATCTTTGCTCTCTTCTATACCTATAATCCTTAGGTTTAGTCTTTGGTCCTTGGTCATCCTTAGAAGGGGGAACAAAATACCCATGGGAGGATATACAGAGACAAAATGTGGAGCAGAGACTGAAAGAAAGGCCATCCAGAGACTGACTTACTAGGGATCCATCCGATATTCAGTTATCAAACCCAGACACTATTGTGGATGCCAAGTGCTTGCTGACAGGAGCCTGATATATCTGTCTCCTCAGAGGCTCTGCAACTCCATGACAAATACAGAGTTGGAAGCTATCAGCCAAACATTAGACTGAGCATAGAGTCCCCAATGGAGGACTGTGGAGGTATAAAAGAAAGTCAAATGACTGCATTCAATACCAGTACAACACAAACCATGTATATGTGACATTTTTACCTAAGTAAAGAAATTATTTCCTTAGCACAAAAAGGATTCATATTCATACTACAATGCAATATGCATTCATATATTTATTGAACTCAGAATTAGAATATATATTTAATATATAAGACAATATGTGTTATCTCATATCCAATTTCATTTTTAATTTAAATTCTGATAATTTTGTTGGAGATTCAGTTCTATCACCTGATTTTCTTCCTGGAAACTGTCTTATTAGAAAGTTTTGCTGTTGAGAATAGTTTTCACTAACCAGAGTTTTTTGTTATTCCAAATGAATTTCTGAATTGGTCTTTTTAACTCTATGAAGAATTGAGTTGAAATTTTGATGGGGGGGATGACATTGAATCTGTAATTTATTTTGGTGAGATGGCCATTTTTACTATATTATTCTTGTGTATCCACAAGGGTGGGAGATATTTTCATCATCTGAGTTCTTAGATTTCTTCAGAGACTTGAGGTTCTTGTCATACAGATCTTTCATAGGTTTTGTTAGAGTCACACCAAAATGTTTTATATTGTTTGTGACAATTGTGTGCTTCTGGGAAAATCAGCATCCTGACCTCAAGTTGTACTACAGAGCAATAGTGATAAAAAACTGCATGGTGACCCCTTCCTCTACTGCCCCATTCTGTCAGATGTGGTAGACCTGTGCCACATCTGGCATGAGGAAGATCCCACTTCCTGATACTCGCTAGAGATCTGGCAGGAGCAGATTATCAGGAAAGAAGCACTCTGCACCCCCAGAGGCCCAGAGCCACTCTGGGACTCATTACCCAGCAACCCCTCAGAACACCATTCCCTTTCCTTCTCCAATACCCCTCCATCCTCTGCCTCCCCTGCCCCATTCTGTCAGATGTGGTAGACCTGTGCTACATCTGGCATGAGGAAGATCCCACTTCCTGATAATACCTAGAGATTTGGCAGGAACAGATTATCTGGTAAGAATCACTCCGCATCCCCAGGGGCCCAAAGCCACTCTGGGACTCATTACCCTGCAACCCCCCAGAACACGACTCCCCTTCCTTCGCCAATACCCCTCCCTCCTCCACTACTACTGTCCCGTTCTGTCTGTCGGATGTGGTAGACCTGTGCCACATCTGGCACAAGGAAGATCCCGCTTCCTGATACTAGCTAGAGAACTGGCAGGAGCAGATTACCCAGAAGGATCCTATTTCCTGATACTCTCTAGAGAAAGGGCAGGAGCAGGCCATTTGAAAACTGACACCAGTAGGGCATTTGAACTGGTAAAAGCAGGTCATTCAAGAACGAGCATCAGCAGAGCATTCGAGAACCAGCAGCAGCAGAACATTTGAGAAATAGCATCCAGCAGGGCATTCAACTCTTGCCAAGCCTGCGGTAGGAGGGACTCCATCACCTGATTCTTCCTGGAGAATCAGTGCAGGGCATTGGAGAGAAAGGGAATCCCAGAAGTGCAGAAACACAGGCCTGCAGGACAGAGAAGATAGAAATAGCAAGACCAGCTAACCCCAGAGATAATGAGATGGCCAAAGGCAAATGCAAGATCATTACCAACAGAAACCAAGGCAACATGGCACCATCAGAACCCAGTTCTCCTGCAGCAGCAAATCCTGCATATTCCATCACATCAGAAAAGCAGGAGCTAGATATAAAATCACATCTCATATTGCTGATGGAGGACTTCAAGAAGGACATAAATAATTCCCTTAAAGAAATACAGAAGAACATGGGTCAACAGGTAAAAACACAAAAATCCCATAAAGAAAGACAAGAGATTATGGATCAAATGGTAGAAGCCCTTAAAGAGGAAACACACAAATCTCTTGAAGTAATACAGGAGAATATGGCTCAACAGGAAGAAGCCATTAAGGAGGCAATACAAAAGTCCCATAGGGAATTATGGGAGAACATGGGTCAACATGCAGAAGCCCTTATGGAGGAATCACAAAAATCCATGAAAGAAACACAGGAGAACATGGGTCAACAGGTAAAAGCCCTTAAAAAGAAATCACTAAATTTCCTTAAAGAATTTAAGGAAAAGAAAAACCAAACAAGTGAAGGAACTGAACAAAACTATCCAGGATCTGAAACTGGAAATAGAATCAACAAAGAAATTGCAAATTGAGACATGTCTGAATATAGAAAACCTTTGAAAGACTTCAAGAGTCACTGTACCAATACCATGCAGTTTTTAACACTACTGCTCTGTAGTATTGCTTGAGGTACGGGATATTGATTCCCCCAGAAGTTCATTTACTTTTGATGATAGTTTTAGCTATCCTGACTTTTTTGTTATTCCAGATGAATTTGAGAATTGCTCTTTCTAACTGTATAAAGGACTGAGTTGGGATTTTGATGGGGATTGCATTGACTCTGTATATTGCTTTTGACAAGATTGCCATTTTAACTATATTAATCCTGCCAACCCACGAGCATGGAAGATTTTTCCATTTTCTGAGGTCTTCTTCAATTTCCTTCTTCAGAGACCTGAAGTTTTTGTCATATAAATCTTTCAATTGTTTGGTTAGAGTCACACCAAAATACTTTATATTGTTTGTGGTTATTGTGAAGGATGTCATTTCCCTAATTTCTTTCTCGGCCTGCTTATCCTTGAGAATAGGAAGGCTACTGATTTGCTTGAGTTGACTGGGTTACCTTAATCAGGATGATATTTTCAATTTCTATTAATTGATGTGTATTAATGTGAATTACATTAAGCCATTGTTTTTAATAGCTGAGAAGTACTCCATTGTGGAAATGTATCACACTTTCTGTGTCCATTCCTCTGTTGAGTGACATCTGGGTTGTTTCCAGTTTCTGACTATTATAAATATGGCAACTATGAACATATTGAAACTTGTGTCCATATGTTTCAACATGCAGTATAACTATGGTACAATTCATAGACCACATGAAGCTCAAGACAAAAGAAGACCAAAGTGTGGATGTTTCAGTGCTTTATAGAAAGGGGAACGAATTATTCACAGGAGGAAATCTGGAGACAAAGCCTGGAGCAGAATCTGAAGGAAATGGCAGGCAGAGACTGCCTCACCTGGGAGTTCATCTCACATACAGTTGCCAAACCTGGATGCTATTGTGGATGCCAAGAAGAGCTTGCTGACAGGAGCCTGATATAGCTGTCTCCTGATAGCCTCTGCCAGAGCCTGCAGTCAACCCTTGGAATGAGCACTGGGTCCCCAATGGAGGAGTTGTAGAAGGGACTGAAGGTGTGGGGAGGCATGTGGCCCTGCGGCGGGATCAATAGTGTCAACTGACCAGATCCCCAGAGTTCCTGGGGACTGGAACACCAACCAAAGTGTACACATAGAAGGACCCTTGATTCCAGCTGTGTATGTGGCAGAGACTCGCCTTCTGGACATCAGTGGGAGGAGTATCCCTTGTTTTGTGGTATCTGGTGCCCTTGTATAGGGGAATGTCAATAGTGGCTGGAGGAGCACCTACATTGAGGCAGGAGTGGGGTTGGTCTAGTGGTTTTTCAGAGGGGAGACGTGCAAAGGGGATAAATTTGAAGTGTAAATAAAGAAAATATCCAATAAAATATCCAAAAAAAGAAAGTTATGAAAATAAAAAGAAAGTTTTACTGAAACTGACATGTGAGAATATGTTTTGCTGAGAATAGACACTTGGTGTTTCTCTAGCTGCCCACCCTGTTGAAAGTGTATGTGATATTTTACTGAAGCAAATACTTGAGAGGCCAGGTGAAGTTTGGAATGTGTATAAGTATAACCCAACAGATAGATGGTGATTCTCTTGCATTGGTTTGCTTTGTAACTCTGCTGGTCTTCTTTGGGCTTTGCTGATGCTGGTCTTTGCTCAAAATATTCTTGTGTTGGTTCTCCTTGTAATGCTTTGTTGGTCTTTGCTGATGATATGCTTACATTGGTTTACTTTGCTCTTTCTGTGGATCTTCACTTGTCATGACATCTTGGAGAATGAAATACACCAAAGAACTTTTGGTGGTATTTTTGGCTGCTTCTTGAGGCTTCTACTGACATATGATGATCAGATCAATGGAGCCTCTTGGTTTCTTCTAGATCTAGCCATTGCTACTGATTCATGTTTGGTGCTTGCCTAGGGGTCTGCACTGCTCCTGCTGATTCATATTTGGTAATTTTTAAGTAGACTGAACTGCTGACAACAGAGATTGGAATCACCTCAAAAAACTATTTCAAAATAGGTCCACAACTAATCATTTCCTATTAACATTTCTATTCCCCTTCCTTTTGTGGATAGTGGGTTAGAAGGAAGGTTGAAGCATTGAAGAAGCACAATCAAGTTAGTTTTTGAAAAAAATCTAAGCCTTCAGTGGGGACTTTATGGTTAGAATGTCTGGTCTAATGGCTTTAATGAATGTTCATTATAATATTAATCTTCCTGTAATATATTATCCATTGTAAAAGTGTTGTTCTCAATGTCCACAGAAAACATATTAATTGAGTTCTAAATTTTTTCACCACTAGTGAAGCTTTTTCAGGCTTGCCTCAGTAACTGTGTCTAAGAGTGGCACACTCAGCACATCTGGTCTTAGAAACTTGACAGAGAGAATGAACTCTGAGCCCAAAGGACAAAGAGCAACAAGGAGAGCTGCAGATTTGTAAACTTGTTATTGTTCTCCTTATGTATTTTCTTCTTTACCTCAAAGTAGACAACCTGAGTGATGAAAATTGGCATTGAGTTATACTTCCTGCCCGATTTACTCTGTGAAAATCTGTTTTAGTTTCAGAAACAACCGTTTAGAATTTATATTTGTCCCTTTCCTTTATTCATTATTCACATTTTTCTAACTTTTTCTTCTTGGTTTATTTTATTTTATTTTTTTAATCAAATAAGAAGAGGTGAAATGCCCAACAGTAGGTAGAGGGAACTTGTAGAGTTCACCTTCAGTAGAAAGACAGGCCTTCAAGTGGAGGGATTGGGTTGCCATCTCACAGTCTTATAACTCTAACCCAAAATTGTTTCTGTCTAAGAGAACTGCAAGGAAAAAATGGAGAACTGAGGAAAAGGTGGTCCATTGACCAGCCCAACTTGGGATCCATCTTAAAGGGAGGCTCCAAGACCTGACACTATTATAAATTCCATGATGTGCTTACAGACAGAAGACTAGTATGACTATCCTCGGAGAGGCCCAACAAACATCTGACTGAGACAGAAGCAGATACTTATAACCAATCAAGGGACTGAAGCCAAGGATCCCTGTGGTTGAGTTAGGGAAAGAATGGAAGAAGCTTAGGAGGAAGGTGACCCCATAGGAAGACCAGCAGTCCCAACTAATATGCCCCCCTGAGATCTCTCAGACACTGAGCCACCAGCCTGGCAGCATTCAGGAGCTGGTCAACCCCTGCCCCACTCACACATATATACAGCAGAAAACCGCCTGTTTTGGCCTCAGTGGGAGAAGGTGTATCATATTGTGAAAGACTTAAGACCCCAAGGAGTGAGGAGGTCTGGAGGGTGTCAAATGAGGTGGAGAAATTCTCTTAGAGACAGGGGTAAGAGGAAAGTGATGAGGAACTGTGTGATGGCTGACTGAGAGTAGAGTAATGACTGGACTATAAAAATATAAAAGTAAAAGAATAAAATAAAGTATATAATCATATTCATCCTTTTTATTTATTTTAAAGGCTTTGTACCATTTCAGAACTAGTTATTCATAAAAACTCTATCATCATTGGAATTATTTTTTAACATTAAGATTACTGTTTGTCAGCATTCAGTGAGATGACCATGTGGTTTTTTTTCTTTGAGTTTGTTTATGTAGTGGATTACATTGATGGATTTCCTTATATTGAACCATCCCTGCATCCCTGGGATGAAGCCAACTTGATCATGGTGAATGATCGTTTTGATGTGTTCTTGGATTCGGTTGGCAAGTATTTTATGGAGTATTTTTGCATCGATGTTCATAAGTGAGATTGGCTTGAAGTTCTCTTTCTTAGTTGGATCTTTGTGTGGTCTTGGTATCAGGGTAATTGTGGCTTTGTAGAATGAGTTGGGTAGTGTTCCTTCTGTTTCTATTTTGTGGAATAGTTTGAAGAGTATTGGTGTTAGGTCTTCTTTGAAGGTCTTATAGAATTCTGCACTAAAACCATCTGGTCCTGTGCTATTTTTGGTTGGAAGACTTTCTATGACCCCTTCTATTTCTTTGGGGGTTATGGGTCTGTTTACATGATCTATTTGATCCTGATTTAACTTTGGTATTTGGTATCTGTCTAGGAAATTGTTCATTTCCTCCAGATTCTCCAATTGTGTTGAGTATAGGCTTTTGTTATAGTATCTGATGATTTTTTGAATTTCCTCAGTTTCTGTTGTTATATCTCCCTTTTCATTTCTAATTTTGTTAATATGAATACTGTCTCTGTGACCTTTGGTAAGTCTGGCTAGGGGTTTATCTATCTTGTTGATTTTCTCAAAGAACCAGCTCCTGGTTTTGTTTATTCTTTGTATGGTTCTCTTTGTTTCAACTTGATTGATTTCAGTCCTGAGTTTGATGATTTCCTGTCTTCTACTCCTCCTGGGTTAAATAGCTTCTTTTTGTTCTAGAGCTTTCAAGTGCACCATTAAGTTGCTAGTATATGCTCTCTTCTGTTTCTTTTTCAGCATCTAATGAAATGACCATGTAGGTTTTTTAAGTTTGTTAATGTGGTACATTACATTGATGGATTTTTGTACCTTGAACCATCCCTGTATCCCTGGGATGAAGCCTACTTGATCATGGTGAAGGATCATTTTGATGTGTCCTTGTTTTCAGTTGGCAAGAATTATATTGAGTATTTTTGCATTGATATTCATAAGAGAAATTGGTCTAAGGTTCTCTTTTTTGTTGGATCTTTGTGTGGTTTTGGTATCAGTGAAATTGTGGCTTTACAGAACGAGTTGGATAATATTCCTTCTGTTTCTATTTTAAGAAATAGTTTCAAAAGTATTGGCATTAGGTCTCCTTTGAATGTCTGATAGAATTCTGCACTAAAGCCATCTGGTCCCATGCTTTTTTTGGTTAGGAGATTGTCAATGGACACTTCTATTTCTTTAGGGGTTATAAGACCGTTTAGATGGTCTATCTGATCCTGATTAAATATTGGTAATTGGTATCTGTCTAGGAAATTGTCTATTTCATCCAGATTTTCCAGTTGTATTGAGTATAGCCTTTTGTAGTAGGATATGATAATTTTTTGAATTTTTCTCAGTTTCTGATGTTGTTTCACCCTTTTCATTTCTGATTTTGTTAATTTGGATACTGTCTCTGTGCCTTCTGGTTAGTAAGGCTAAAGCTTCATCTATCTTGTTGATTTTCTCAAGAACCAGCTCCTGCTTTTGCTGATTCTTTGTATAGTTCTTTTTCTTTCAACTTGGTTGATTTTAGCCCTGAGTTTGATGATTTCCTGCCTTCTACTCCTCCTGGGTATATTATCTTCTTTTTTTCTAACACTTTCAGGTGTTCTTTTAACTGCTAGTGTATGCTCTTTCCAGCTTCTTTTTGTAGGCACTCAGAGCTGTGAGTTTTGCTCTTAGCACTGATTTCATTGTGTCCCATAAAATTGGGTCTATTGTGCCTTTATCTTCATTAAATTCTAAAAATTCTTTGATTTCTTTCCTTATTTCTTTCTTGACCAAGGTATCATTGAGTAGTGTATTGTTCAGCTTCCATGTGTATGTGAACATTTTGTTGTTTTTGTTGCTATTGAAGACCACTCTTATTCCATAGTGATCTGATCGGAGCCTTGGAATTAGTTCAACTGTCTTATATATGGTGAGGTCTGTTTTGTGAGCAATTATATGGTCAATTTTGGAGAAGGTATCATGAGGTGCTGAGAAGGTATATTCTTTTGATTTAGGATGAAATGTTTTATAGATATCTATTAAATCCATTTGGTCCAAAACTTCTGTTACTTTCTCTGTGACTCTGTTTAGTTTGTGTTTCCCTGATCTGTCCATTGAAGAGAGTGGGGTGTTTATGTCCCCCACTATTATTGTGTGGGCTGTGATGTGTGCTTTAAGCTTTAGTAAGGTTTCCTTTATGAATGGAGGTGCTCTTGTATTTGGCTCATGGATTTTCAAAATTGAGAGTTCTTCCTGGTAGATTTTTCCTTTTATACACATAAAGTGTCCTTCTATATCTTTTTTGATGATACTTGGTTGAAAGTCTATTTTATAAGATATTAGGATGGCTACTCCAGCTTGTTTCCTGGGATCATTTTCTTGGAGAACTGTTTTTCAGCCTTTTACTCTTAGGTAGTGCTTGTCTTTGACACTGAGATGCGTTTTCTGTATGTATGTAGCAAAATGTTGGCTCTTGTTTGCAAATTCAGTCTGTTAGTCTATGTCTTTTTATTGGGGAATTGAGTCCATTGATGTTAAGAGATATTAAGGAATAGTGATTGTTGCTTCTTACTGTATTTGATGTAATTTTTATGTTTGTGTGGTTATCTTCTTTTGGGTTTGTTGAAAGATTACTTTTTTGCTTTTTCTTGTGTGTAGTTTCCCTCCCTCTGTTGATGTTTTCCATTCATTATCCTTTGAAGGGCTGGATTTGTGGAAAGATACTTTGTAAATTTGTTTTTGTTATGGAAAACCTTGGTTTCTACATTTATGGTAATTGAGAGATTTGCTGGATATAGCAGTTTGGGTTGGCATTTGTGTTCCCTTAGGGTCTGGATGACTTCTGCCCAGGCTCTTCTGGCTTTCATAGTCTCTGGTGAGAAATCCAGTGTAATTCTGTTAGGTCTACTTTTATATGTTACTTGACCGTTTCCCCTTACTGTTTTTAATATTCTTTGTTTGTTTAATACATTTGGTGTTTTAATTATTATGTGACAGGATGAATTTCTTTTCTGGTCAAATCTATTTGCAGTTCTGTAGGCTTCTTGTATGTTCATGGGCATCATTTCTCTAGGTTAGGGAAGTTTTCTTCTATAATTTTATTGAAGACATTTATAGCCCTTAAAGTTGGAAATCTTCACTCTCTTGTATGCCTATAATCCTTAGGTTTGGTCTTCTCATTTTGTCCTGGATTTCCTGGATATTTTTGGTCAGGAGTTTTTGCATTTTTCATTTTCTTGGACTATTGTATCAATGCTTTCTATAGTATCTTCTGCATCTGACATTCACTCTTCTATCTCTTGTATTCGGTTGTTGATGCTTGGATCCATGACTCCTGACTTCTTTCCTAGGTTTTTTATGTCCCCAGTTATCTCCCTTTGTGATTTTGTTATTGTTTCTACCTCCTTCTTTAGAATCTGGAAGGCTTTGTTTAATTCCTTCACCTGTTTTGTTGTGTTTTCCCTTAGTTCTTCAAGGGCTTCTCCCTGTTTATTTGTGTTCTCCTGTATTTAAGGGAGTTAATTATGTCCTTCTTGAAGCCCTCCATCATGCCCTCCATCAGCATCATAACCTGTGATTTTAAATCCATATCTTGCTTTCCTGGTTTGTTGAGGTATCCAGGACTTGCTGTTGTGGGAGAATTGGGTTCTGATGGTGCCATATTGCCTTGATTTCTGTTAGCAACGTTCTATGTTTGTCTTTTGCCATCTGGTTTTCTCTGGTATTAGTTGGGCCTGCTGTCACTGGCTGGAGCTTGGCCCTTCTGTGTGCCTGCAGGCTTATCTCAGTAACCTTGAGTGACCTGCTTTGCCCTGGCAAAAATTGCTGTGGTGCTACTGAATTCCTGGATGCAAGTGAAGTCCTAGTGTGGTTTGTCCCAAGAGATCCTCTATTCTGGTGAAACCTGCCTACCAATCTGTTACACAGTCACAAAAGCAAAGTTGGTAGCTGAGACCCACTCTGTGTAGTCTATGTAGCTCTGTGGTCCCGATCAGCTCTGGATGCAGGCTGTGCAGGCTGCCTCCTCCTTGCTGGCTGCTGGGTGTTTAGCTAGCTTCCTGCACTGCTTGGAGATGGTGCACTGTGGCCCAGGGTGTTCCAGATATGGAGGCAGAAACCTGAAGGCTCTTGCCAGAGGCCTCTGGACTGCAGGGCTGGTCTCACCTGTGCATGTGGCCTCCTTCTTGCTGGCTGCTGGGTGTATGCTTCACGTAAGTTTTAATTAGACTGATCAAAGCTGCTTCACACATTGTAAGCTATAAAAGAAATGAGAAGAATCAGCATGAAATTTTTTTTTACAAAAACAAGGATAAAATGATCCTATTAGAAGAAGGGAAAAATAATAATCTCAAAATGGCAATTTAGATTAAAATAATTGTAATGAAATTTATCTGAGACATGCGAGTATATTTTTGAGCAAGTGTGATGAAAACATACCCAGAGGCAGCTTCCAAGTCACAGTGGGCATTGCAGAACAGTAGTCAGTGAGAGAATAACTGTAACAGTGATCCTGTAGTGTAGAGTGAAGAACTTTCTTTTTCATTAATAAGACTAGAGAGCTTTTGGAAAACTACCAGGCAGTTTCAAAGACAGCATTTATTACATTGCACCATTTGTCTTGGTGTCCCTGTCTAAGATCTAGGACAACTTTAGTCACCAATATAATAAACAATAACATCAATAAGCACACTAGAATGGATTCTTATTTTAAAATATATTTTTTCTAACTAACATTGATTTATAAACCTAAAGTTGCTAGATATTTTGGGAATTTTAAGTAAAAACTTACTAAGCATACTAACAATAAGAAAGGGTAAAGGGCCAGCAAGTTGTCTTAGCTTGTAGCACATTGCTAACAAGCTAGCACACTCAAGTTTATCCATTGATCCTAGATAGTTAGGAGGAACTGACTGCAGCATGTTGTTCAAGGCTTGCACACACATTCATTCATAATAAATCCCTCATAGAGCAAAATTTAGCTATATGTGTTACTTAGGGTTTTACTGGTGTAAATAGACATCATGACTAAGGAAACTCTTATAAAGGACAACAATTAATTGAGCCTGGCTTACAGGTTCAGAGGTTCAGTCTAGTAACATCAAGGCGGGCATGATGCAAGAGGAGCTGAGAGTTCTACATTTTCATCTGAAGGCTGCTAGGAGAAGACTGGCTTCCAGGCAGCTAGGACAAATCCTATGCTCATACTGATACACCTCACCCAACAAGGCTATACCTTCAAATACTGCCATTCCTTGACCAAGTATATACAAATCATAAAACCAAAATGAGTAAATGAGTATGACTCCAATATAATATTAAACATTTGTTATTGTTCCCCTTCTTTAGTTGATTAAAAGATTTATTTTATAATCTTCTTGTGAATTAATTAGTTTAGAAATGAACTATAATAATTTGTTTATTTTACTTCCAATGGGGTGTTTGGTTTGTTCTTTCTCACTTAAAACAAGACAGAAGGGAATGATGCTTGGGTATCTATTTGTTTAGAAACCAAACTTGTAGAGATTTAAGTGTGAGAATGCTAATGTATTATAAAGTAGTAAGAAATACAGACGTGATGTCTATACTTGTTCTCTAATACAAATTAAAAAATTAAATGTATCTTTGCAACAAGAATGAGAAGAGCATTTGGTTTTTTTATTTGTTAGTTTAGTCTGTTTGTTTTGTTTGTGTGGTTTTTGTTGTTAGTATTTTGTATTTTCCTAAAAATAGTGTTTGGCACAGTTTCTAAAATCCTATTAATCCCACTCTTATCTCCTTGCACTAAGCTCAACTCCAAGTGGATCAAAGACCTCCACATAAAACCAGACACACTAAAACTAATAGAAAAGAAACTGGGGAAGACCCTTGAGGACATTGGCTCAGGGGAAAAATTCCTGAACAGAACACCAATTGCTTATGCTCTAAGAGCAAGAATAGACAAATGGGACCTCATAAAACTACAAAGTTTCTGTAAGGCAAAAGACACTGTCAAAAGGATAAATCGGCAACCAACAAATTGGGAAAAAATCTTCACCAACCCCACATCCGACAGAGGGCTAATCTCCAATGTATACAAAGAACTCAAGAGGTTAGACCCCAGAAAACCAAATAACCCTATCCAAAAATGGGGTACAGAGCTAAACAGAGTCTTTTCACCTGAAGAAATTTGGATGGCTGAGAAACACCTTAAAAAATGTTCAACATCACTAGTCATTAGGGAAATGCAAATTAAAACAACCCTGAGATTTCACCTCACACCAGTCAGAATGGCTAAGAGTAAAAACTCAGAAGACATCAGGTGTTGGCGAGGATGTGGAGAAAGAGGAACACTCCTCCACTGCTGGTGGGAATGCAAGCTGGTACAACCACTCTGGAAATCAGTATGGCGGTTCCTCAGAAAACTGGGCGTGATACTTCCGGAGGACCCAGCCATACCACTCCTGGGAATATACCCAGAAGATTCACCAGCATGCAATAAGGATACATGCTCCACTATGTTCATAGCAGCTTTATATATAATAGCCAGAAGCTGGAAAGAACCCAGATGTCCCTCAACAGAAGAATGGATACAAAAAATGTGGTATATATACACAATGGAGTACTATACAGCCATTAGAAACAATGAATTCATGAAATTCTTAGAGAAATGGATGGAGCTGGAGAATGTCATACTAAGTGAGGTGACCCAGTCTCAAAAGAATACCCATGGTATACAGTCACTGATAAGTGGATATTAGCCTAGAAGCTTAGAACACCAAAGACACAAATCACATAACAAGTGATGTCTCACAAGAAGAAAGGAGTGGACACTGGTGCTAGAATGGACCAAAACATCATTGTGGGAGAGTACAAGAACAGTAAAGTGGGAGGGGGTGGATGCGGGAGCAGGGGGAGGGAAAAGGACATGTGGGACCTTTGGGGGTGGGGAACCAGAAAAAGGGAAATGAATTGTAAATATAGAATATATACAATAAAAAAAAAGAAAATTAAAAAAAAAGTTTAAATAATAAAAAAAATAAAATCCTATTAATTTCCTAATTAATGGGGTTAAAAAGAATAGTGTACACATTACATTTGTGGGTTGTAAAGGATTTTGCTTAAAGCAGACTACCAGTATTTTGGTATATTTAAGACCAGAGAGTTACAGCAATAAGAACATGGTTTAATTAGAACATTGGAAATTTCAACCTTGTACCATTATCAGGATAGGGGGCTCCTGATTGAATTCGTAATGGATCATGTCTGTATGATTACAGCCTCTATAAGCATCTCAAAATGCCACCATGAGAACTTGCTGACTCCTCTATGCACCAGTATGCTCTCAGGTTGAGGAATTTGACCAATGTAGTTAGATGTTTGATATACTTTAGAACATTATTTTCCCCTTAACCTTGATGATATTGTATAATTGTATAACTTCTACTATATATTAGTAATGCATCTTCACTAGCTTATAATCGTCTGATATGTATTAAGTCCTTGACACAAAAAACTGGAGTCTGAAACGAGGCCCAGCTTTTCTTCTGCATGATCTGAAGCAGCTTGACTCACTAGTGTCAGAATCATTTTGAATTATTTCACTGCTACTTGGCATACTGGTATAGAAAATCTACACATATTGTGTTAGAAGAGGTGTAAATAAAAAAAATACTGGTTTTTACAGATCATTCTTTTTTGAGTTTCAGATAATCTATTTTTCTTCTTTTTAAAGCAATGACAAAATGTATTTTAAGGGAGAATTTAAAAATAAAATATTATTATCCTAGTTAAGACAAAAATATCTTAAAGGTGATACAATTTCCTTAAGAAAGTATGTTGGGGAATTAGGGCAAATTCAGCCCAAGAGGAAGACCATTCTCCTCAGAGATCAATCTGTTTGCTGTCTTCTTGCTGATGTGTTTAATGATCTTGGACATCTCTGTAAGATTCACTACCCCCTTTGCTCATTTTAAGCTTACCCTCATGGATGCTCATGTTCAACACCACCAACAACAAAAAGTACATTAAAACAAAAAGACAAAATTCTGAGATAAATTTAAGTTATTCACATAGAAGATTTACTTGAGAGAGTCAGTCATACTGTTGTATTTAAGACGTATATGCTTCCTATTAGGGCTTCTGGAGAAAGTGGTGGTTTTCTATATGCTCTTCCCCCTGAGATTGAATATCAGAAATTTGGGGCCAGGAAAAGTCAGATTAATTTAGTAGAACTTTGGATTGCTTCAAGTATCTGAGCAAACCCAACTCTTCGGGGAGTAGGAAGAGCAGGGCATGCCCTCATCCATCCCAGTCTGTGGTCATTGGGAAGGTCATTCTGAGCAATCCAGTACACTTTCAGATGACTAGCTCTCTAGCTGCCACAACTGACCACTCAGTATTCCTGTATGTGCACTGCACAATTGGAAACATTTGATTGTTTGCTTATTTTGCTTTTGCCTTCTGTTGATGGCCAAGAGAGGCGGGTCAATGTAATTTATTGGAATTTCACAGACATACATAAAGAAAAGAAAAGTATTGCTTTCTTTTTCTGGTTCTTCTAAAGGAACATGGAAAGCAGAAGAAACCTCTTCTCAATAGGACAAATAACAAATCTCTTTTCAAGCCTACTCACTGTGCCAACCTTTTTATCATCATCAATACCCATGTAAAATGGCTCTTTTTTCAAAGAAATTATTTCCAATTAGTTTTCTAGTTTGTGTGGCAGAAAAGAGCATGGATTGCCTGCTTGTTGGCATGTAGCTGCACTCGGCTACATTTGAATGGTTTACCAGGTTCCCTGGAAGAAAAGCTGGGCACAGGGAACAGGGTGACAAGAGAAACATGAAGCTGAGACCAATTTCCTTTTCAAGGATCAAAGTTTAATGGAGGTCTCAAAATATATATCTGCAGCACAAAACCTTTCCCCATATTCCAGGGTGTTCCGGGGAACTGGTCTGGCTGTTCACTGGGCTCCACTGCTCAGGCGGTGGGTCACCTGCTTAAATCAGGAATTCATAGACCTGGAGGAACAAAGAACTTTTCCTTGGTCAATGTCAAGTAATGCCAGGTGACATAGCACCCCAATACGGCTCTCTATACTGGCAGAAGCTTAATAATTTCCTTTAATTCTTCTTTGAATTCAACATCCAAGATAGATTCAACCCCATTAATTAAACACTGTAAGTTTTTGCACATAACGCAGAGTATTCTGCATGTGTTCTCAGAACTGCCCTAGGCTGGCCATGGTGCTGTTGAGTCAATTGATATGTCCCTAAGCTTCAACATCCCTGTAGATGCCACATATGATCAACCCCACATATGAATGTGGTGTACCATCATTTCCATTCCTGGCTATAAATTTCAACTTGACAATGTGTTCAAAAACAGGGATGAGGAAAAGAAAAGCATTTTGCCTCTACCAGCTTTTCCAACTGCCAGAAGATACCTGCCTTCCAGAGTGTCTTGATACTTTTATGTTGGATCTCAATTAGGTTCTTGAAACCTATTTCTTTTATAGCCTTCAGAGTATTGCATCAGTGATGGATTAGATAAGGAAGCAAATGAAACGCCCTTAAAATCACCTAAAGGTAGTCAGTCCTAAAGGGAGGTCAGGTACCTTACTGTCATTTGGCTTCCCCATACCATCTTTTGATTCTTCAGGATTCTGTTTTCTTTTTCAGTGTCAGGCTCAGTTTTTGTAGGTGATCTCTTAACTTTTTCATGTTCCACCATCTCTATAGGCATGTATACACATTGTATATCTGTTGAGCCCACATTCACAGAGTGCTTTAGGGATTTTTACACTTTTACAACTTTTATAGTTTCTTTAAGCTCATCTCCATTTTTGAAGATGTGATAGGCTTAAGTCAGATGCTTCTTAAAACTTCAGGCTCCACCACCACAGCCTATAATTGCATTTCTTGATTTTCTAGAGTAGGAGTTTTTCAATAATTCCTGGAAAATAGAAAGCAGGAAGGATGGATAGATAACACTTTTAATGGACATACGGGATGGTAGCATAAAAGTATGCCTGGAAAATAATATGTGTGTATTGTATATTCACATTCACAGACTAGAGAACAGTGAACATATTTTGAAATTCAGATAAACTTTAGTGGAACTATTTATACTGCATTGGCCATGACCACTATAATGAAACACCACTATATTGACCTTGTTAATGAATGTCTCAAGTAATGAAGACATTCTCAAGCTGTTATCCATAAAACTAGTAGAACAATAGAATGAAAAGCTAGGTCACAAACAAACAGGGGAAACAAATGAAATGAATTAAAGAAAACAACCTAAAATATAAAAGTAAAAATTGAATCACTGTAGAAAAGACAAACTAGGGCAAAACTTAAAATGAAAAACCTAGGCAGTCAAACAAAACCTCATAAGCAAGCCTCACTAACATAGTAACAGAAATGGAAGAGAGAAACTGACTGAAAATAAGATAGAAGAAAATTCAAAGAAAATATAAAAGAAGAAAAAGTTGAAATCTATCAAGAAAACTGGGAGAATATAAAAAGGTCAAATTTAAGAATAACAGTAGTGAAAAATACAGAAAATATTTTCAACAATACCACAGAGGAAAAATTTTGTACCTTAAGGAAGTAGATATTTATCAGGCACAAGAGGTATACACAGAAAAGTGAGTGGCATGTGTGGTCCCCAGAGCCCCATTGTTTTGATTTTACCTTGAGACTTGGTCTGGAGGAGCTTTGCAGGACCCCAAGAATATACTGACTCCCTGATTGAAACACTGTTTGACTACCCATAGGGTTTGGATCCTCCAGCTACTCCAGTTGGTCTTCCTGGCACGGCCTGTGGAATTGGATCCTCCCACCAACACAGATGTGTTGGACTCAGACAAAACCTGCAAGGACCCTTCTGCCTGAGGCACAGCTAAGATAGAAGAGTACTTTAACCGTTGTCTGGTCCATGGCTTCCCCCACCTTCCCAAGAAGACATGCTGCCATCAGGATCATCCAGCCAACACCAGGGAAAACCAGATTCCTAAAGGACAACCTAAGAACAAAATCAACATGTCGCAAGGCAATATGACACCACCAGAGTCCAGCAATGCAGCTACAACAAACCCTGGATATCCTAATGAAACAAAGAAAGAAGATAGAGACCTATAAGTAGGACATGAATAAGTTCCTTCGGGAAATACAGAAAAATACATTCAAATGGTTAGATTCATTAAAAGGATAACCAAATAAATATAAATTCAGGAAAATACAATCAAACAGATGAAATATATTAATAAAAGTGTTCAAGAACTGAAAGGGGAAATGAATCAATAAAGAGGGTACAAACTGAGGCAATTACAGAAATGAAAAATCTAGGAAAAAGAGTAGGAATTACAGACAGCACCACCAAGAGTATAGATATTAAAGAGAGTTCTCACATATAGGCGATAACGTAGAAGAAATAATATCTTGAAATTAAGCAAAATTTTAAAAGTTTCTGACAAAAAACATCCTGGAAATTTGGGACTCTATGAAAACACCAAACCTAAAAATAATAGGAATATAAGAAGATTCCCAGGTCCCAGGACCAGAAAACATCTTCAAACAAACAAACAAAAAAAATAGAAGAAAATTTTCCTAATTTAAAGAAAGGCATGCCTATAAAGTACAAGAAGCTTACAGGAGAGCAAACAGATTGAAACAGAAAAGAAAATCTTCAGATTCATAATAATCAAAACACTAAATATTCAGAACAAAGAAAGAATTTTAAAGTAAGCAAAGGAAAAATGGCAAAAAATATAAAGGAAAATCTATCAGAATTACACCTGTTTTCTCATTTGAGACTGAAAGCTAGAAGGCCATGACAGAAGTTCTGCAGTTCCTAAGTGACCAGAGATGTCAGCCAGATATTGGTGGTCTAAGCAAATGGACCCCAGAGCTGAAGTAGTCATCTAATATCTAATACAATAGTCTTCAAAACAAAAGTAACCAAAAAGTCAGGGTCACTTAGAACTCCTCAAAGAAATATCCGTCAAGAGAATATCTCAATTCTGAATTTTATGCCCCAAATGCAAGGGTATCCACATTTGTAAGAGAAACATTACTAAAGCCTAAATCATACATCAAACTCCACACATTAACAGTAGGAGACCTCAACCCTCCATTCTTACCAACGAACAGATCAGCATTTAGAAACTGAAGAGAAATAAAGAAACTAACAGAAGTTATAATTTAAATGGACCTAACAGTTGGCTATAGATTATTTAACCTAAATGCAAAATATTTTACCTTCTTCTCAACAACTCACAGAAACGTCTCCAAAATTTAACTTTTAGTTTATCACAAATCAAACCTCAACAAATACAAAAAGATTGAAATAACTCCTTGCAGTCTATTGTTATCAAGAATTAAAGCTGAATTTCAATAATAGAAACAACAGAAAGTCTTCATGTTAATAGAAATGGAATAACAGTCCACTCAGTGACCATTGGGTCAGGGAGATAAAAGGACATAATTAAAAGACTTTCTGGAATTCAATGAAAATGAGTGAACAACATACCCAAACTTATGAGACTGTATGAAATCAGTGCTAAGAGGAAAATTTCATAACATTAGGTGCCTTTATAAGGAAATTGGATAGTTTTCATACTAAAAAATTAAAAGTACATCCGAAGGCTCTAGAAGAAAGCAGAAGCAAACAAAACCAGGAGGCATAGGCAAGACATGAAACAATCTAACTCAATGGAATGCTACTAAGCAATAAGAATGAGGAAATCATGAGTTGTGCAGGCAAATGGCTGAAACTAGAAAATATCACCCTGAGTGAGGTAACTCATAACCAAAAAGACATATGTAGTATGTACTGACTAATAATCAGATATTAGCCAAAAATGTACATAATGCCAAGGATACAATCCACAGAACTCAAGATGTTTGACAAGCCAAAGAGCCTAAGTGAGGATGCCTCAATTCTATTTGGGAGGGAGAAGAAAGCAATCATGGTGGTGGGGCAGAGGCAAGAAGGTACTTGGGTAGGAGAGGAGAGACTGGGAGGGGAAAAGAAGAACTTTATCATGTATTATGGGGGGTCAAGGAATAAAGCCCTGAGAGACAGCAGGAAGAATGAAAATGGGCAACATCAAGAAGTGTGGGGACACTCTATAATATACCAGAGTCTTGGGAGGTGAAAAAATCTCAGGACTCAAAGAGAGGGACCTTAGATGAAATGCTGAACAGTGGGGAGAGAGAACCTGTAGAGCCCATCTCCAGCAGAAAGACAGGGCTTCAAGGGGAGTGATGGTGTTGCCACCCCAGAGTCAAAAATTCTGATCCAGAATTGTTCTTGCTTAAAAGAACTGCAGGGGTAAAAATGGTGAAGAGACTGAAGGAAAGGAAGTTCGGTGATCAGCCTAAATTGTGACCAAGTTCAAGGGGAGGCACCAAGGCCTGACTCTATTACTAATCTTATGGTATACAGACAGGAATCTAGCATGGCTGACCTCCTAGAAGCCCAACAAGCAGCTGAAAGTGTCAGACCAGATACTGACACCAAACTCAGGTCTGACAATAAAAAAGAAACAAAGAGAAAAATAGGAAGAATTGACAAAACCAAGAGAATCTTCCTTGGGAAAATCAACAAGATGGACAACTCTTTGTCAAAATAACTAAATAACAAAGGGACTGTATCTACATCAACAAAATCAGAAATGTAAAGGGAGAGATAACAATGGACATTGAGAAAATTCAAAGAATCTCTATATCTTACTTCAAAAGCCTGTACTCTACAAAATTGGAGAATCTAAATTTAATGGATGGTTTTATAGGCAGTTTCCAATTATCATTGCTAAATCAAGATCAGGTAAACTATCTAAATAGTCCTATAACCCTAAGAAAATAGAAGCAACCATCTAAAGTCTCCTACCCCACCCCAGCCCCCCCCCAAAAAAAAAAGAAAAAGAGAAAAAAACGAACAGCAAAAACCTAACAAAATAATTTTAGTGGGGAATTCTATCAGACATTCAAAGAGATAATGTTGATATTCCCCGAACTAGTCCACAAAATAGAAACAGAAGCAACCCTCCAAAACTTGTTCTATGGCCCACAGTAACCCTGATACTAAAACCACACAAAAACTCAACAAAGAAAGAGTATTCAAATCAATCTTTTTTATGAACATTGATGTAAAAGAATTCAATAAAATATCCATAAACCAAATCAAAGAACACATCAGAGACATTGCATAGCACAATCAAGTAGCCTTTATCTCAGAAGTGGAGAGGTAGCACAATATACAGAAATCTATCAGCATAATCTACCATTTAAAAACCAAACTGAAAGAAAAAAAACCAAATGAAAACTTCATTGTATGAAGAAAAAATATTTGAATACTCTTTATGATAAAATTATTGGAAAGAACATGGATGCAAGTAGCACACTTTGAACACAGTATATGCGATAAACAGCAAGCTGGTAGCCAACATCAAATTAAATGGAAAGGAACATAAATATTTTTTACTAAAATCAGAGACAAGTCAAGGCTGTCCACCCTCACTATCTCTTCAATACAGTACTTGAAGTTCTAGCTAGAGCAATAAGATAACTAAAGGAGATCAAGGGGTACAAACTAGAAAGAAAGAAGTAAAAGTCTCACTATTTGCAGACAATATGATAGTTATATGTGACTCCAAAAATTCTACCAGAGAACTCCTATTGCTGGTAAACTACTTTAGCAAATTTTCTGGAAATAAAATTAACTCAAAGCAATCAGTAGGCTCACCTTATTGAAATGATAAATGGGCCAAGAAAGAAATTAGAAAAACAACACCCTTTACAATGGCCACGAATAATAAAAATCAACTGAAAGACCTATATGATAAGAATTTCAAGATCTAAATAAAGATTTTGAGGAAAATACCAGAAAATTGAAAGATCTCTTTTGCTCTTAGAGTAGAAGGATTAAAATGGTTAAAATGGCAATCTTACCAAAGCTACAGATTTAATAAAATCCCCATGAAAATTCCAACACAATTTTTCATAGATATTGAGATGACAATTCTCAACTTCATTCAGAAAAAGAAGAAACCCAGTAGAACTAAAATGATCCTAGACAATAAAACATCTTTTGGAGGTATCATTATCTGTGGCTTTATGTTCTTCTACACAGCTATAGTATTAAAAACTGCTTATCAATGGTATAGAAACACACAGGTGTGTCAAATGAAATAAAACGAAGACTCAGAATTAAACCTATAAATGTTCAAACACTTGATATTTTTGACAAAGAACTCAACATCATACTAAGGAAAAGGAATAGTATGTTCATATCTATCAGTATGGCAAAGATAAAGACCCAAAGGACAGCACTTGCTGGCATGGTTGTGGAACAAGGGGACCTGTCTTAGTTTGGGTTTTACTGCTGTGAACAGATACCATGACCAATGCAAGTTTTATAAAATACAACATTTAATTGGGGCTTGCTTACAGGCTCGGAGGTTCAGTCCATTGTAATCAAGGCAGAACATGGCAGCATCCAGGCTGGCATGATGCAGGAGGAGCTGAGAGTTCTACATCTTCATCTGAAGGCAGCTAGTGGAAGACTGACTTCCAGGCAACTAGGGTGAAGGTCTTAAGCCCACACCCACAGTGACACACCTAATCCAACAAGGCCACACCTCCTAATAGTGCCACTTCCTGGGAAAAGCATATACAAACCATAACAGGACCACTCCTAAATGGCTTGTCAGAGTGCAAACTTATACAACCATTCGGGAAATAAGTTTGTAGATTTCATAGATGATTGGTAATATTTCTACAACAAGACTCAGCTATACCACTCCTGCACATATAAGCAAAAGATGCACCTCATCCCACAAAGGCTATGGGTCAAACAGGCAGAGAGTAGCTTTGTTTGTAATAGCCAGGAACTGGAAACTATCTAGATGTCCCTCAACTGAAGAATGGATACACTTTAATGCTACTCATCCATTAAAAGCAAGGGAATCATGAATTTCAAAGGAAAATGGACAGAATCAGGAGTGAGGTTACCAGACCTAAGGGGAAATTGATTACATGTACTCATTTATATGTATATATTAGTCATAAAGTGCAGGGTAACCATCTATAATTAACAGACCCAAAGAAGCCAAATGACAAGCATGGCCCATGGGAGGTTGGTTGAATCTTTCTCAGAAAGAGAAACGAGAGATATATTGGAGGTTTACAGAAGAAAGGAATTGGGTGAAAATGGGGATTGAGAGGGGAGTTGGGTGGGGAGAACATATGTAGAGATAGCAGGGAAAAAGAAGGGAAATTGGCTGGGTAGGGGACAATCGTTAGGATGTGCCAGAGATATGGGATTGGTAAGGGCCACAGAAGATCCATATGGGTCTAGCTGAGCTTTCTAGCTGTGGGTGGATATGGATCCTGTAGTGGCCACTCCCTGTAGTCGGGCAGGTCTGCTAATGGAAGTATAAGGGCAGTAACCCACCCACAATGCCTAAGACACAAAATATTTCCTGACTAAAAGATGTGCATGGACAAAGACAGAGTAGAGACTGAAAGAAAGGTCAAGCAATGACTCCCTTGAATTGAAATCCATCCACTTCCAATCCTTGACATTATTAACTATATTCTATTATGAACGAAGATAGGACCATAGCCTGACTATCCTCTGAGAGGATCCATCTATAAGCTAATGGAAAGAAATGCAGAGGCTCACACACAAATATTAGGTGGAACTCAAGGAGTCTTGAGGAAGCACTGGAGAAACAATGAGGGGCCCAAAGAAGACAGTGACTTCATTGGAAGGCCAACAGAATCAACTAAACTGAACTGTGGGGGGCTCCCAGAGACTAAGTCACCAACCAAAGAGCAAGCATGGGGTGGATATTGACAGATTTCTGTATATTGAGCCATTCCTGTGTCCGTGGGATGAAGCCTACTTGATCATGGTGAATGATTGTTTTGATGTGTTCTTGGATTCGGTTGGCAAGAATTTTACTGAGTATTTTTTCCATTACCTTTTTTTCAATTTTCATAAGGAAAATTGGTCTGACATTCCCTTTCTTTGTTGGATCTCTCTGTGGTAATTTTATCACTGTAATTGTGGCTTCTTAGGATGAGTTGGGTAGTGTCCTTCTGTTTCTATTTTGTGGAATAGTATTGGTGTTAGGTCTTCTTTGAAAGACTAATAAAATTTTGCACTAAAACCATCTGACCCAGTGCTTTTTTATTTTTATTTTTTCTTTCTTTCTTTCTTTCTTTCTTTCTTTCTTTCTTTCTTTCTTTCTTTTCTTTTCTTTTTTTTTTTTTGGTTGGAAGACTTTCTATGAACCCTTCTATTTCTTTAGGGGACAGCATGTGTTGGCAAGGATGTGGAGAAAGAGGAACATTCCTCCACTGCTGGTGGGATTGCAAGATAGTACAACTACTCTGGAAATCAGTCTTGTGGTTCCTCAGAAAACTGGACACGACCCTGCTATACCACTCCTGGGCATGTACCTAGAGGATTCCCCTGCATGCAGTAATGACACATGTTCCACTATGTTCATAGCAGCCTTATTTATAATGGCCAGAAGCTGGAAAGAACCCAAATGTCTCTCAATGTAGGAATGGATACAGAAAATACTGTATATTTATACAATGGAATACTAATCAGCAATTAAAAACAATGAATTCATGAAATTCTTAGGCAAATGGATGGAACTGGAAAATACCATCCTAAGTGAGGTAACTCATTCACAAAAGAACACACATGGAATACAGTCACTGATAAGTGGATATTAGCCCAGAAGCTCTGAATACCCAAGACACAATTAAAATATCAAATGATTCTCTGGTGGAGTTTTTTGGGTCACTTAAGTATACTATCGTATCATCTGCGAATAGTGATAGTTTGACTTCTTCCTTTCCAATTTGTATCCTTTTGACTTTCTTATGTTGTTGAATTGCTCTAGCTAGTACCTCAAGTACTATATTGAAGAGATATGGTGAGAGGGGGCAGCCTTGTCTAGTCCCTGATTTTAGTGGGATTGCTTCAAGTTTCTCTCCATTTATTTTGATGTTGGCTAGTGGTGATCTGTTGGTATGGAATACCCATGTTGTTATCGACACACCAGACATCCCATGCTTACTAATGTAAGTGTTGGAATATTGCGATGGGTACAGTCAGCAGTCTTCCACCTGAAGGTATAGCATGGTTCATAGTGGTTGCCAGTGTTTGTGACCTTAACTTGTAAGAAGGAAATTTTGAAAGAAGGAAAATCATAGGCAACAGTGATCAACTCTAACATTTATCATGTTGCTTTCTAAAATGTTTCCATGCCGTAGATTCCTACTGCCTCCTGCACCTTAAAATCCCTCTTAAGGCAAAAGATAGTTGCTATAGAGCATCATGTCATAGATTCCAAAAGCAATGGCGATGTCTTTCTGTTTTAATAAGTTGGTTTTGAATTTTAATATATCAATTCTGTTTAGTGATATGCATGTCTCTTTAAAAGCTTAATGATGAACATGTTGGGAAGGTTTGATTTTTTTATTTTTATTGGTTATTTTATTTATGTACATTTCAAATGTTATCCCCCTTCCATGTTTCCCATCCACAAATCCTCACTCCCCTGCCTCTATGAGGTGCTCCCCCATCTGTCCAACCTCTTCTGCCTCAGCAACCTAGTGTTCCCTTATATTGGGTCATCAAGGTTTGATTATTTTAGCTGTAAATCAATATTCTAAATAAAGTAAGGTAGTGTGATAAATTAAATGATGAAAAACACTCATGTTCATCTGGTGAAAAGTATACATTTTCTTGGAATCTACAAGCACAAATTTGTTAAGTTGAAACAAATGTTTCCAAAATCAATCAAAAGAACAAAAGAGTGAAAGTAACTAAACATTTCTGCAGGCTGCAGAGAATTTGTTAGAATGCCTGTACTGCATGCATCTCACCCTGAGATCCTCATCATGCTAAAAGAAGCAGAATGTTATAAATTTTAAATAAAAGGATATGGTATAATAATTTTCAAATGCATTCTAAAACACAATAATTGCAAAACTCTGTAGGTCCGGCATAGTGACAAAATAATGAAAATAAATAGAAATCTCAGAATGATATGTATTTTTTTAATTATAAGAAACACAGAGGTAGAGCAGTTATTATCTGTGGCACTTTTGAAGTAGAATTTATGGGAACCAAGTAATGATTTACATTTTGTTCAAAGTCATGAGCACCTCCCTTGACAAATGGAGAAGGAAGATTGAGTGTCCAGAAACTGTCATTAAGCAGATGAGTTGATGTTCTCAGAAGAATTATTGAGGTTCATATTGGCAGTGAAAAGCAGGGAATTGTGGGAAATATGAGAGATATATTAGCATACATCTGTAGTGGAAACATTTACAGAAAAAAAAGAATCCAGAACCAAAAGGATATTCAATAAGATTCCTGAGAAATATGTTAGGACAGTTTAGGTAAAGTCCTAAATTGTTTATCAAGGTTTTTGGTTTAGTTTGCTTGATTGTTAAAACAAAACAGAGAATAAAATATCGAATGCCTACAGTTTCATTATAAGATAAACATTTTTACCAGCATTATCTACAATGGTGACTTTAAAATAAATTCATAGAATGGAATATATATGGAATAATTTGGATACTGTACACTCCTGAGCAAATATGAATTCACAGAACTAACTTCTATCATTAATGACAGAAATTACAGTATTTTATTTGTCTTCAATCCAGAATCTAGAGCCAAAATCAGAAGTAAGGAAAAAACATAGCTTAAGGATATAATCATAAAAAACTCTGTATCAAAAATATATAAGCTTATTTGTTCTGTGTAACATTTATACATAAAAACCAAATAAGAGGGTAAAGCTGGGATGAAGAGGAGATGGAGGACATCTTAAGACAACAACTTATAAATTTGTCACAAATGAATTGTCAGAACACTGGAAGAACAAACAAAGAAAATAGAGAAAATTCACAATAATAATGATCACAGCAGATATTAAATCTGTTATTCAGGATGTTCAGAGGACAAGGATTAGAGTAAATGTCAAATGCTAAAAGGAAAAGAAACAACAACATAAAGTTATGAAAACAATCTATTGTCAAATTAAGGATAGAAAAGGAAAAGTAACGACCTATGAGAAATCAAAAGGGCAGCCCTGATCCACTAAGTAAGGAGAAGTAACATTCTGCCAATAAACAGTGCTGTGAATTATTCAGGGTGCCCGAAAAGCATTCTCAGCCTAGGATGCTCTTAACAGCAAAAAGTGTGGCAGAATAGTTTTATAAGATAGTCCCTGAACTGTCACCAAATGAGAAAAAAGTTAATATTTTAGGTGCTAAGACAGTGATCAGGTTTTAAGTTTGCAATTGGGTTGAGAAATATTAGAATGTGGTGTTAAGCAAAATAGGAACAATCACAAGTAATAAGAGCTAGGTACTGGGGCACTCATTGGTAAAGTTTTCATACTGTGCAAGCAGAGGTAGTGTGCTATGTTAAAGCAACTTGTTGGCTATAACTTTATGATATTAGATTGTAAAGATGATTTAAAATATCTGATTAACCTCCTAAGAAAATAAGTAAATTGAATCATATTAAACAGTTTATTAAACTTTTTAACAAGAAACGAGTCTGAGACAATAAAAGGAAGAAATGCATCCAGTAGCCTTTTACAAATATGATAGACATTACACCAGCTATAAAAACTATAGTCTTAATTGTGCGAATCTGATTATGCCAATAAAATGTGAACATCAGAATGGGAAAAAGAAGATCAAGACCTTATTTACAATGTTTATAAAAACCCAATATAAAAATGAAGATATACTAAAAGTAGGAGGGTATACAAAATTATAACATGATAATCATTAAATGCTGGGCTTGCAATATTAATCTCAAATCAGATTTTATAATGAGACAAGCACTAGGAACTAAAGAGGGAACTGAACTTTATAGTGAGGTCAGTTTGAAGACTCTCATGCATTCTTTAGGAATCAAAGAATGCACGGCAATTTTGAATAAGAAAGCATCTAATAATATAGCATAAAATCTATGAGGCAAAGCAAATGGAAGTATAAGGAGATATAAAGTAATACAGTTATATCCTAAAATCATTATGTTTTTAGTAATAGCCACAATAATCGGGTAGAAATTTATATGCAGGTTGATGACTTTATCCCTATCAATGGCCAACAGGATTTGGGGATTAGTGTGTATTTCAGTGGTTTATCCTAACATGAGATAAAACCTTGATTCTATTCCCATAATTCCCAAAATAATAAAATAAAACCCACTACTACTCCATCAATAGCAGAATAATTGTTTTTCTGAAGGCCATATATAACATAAATCAGCATGGAGTACATTCTGAATAGCATCATATATCTTAAAATATTTAAGAAAATATTTATGCAAGCATGATCTTTAACTAGGTTAAAAAATAAAATGAATAATATTTGAAATATATGAATTTGTTGAGTATCATCTGACAACCACCAAAAAAACCCTTCTGTCAATAAATCAAGACCTGAATTTGCATCTGAAACTAATAAGTATGAAATGTATGAACTTTACACAGTACATTCCTTTATGTTAACATACAAATGCCCAATAAATATTCAGTTGTTTGAAGTAAACTTCTGAACATCAGAAGAACTGAACGTCCCAATCTCAAGGTCCTTCCTTGTGTTGTTGCCACTCAGTTTGTCAGTGCTTCTCAATACTAAATCATTGAGGTTGTCTCAGTGATGTGTATATAAAACCATTCACTGCCTTCCTATTCCCGTCCCCTCACCAACATGGAATAGGATTTATGACTTACTGATTTCCTCTTCTTTGGGAAGAAGTTCACAGCAATTCTCAACACAACAGCAACAAAATGAGTGCTATTTCACGACACAAGCAAAGTGTTCAACAAAGGCTCTAAATCTATCACATCTGGTTACCGAGGTGTGTTTAAGTGCAGTTCTAACAGAGGCCAATATTCTTCCTTTCTGGTCACTATGGATCTTAGCAAAATATTTGATTTTTATTCACTCTTTCCATTGTAAGACTCTTCCTGTAAGTCCTAAGTTTGGAGAAGACAATATTTTTGTTATGATGTTATTCTTCTGCATAGTCTTCATTTCCTCACCCACATTTTGTTGTTATTGACAACAATCAAAATCAAGATAAAAGGGAGCATTGACTTTTTTAAAAATTCTGCAGTATATTCAATGTTTTGAAGGTCTTTAGTGAGATTACAGAAAGAAAAGGCATGATATTACAGTTATGTGTAGAAGCATAATAAATTTGTAATTTTGAAAATGTATTCAAAAGTCTTTTAGACTCATAGAATTTTAAGTGTGAAATAATTTCTAAGGCTTTTCTAATACCATTAAAACCTGCTTTAATGTAGTTAACAGCAGTTCATGTAGACTATGATCAGTACTTTTGTCCATTATTTATAATTGTCAAATTATTATTTGTTGATTCTGAAAATATTCAAATATAAATATGTTTTAGTCTCAGGTAGTTATACAAGTCAGTTAATAAAATTAATTTAAAGTTGCTCAGTGGTCACCTTATCATTTTTATAGTTCTAAAAATTATGTGATACTTCCAGTTTAAATATAAGCCTCAATATCATATATATATGTATATGTATATATATAATAGATATATATTATATATATATAGATTATATATATATATATATAATAGAATGATGCATTTATACACATGAGTATACTTGTACATTCACATAATAACTTAAGAATACTTATCATTGATAATCTATTAATCTTTTAATATTTTAGTATACATTGTGCAGAAGTATAACAAAAGAATGATTATTTAAAAATATCAAACCTATCCATTGAGTGACAACATAGTTTGTCAATGAAGTAGATTTATCATAAAATAAGACATTAGAATTTGTCACACAGAATGAGAGCTTTATGGTTTTGTCTTTTGAGAGATTGAATCTTGACATATTTCTTTTGTTTATGTGGAAGTTTTTTAGGTTAAAGGAATTTGCTGGTCTTTTACTATAAAAGACTCCCTGAGTCCCATTCAATTTAAAGAACTTATTAAGCTGTTCCAAAAATGTGTCTCAAGTTGGTAAAGAGAAAGCCATTGAACAGAACAAAGTGCCTCAGAAATTGGGAGACTAGAAGGGCAACCAGCTAGTGAGAGATGTGTTAAGAATTCCCTTGGAAACTTTGTGCTTACTTGATCTTTATTTCAGATGACTGCATCTTTATTTCTCCTTTCTCTGCCTGTAACAAATGTCTCACTGAAGGAATTTTTAATGAAACAGTAAGAGGAAGATATAATTTCCTGTTACCCAAAATATACTTTTGTATCCTAGGATTGTGAGCTTGTGTATATGGAGGAGAGAGAGAGAGAGAGAGAGAGAGAGAGAGAGAGAGAGAGAGAGAGAGAGAGAGAGAGACAGAGAGATGGAGAGAGAGGGTGGGAGGAAGGGAGGGATAGGGAAAAGGAGAGAGAGGCAGACTGAGAGACATAGTTCACAATACATGTACACTCAAATATGCGAGTAGTTGCTACAAATTAACTTTGGATACTTTCCTCAACAATTGAGAAAGAGTATTCTGTTGAAATTAGAACTGTTACTGGTTTGCATAGACTGGCTGGATAACCAAGCCTTGGGAATCCTTCTGTGGCTGGAGCCTCACATAGGAATTATGGTGTGCACCACAACATCCTGAGTTTATTTATTTCTTCATATACCTATATTACCTAGTCATACAATATTTTTAGTTATGATATATATATATATATTTATATACTTCTCATTGGGTCATAATTATTTGACAATAAGTATGCAATATTACCTTCTACAATTTGAAGATATTGCCATAAATAAAAGTAGTTGTTCCTCTATTTGATTTACCTTACATATAAATGCTAAGTATATCATGTAAATATGTTAGCTATAGTAAGTGCTAAGTACTTTATATTTATCTGAATTTTACTCAGAATTTACATGGATTCTATGACCTTAGATGAATAATAGTCCTTACTTCCTATACTCTTGTCCAGAAATGGTTTGGCAAGAAGACCTTTTTGAAAAATCAGAAGAAATAATTACTATACTTATTTTAAAATAGATATTTTTAAATAAATGACCTGACATTGCTACTGGACAAAAATAACTAAGTTTTGAAAACAAGGTACTACCTCCATCATTTGATATTTCTGAGAGTTTTCTATTACATGTGACTGTTTCTTAATGACTTATATCCCTTTATGATTTTCAGGTGCTCACTTTTTCTTTTGCATAAATGTAAAGTATGTCTTTCAAACTGTATTGTATACTTTTTGCTTTTGTGAAGGTATTGTCAGTGTGAAGAAAGACAGATAAGCTAGACAGTTATTTTTAAAGGAAGACGTGACAGCCTTTTGTTCTTGAATGCCATTTGAATTCATGAGACATTTTCTGATGTGTCTCTCAGAGCATGTTAGCAGCACAGAACTCAGTATTTCAGAACATGCCTGCCTTTCCGATCCCCTTGTGACCTCTTGGCATGGCCTTTGTGGGACTTCAAAAATAAAAAAAAAAAAAAAAAAAAAACTCTCTGCATTTTCACTTCCCCAGGGGCTGCAATTTATAAACTCATAGAAGCTAAGTAAAATCAAACTGAATATTGGGCGTTATGTACAGTGAGTGTAAAAATAAATACAGAAAGAATATAAAGAAAAAAAGATAATGTTATTGAAGCACATTTAATTGCTTTCCACCAGGGCTTAGGCATTAATTAGGCAGCTTGTAAAAATTTACCAATATTCAAACACTGTCTGAAACCTGAAGATTACTCACAGTCCAACTCTCTAGGTGCTTAAATTTCAGCAATTAGTAAGCTATGTGGATTAAGCAGAGGTTTTAAATTGTAAGTATTTATTTGATTTCTATAATATTTATTTTTCTCCTGTTTTCTCCCCAGTCAATGTTTCAGGTACAAAGATACAAAGGAAATTATCAGGTCTTATATGTCAATAGTATAAATATGTAAAATACTACATATTTTATTAATGATCCTATAATTATTAATACAAAATGATGCTACATAATTATTTTTATTTATCCATACCACCACATGTTACTAACATTCTACATGAGAAAAAAAAACACAGGAATTTTACAATTTCAGTTTGCTATCAGAAAAGCCCTCTGTCTTACTTCATCCAGACCTAGTAAAAATTTAGTGAGCATTATTATGCATATATTGGCCCGACAACAATTGCTACTTGATTGTATACTGTATACAGCAGATGATTGATTGGATCTATTACTCTCTTTTCTATTTTTAGGAACTTGAAACCAAAGTTGAAGGACAGTTTCCCATTACTGTGTCTTCTACTTCCACAAAATATGATCTCATGATATTTTTCTTCTTAAAACCTAAAATCCAGAGGAAACAAAGCTAAAAACAGGTAAGTGCATTTTTTACACTTACATAAAAGTATTCTGAACATTTACAAATGGGAGAATTAAGTAATAAGGTATAATGACATCTAGATATATTTAAAATTTTTAATTTGTGTTTAAATATTCCTCCAGTATAAGGGTCATTAATTTGTGAAGAAAAAATAACTTCTCAGTTATATGAAGTCTGGACATTACAATATCAGCTTTACTTAATCCAAGAGTCTCTCTTACCTGTTTTACCTTTCTTTTCTTTCTTTTTTTTTTTTTTGTTTGTTTTCCGGCAGCTTCTAACACCTTTCTTTATTTCTTCTTCTTCTTCTTCTTCTTCTTCTTCTTCTTCTTCTTCTTCTTCTTATTATTATTATTATTATTATTATTATTATTTCTATATTCTTTGTTTACATTCCAAAGGCTTTCCCCTTTCCTAATTCCCCCCTCACCATATGTCCCATAAGTCCTCATCCCCCCTCATCTATTCCCCAATCAACCCCCCCCACCACCACCATTTCTCTGTTCTGGTACTCTCCTACAAAACTGGATCCAATCTTTTCAGGACCAGGGTCCTCTCCTTACTTCTTCTTGGGAATCATTTGACTTGCTAATTGTGCTTTGAGTATTCAGAGCTTCTGGGCTCATTAATATCCAATTATCAGTGATTGCATTTCATGTGTATTCTTTTTTGATTGGGTTAACTCACTTAGGATGATATTTTCCAGATCTAACCATTTGCCAACAAATTGCATGAATTCATTATTTTTAATTGCTGAGTAGTGTTCCATTGTATAAATACACCACATTTTCTGTATCCATTCCTCCTTTGAAGTACTTCTGGGCTCCTTCCAACTTCTGGCTATAATAAATAAGGCTGCTATGAACATAGTGGAGCATGTGTCTTTATTGTATGCAGGGGAATCCTCTGGGTATATGCCCAGGAGTGGTATGACAGGGTTTCTGGAAGTGTCATGCCCAATTTTCTAAGGAACCGCCAGATTGATTTCCAGAGCGGTTGCTGTCTTACCTTTCAACACAGCCAACCTGGGACTAATGATTTCACTCTTGCCTTTTGGCGTACAGTTTCAGAACCTGGTTTCAGAATTGTTTTCTCATGGAGGGCACATTTAATTTCTAATTTCACCTAGTCACTTTGCACACACATATTTCAATTTAGTTATGCCTAATCTCCTGAAACTACTCCAAGTTTCTATTGGCTGATTCAGCAAGTTTATGCTTAAAAATAAATAAAGGAATATCAATACTATACCTTCAGTGTATAAATGTCTAAGACACAAAACACATAAGTGTTTGAAAACATCTAGTACAATTATATTTCTAAAAGTATATGTCTTTACATGAATCAATTAATTAAATGATAAATGCTCCCATTATTTATTATAGAAGATTGACAACTTAAAGAGTAAAATCAATATGGATGAAAGACATTAATGTGTTTAATGTCTTCTGGTTTTGAATTATATAAATATTGCTAGTAAATATCTTCTAAAATGAATCTCTTTTATGAACAGAAAGAATTTATACTGGGCTGCAATCTCAATTATTTTATGAGATCAGGTTAAATGATGTAACTTGGTGCCTTAATATATATATATACTTATAGATTGGTTATTGATAATTCAAGGACATTAACATTTGTAACATTAGGTGTTAAGGTTGTTAAATATTGGGTCACTCTGATTATGTAACCTACATTTAAAGCCATATCCATGAATATCCAGGGTCAAAAGTATAAGAACTAAAAGGAAATTATGAGCATATTAAGCATATTTTATCAAAATAACTTTGATATCTGTCTTAGGCTTATCATTCCTCTATCATAAAACACTATAACCACAGTAAACTGGGAAGGAAATGTTTTGTTTGGCTTATGCTTTCACATCAATATTAATATTAAAGGAATTCAGGATGGTAACTCCGGCCTTGATAAAATAAATCAGGAGCTGATGCAGAGCACAGAGTGTTATTTACTGGATTGCTCCTCATGGCTTGTTCAGTCTACTTTTCATATACTCCAGGACTACCTGCCCAGCGATTGCACCAACCACCATAGGAGGGACTTCCCTCCATCAATCACTACTGGAGGAAAATCCCTATAGGCTTGCAGACAGCTTAATCTTCCCCTTCCCCCTTCTTATTCCTCCTCCTCCTCCTCCTCCTCCTCCTCCTCCTCCTCCTCCTCCTCCTCCTCCTCTTCTTCTTCTTCTTCTTCTTCTTCTTCTTCCCTCTCCTGCTCCCTCTCCTCCAGATCTGCTGAAAAAGCAGGCCTCCCAAGCATATTCACTGAACATAGTAAAACAAGTTACAATAAGACTAGGCACAAACTTTCATACCAAGGCCGGGTGAGCCAACTCAGTATAAGGAAAAGGGTCCAAAGAGCACTCTAAAGAGTCAGAAACACCCTCACTCCCACTGTTTGGAGTTTGACAAAAACAACCTTAGAATTCATGCAGAAGAAGCAGCACAGAAGCCTGCATGCTTTCCTATTTTTGTTTTACTCAGAAACTGGAGGCAATTTTCTAAACCAGGTTCCCTCTTTCAGATGTCTTTAGTGTGTATCAAATTAGCATAAAACTATCCTGCCCAATCTGTTTTAAATTTTTTTAAATAAAGTTAGCATAGAATAACATTTGTAGGGTTTTTTTGTTTGATTTTTGTTGTTTTGTTTTGATTTTGATTTTTTTGTTTTTTTTGAAATAGGGTATCTCTGTATAGCTCTGGCTGTCCTGGAACTCACTCTGTAGACCAGGCTGGCCTCGAACTCAGAAATCTGCCAGTCTGCCTTCCAAGTACTGGGATTAAAGGCATGCACCACCACCGCCTGAAAATTTGTAGTTTTGATCTTAATGTATTATGAATAAATTAAAATATTCTTAATACAAAAGTATTTAATTTTATTAGAAATATCTTAACATCCCATAGGTTTTCAATTTCTTTTTTTTTCTTTTGTGGAAGTGGGAGATAGAACCTCACTATGTAAACATGGTTGGCACTGTACTCATATCTGCTTCTGCCTCTCTAGTGCTCATAACAGATGTGTAAGTTCCTATAGCATGCCAGTGATTCAATCTTACATGTTCTGTAAATAAGTGAGAAATAAAATTTTTGAAACTTGATTTATTATAACATTCAGATTAAAATTCATAGAGCTGAAGTCCTCAACCTGTGGGTCATATCTCCTTTTAAGTTAAACAGGTGTTACTTAGGACCATTGAAAAACATAAATACTTACTTTACAGTTCAGAGCATTTCAGAACATGAAACAAGAACATACAGTTCAGAACATGAAATTACAATTTTAATGTAGTGACAAAAATAATTTTATAACTGATGTCACCACAAAAGTAGGTTACAGAATTAGGGAGGTTGAGAACCATTGTCATGGACAATGGTTTGTGAATTACAGACTTGTACTATAATTTTGTAAAACTTTCATGTTTACATATTTATAACAATAGCACTTGAATAATGAATCTTTACAGGGAAGCAGTATTGCAGAGTATGGTATGAAGTTGTCCTTTGATTAATGAATAGAGCCACCATTGTTAGATCTTGTCACTATTTATGAATCTGCCCCTTCACTTAAAAGCCAGAAGACACATTTGCTCAATTACAGCTCCCTTACTTCTAATTGTGGCATGTCTCATTGATTGATTGTTGTCAATTTCTAGCAGTCAGCAGCAATGCTTCATTTGTTTCATGTCATAAAATTAGTTTATATTTATTTGATTTTTCTGCCTACCATAACACAGTTGCATAGAAATCCTGTTATTCTGAGCCACACACAATTTAACTCACATAAAATGGTATGCACTGTGAATAATCTGAACTCTAGAGAACATGCCCTGCTCTAAGTAAGAAATAATTATTCCTGTTCCAAAGTTTGGTTCATTTTCTCCCTTCTTTGTAGACTTTGCCTTTCTACTTGAGCATTTGGAATGATTCTAAGGTCAGTAGTGTCTGTCCACAGCTCTGTGTGTTGATTACCTATTGTGTAGACAGATGCTTGTTTTGGCCAAGTTCATATGGAATTGAGTCATGGGTATATTTATTTTGAATCCTTTAAACTTAAAACTTGATTGTTGTTGTACAATAAAATACCTATAATTTCTTTTATTATCCTTTTATCTATACTACCTTCATTTGTGAAATGTGATTTTTTTCAATCTAAAATTCAAAGATTGCAAAACAAAAGCTGCTCAAAATATTTCTGTGCATACATTTGGGAGTTGAATATAATTTGTTATTTTGCTGTCCATTACACAAGCTACCTTAAATAATTTATTCTGAATATTTGAATAGTTGAAACTTTATACTGGAAATTTAGTATGGGTTTAAAAGTTACTATACTAGTATTCCAATGTTAATTTAGATATTTTTTATAATTATCCCCAAAGCAGATTATAGATATTTGAAATAAAATGTATCATCCTCTAATAGTAATAATTAATTGATTAAGGTTAAATTTCAAAGCATATACTACTACTGTTAAATCTGCAATTGGACTACCTAACAATACACACACACACACACACACACACACACACACACACACATTCAATTCTAGATAGAATGGACTCCTTAGATTCAAAAAGAAAAAATTAAAACTTAAAAGAGTAATAATATCTGTCTTCTTAGGCCACTGAAATCCAGCTCTATAGTATGGAATTCTTCATTTCTTTTCACTGAGTAAGTTTTATATAACATAAAATTTAAAAATATATTTTTACTAGCTCTAATTTCCATTCTATGAGATGAAACATATACGCAACATAGCTAAAATAGTTAAGAACCTGTGTCTAGATAGTTCATAAGGTCTAAAAAAGAACCCAATACTACTGTTCTTCTAAATCCACACAGAATTAAAGTGAATTTTATTAATTTATTTCTATAACTGCATATTCACATATCTCTCAGCCCTCAAAAGCTGCTTCTTGCAATAATTGAAATTAACAGAAACCCACAACTAGTCTTGCAAGTAATAAGAAACTGGAGTCTCAGCCCTGTTGGAAAGGTTTATGTCATACAAGTCTCAGAGATATTTGTAAAAAGAAGGACAGAGTGATTCCAAGAGACTGATATGGCAAAGGACTCCCTGGAAAAATGATTAGGGCAGTTAGCAACATAAGTAAGCTTTTAGTAGTTGTAAGCACATAGACAAGTCAAGCGCATGTTGAAGCCAGAATAAGTCTGAGCATGAAAGGAAGGGATGGAAGTAGGGTAGGTAGCTATGAATTCAAATCACTCTCTTAGATATTGATGGTAGATTAGTATAGATGCTAGATGACAATATAAAAAATTGATTTATGATAGTCATATGTGGTAGATAGATAAATAGATATGTAGGTAATAGAGAGAGAAAGAGAGACAGAGACAGAGACGACAGAGAGAGACAGAGATAGAGAGAGAAGAGTGTGGTAATGCATAGATACATGATTAATGACATATTACAAATAGATGATTAATAGATAATTTTTGATAGATGATGACAGGTAGATACATAGATGACAGACAGATAATATTTAGATTATTGATATCTCTGCTTATTTGTATAATTTGGATTATGGTCACAGCAATACCAACTCCACTAACTACTTCAGGATTACAGAAAAAAAAATCTATATTAGGTATCAATAGAGGCTAAGTTGAGTATTGTAATAGGCAGAGGATTTGTGGTTGGCATTCTAGTTAGGAACTGTGCCTAAGTGTCCTTTAAGTTTTGTTGTTTCTTAATAAGGTAGAATTAAAATTGCAACATGTATTACAAGGACAAAATATAATAGTACCTTCTTTATTAAGACAAAGTTGATGATATCAGAGGATTCAAACAAGCAAGAATATAGAAATAAAGAAACACAAAGTAAACTAAAACCTTCCAAGATTCTGATGTGTTTTAACTAGTGGATCAGGATACCTTTAAATTTGCATACTGAGAAATATTCAAGTAGGACAAGACAATGATAATAAAAGATTACAGACATTCCCTCAGAATGTTCTTTTTTAACTGTTTTAGAATTTGACTTTGTTAATATCTAATGAAATAAGTGAAATAAGGGTAGTGAAATTAAGAAAAAAATTACAGATGAGATTTTAAGCACAAAAAAAACACATCAATAGTATGATGTTTTCATATCCTGAGATCAGCGTGAACATTACTGGGTACCAGTAAATTCCATTATCTTGCATCTCTGTGCATTCACAGTATGCTAATTATCTTAAGAGTCTACAATTTTGAGAAGCAGATCATTGTTTCCTTTTCTTCTGGAATACAGACTATTGGAAATAGCTGCTGGGTAGTCAGAGTTGGTCATGGGAGGCATTAGACATTCCTCTTTTCAAATGAAAGAATTCTCAGTCTCCCTAAAGAAGACAAATAGATAGAATCCTGAAAAGTCATTGCATTTTTTAAAATAGTGGGGATGAACATTAAGAGTTAATTTTAAAATGCTCAAAGAAAAAACAAGGGACATTTATCTTTATGTGGACTAAGGCATTATCTACTAGCTAAGATAGTGCTTCTCACCATCTATCCCAGGGTATACTCAGCCCTCAAACTACAGCTCAGAGGAGAAATCACAGTCACTAGATAGTGGGCAAGGTTGAGAGGGTGCTAAGAATTATAACACAGTCACCAGAGAAATTCAGTGTCAGAAAGAAGTGAACTTTATAGTAAGAAAGTGCGAGGAAGTAAAAGCAAGTTACTAAAATTCAGTCAGTTTCATAATAGAGAAGCTTAAGGCAAACATAGCTGTCACAATGCATTCAAAACTAAAAGCCCAAAGTAAGGAAAAGAACACCATACTTCAATTATTTAGGGATTAAAACTGAAATGAACATTAATTATATTATAATAAGAACCTGACTATATAAACTCCTTGAAACTAATATTGTCTAATTAATGTAAGAAGCTGAAGTATATTGTCATACAGAAACCATTATTTAAAAATGCATAAAGAGAAAACACACTTTGCTAGTTCATGTAGAGACTAATTTATACATAGATAAAAAGGGAAAAGAACGAATTCAGATATCATCAAGTACTTCAAAATTTAAATTACAATTAAAAAGAAATAGAAAGGATTGTACAGTGTTCAGGACACAGCAAGGGTGTTATCCTGAAGGAAATATTACTGACATCCCCATCAACAAACAAAATAGGTCTCAGTTCTTCGCCAGCTGTCAAGAAATCATCTCTTGACTATTGCATCTAGTTAGGGTTATGAGACAAAATAGTGTGTTGTGATGACCACAAATGGAATTCACTAAAACACAAATGACTGGCTAAACTTGTGAGAAATTTTTTCTTAATTAAATCATTTGATGTGTGAATAATCAATCCTAGAAGTAATCATTGGTGGAAAGATACACTTTTAATCCAGAACATTGAGATTGGAAGAACAAGCTTATTTCTGGGCAACATCATATACAGACAAGTTATCTGATGAACATGGAGGAAGAAACTTTTGCTCTTTTCCTGCTTGCTCTCACCTTGATAACAAGATTGTTCATACGCTGGCATCAGAGCCTATTTCTTTGGGATTCTAGTGAACGTTGACGACCACCTAGAAAAATCAAACTTGTGGACCAAACAACTACTAAATTCTTGGCCTTTCCATTGGTAGACAGTTGGAAATGAATAGCTGGACCACAGCCTCTGAGCCACTTCTACATGTGTGATTGTGCTTGTGTGTATGTGTGTGTGTGTATGTGGATATATATATATATATATATATATGTACATGTATATGTATGTATATTACATATGTATACACACACATATATGGAATTTATAACCTGTAAATATATTGTTATTTATTTATATATTATACATATGTAATTTTATTCTTGTAAATTTCATTCTATTATATTAGGATGTATCATAATATAATAGCGGCTATATAATATATTTTTTTTGAAAAATATTTTAAATCATGTGATAAATTCCAGGTCAGGAGATGGATAAATGCTATCCTTTATTAATTTTCATATTCATAGTTTTTACAAATTTTGAAGTTTTTGAAAGAAAATAACACTTTTATAAAAATTGAGTATTTTGTTTAATTTGGATAAAATATGCTAGTAAATTTTATCATAAATAAATGAGGATGTTTCCTTTCTCAATTTTATTATTAAGAACTTCAAATAATTAAGAAAAATTAAAAGGTACTAAAATTGACTATGATAATGTCTAATTGAGACACTTTCTTGTGAAGGCTGGCCATGTATTTAAGAATACAAATTCCACGTTAAACATTGATCTACATATATAATGAGCATTTTGCCAGAAATGATATTTGTAAGCTATGAAAATAGTACTGTTACAGAAAGTGCTAAGATAGACAATTTTATAGCTGTCAACAGAAAACAGAAGGCCTGTAGCAGCAGGTAATAAGGGAATTGGGAGATACTGCAGGGCAAGCATTTTTGCTTGGCAAAAATGAGGTTCAGAGCTTGAGTCCCAACCCAGTGGAGTTGCTATCTCAAAAGTCAAGGGGGAACACATGGACCAATGACATCAATGGTTAACCTTTGTTACCCACATGCACATTCAAACACACATACACACACACACACACACACACACACACACACATACACACACACACACACAAAGAGAAAGAGAGTGGTAATGGGGGAAGAGGAGAAGAAGGAGGAAGAAATAAAGAAAGGAAGAAGATTGTAGATCACAGTCATGTGGATTGCAATTAGAAAACTTGCTTGTTTTCTATTTTAAACAGGGAAGTATACTAAATATTTTAATTAATAACTAACATTGAAGATGATAAATATATAATAAACAGAATAGCATCAAGTTTCTTTTTAACAGTATAATTTCTATATGAATAGTAATACTTTATTCTTTTAGAGGAAGTAGAGTCTTGCTGAGGATATTTCTTTTTGAGACAGGGTTTCTCTGTGTAGCTCTGGCTGTCCTGGAACTCACTCTGGAGACCAGGCTGGCCTTGAACTCAGAAATCCGCCTGCCTCTGCCTCCCAAGTGCTGGGATTAAAAGCGTGCACCACCACCTTCCAGCTCTTGCTGAAGATTCTAATCTACTGAAGTTGAATAGATAGTTTTACTTTAAAAACAGCAGGCTTTCTCCTCAAATTCAATGGGCCAAATTTTCACTTAAGATTTCATGAATAAATCCAGTATTCTTATTTATAATCAGCATACTTATATTGAAATATAATTAAGTATACATATTAAAAATTAAAGTCATATTTATATATGACATTTATAAAAGTAATTATTTATTGGCATTATGAATATGACTCATTTTATAAACATTTTAAATGATTTACTTTTGATATTTTAACATATCATTCCACTCATGTCCTTCTTTCCAAACTCTTACATATATACTTCCTTGCTCTCTTCCAAACTCACGATGTATTTTTATTATTTGTTGTTACATACAGATGTGTATATATCAAGTTCATCCTTTCTATCATTATTATGGGTAATTTTTATTGACATAGTTTCTCATAATGACTCCTCTTCACACAAAGCCTCCCAGATCCATATCCCCATGCCTAATCAGTTAGAGTCCTTACATTTTATAACCCATCAGCAAAGATTTTTAATAGCTGATCTCAAACCACTGAACCATCTGTCCAGTTCACTGTAACATATCTTGTTTTAACTGGTATAGAATAATTCTACACATGAAACTTATATTTCCATCATTTCTACTTCCCCTTCTTACTTCTCTCATGCTTTGTACTGTTTCACATTATTGACATCTTCTTTTGATAATTTTGGTCCTATAAAAATTTTAAGCAATATGAAATAATTTTTGATTGTTTACTTTTCTTCACTAGAACACTCTATAGCCTTCTAAACTATATCACAATTTTTTATTAATATTTATTCCTATATTTTATATTTTAAAGTCCTATACTGAGTAAGTTACATCTTCTTTTTCACTCAGCACATTAATTTTTAAAACAAAATAAATAGAAGCTTATGATAGTTCTCAATGATGTGCTGTAATCAGGAAGAATAAGTCAAAGAAATCCATTTCTCCTTATATTGCTTTTGATAATGGTGCTAGACCGAGCAATGCAAAACAAACCAGAATAATGCATCGAGATAGAAGGGGCTAAAGTATAGCAGAGAAATTGTCTATACTTTGTGTTTACATCAAAGATCTTCTATCCTTCCTTTCTCCCTTCTTTCATTTCTTACTCCCTTCCTCCATTTCTTTCTACCTTTCCGCCTTCTTCTCTCCCTTCCCTTCCCTCTGACTCCTATTCCTCTGCTTTCTTTTGCTATTCATGTCTCTGACTATGTGTGTATCTGCAGCTGTCTCAGTTTATTTTTTGTTATTTTTCAACATGTTTCAGTACCACTTTTACATGATTTCTCTTCTTAGATATTACATCCATAACTTTATTCATTAACCTAAATTTATTCATGATTGCCATGTAAACCCTTGTGGCAAATTAATGATTCAAAATATGGTGAAACATCTCGAGTACATGACAGGCATTTCATTGATGAAGTAAAATATGCTCTCAGCAGCATCAATGTTTCAATTTACAGAACAAGTGTTCTCTAGTGATCTATGGATTTTGATGTTTATGTGATTTGAGCATATTTTTCTCTTTGTTTTCCTCTTTATAATGTCCTCCAAGAATTAGGGCTCTCATGCTCCTACATTCATAAATTCAATTTTAGGACTAATGGAGTGAAAAATATTAGACAAGCTTTGTTCTAACATAAATTATACTATTATAGGCCATGGAGTTCAATGTTAATAAAATAAGAGCCTACATTAAATAAGGTGTTTTTACAAAGAAGGACATATAAACCAGTCTCACATTCTGGGGGATGATGTGACTAATAGAAGGTTATCTTTATTTTTGCTAATAGGGCATGTTTGTATCTACTAGTTTATTTCACATACTAACCTTACCATTGTTTTATTATTTACTGTGAATAATGTGGATTGACTATATTTGGATGTAGAAAGGATTAACATACATGTATAACAATATGAGTAAATTATGGAAATTATGAAAATGGGTTTATATGTATATATTTATATCAATATTTGATATTAAAACAAACTATAAAATATAATAAACTCATCAATTCCTAATGGGAAGAATTTAAGCACTTATTAAAGTAATTTTATAATGTAAATTTAAAACGCTATGAACGATTTAATATAAATTCATAGTGCAAAACAACACATTACAATCCTCTGCAAAAACATATTGCCAGGAGGCATTTGTATATAGAGTAATTTTATCAGTAACAAAAATGGAATTGTGTTTGTTTTCAAATTGTAAAATACCTTTAGTAATTTCTATAGAAATGGTTTACGTGAAAGCACAAAAGTCCTCACTAACCTAAGCATTGCTAAACAGCAGGAATCAATCTAGGATATCATAATATATGATTTAAAAATACACTAGGGATGTGCATAAGTCACAAAACAGCATAGGATTGCTATAAAAACAGACAAGCCAAAAGATAGAACTGAGTGTTAACCCACAAATGAACCAATGAAGCTATATTTATTTGAATATTGAGAACAGCACTAAAACCCATTTTAGTGAAGAGCTGCCTACTTAACAAATATCAGTAAAGCTAACTGCCCATGTGTAAAAGATCAAACAATCTCCCTTCCGTAACCATGAGAAAAAATCAACTCATAATGTTTCCATCAGATCACTTTAAAGAATCAGAGGGCAAAATAAGCAGACTCATTGGTCCTAGAAATAAATTTGTAAATGGGCCACATAGGGCACAGGAAACAAAAGCAAAACTACGGAAAAATGAAGTGATAACAAACTATGATGGTCTATAGATATTTTTAAAATAATATGCAACCATCTCAGCATTCTGCAATCCCATTCATCAGTTTGTACAAGAGAAAAAGTCAGTAGCATATGAGAAATATATGTGTTCATTTTTATTGTGGTGCTACAATACAACACACAGACACACACATAGAAAGAGACAGACAGATAGAGACAGAGAGACAAAGAATGTGTCAATTACTACACTATTAAGAATAAAATCATGGGGTGTTTTGAGTTTTCCAAGGAGTCCTTTGCCCAAACTATTCTATTAGATGTAATCCAGTTCTGGTAATGGAAGCTTCATTTGGAGACAAAAGATGTCAGGTTTGTTTTCTGTCTCCCACACTATATGGCAATTTTATATTGATCGCATTCATATACATATATGTTTAGAAAGCTTTTATTGTATTATGATTCCATAGTACCTCAAATGTCCCTTAATTTTATCTGACTCTTCCCACAATCCTTCCCTGTGCCCCTCTTCTCTTCCCATCTCTCACTGATCTTTCCAAACCAGTCTGCTCCCTCATCAACCTTAACTATATATTTTATTTCCACGTCTGAAGGATACCTATATGAACATGGCCGCTGAAATACCTTACTCTATGGATTGTATTTTGGGTATACTTGATTTAAAAGTTTAAATTCACATATATGTCTATATATACCATATTTGTCTAAACTGAGACAGCTTCCTGGTTGTTCCTCCTTTCAAACGTTTTCTATATCTCTAGCACATGATTCGTAGACTATTCCTATAATACATATAATAAGAATACTTTCATAAGCAGATATTAGAGATTTGAAGTATGAACCTTGAATTCCTATGATACATATAATAAGGAACATACATTCCTATGATACATATAATAAGAATACTTTCATAGGCAGATATTAGAGATTTCAAGCATGAACCTTGAATGATAGAGACAGCCAGAACTTAACAAGGGTATACATTAATTTTTTCAGGCATTTATACATAGTTATCACGGATCTGAGGACTTCAAACTATTTTTGGAAAATATAATATAGCAAAACAAGGAATTGTCACATTGCTTTATGACACTAGCAATTTACTTGATCAAATGTCTTTATCCTTTCTACACTCTTCTCCATTTAAGTTGATGAATCATCTTATAACACACAAGAGACAATATCATTCTTTAAAACCAGATGGCCATTGTCTATTACTAATTGAGAATGTGTCAGTCCAATGAAGCAAGCTAGGGAATATACTCTTCTAATAAGCTTTGGAATTTTAGGAGGTACAGTACAGGGAGATATTCCTTAGGGAAATTAGTTGTCCACTGATGGAAACTAGCTAGAGATACCAAATTTGAAAATATCATTAAGAGATAACTGAGATTTTTCACATTTTGAAACCCTCAAATAAAAAGATGAAAATATACTTGTTATTTTCACATGTAGAAATCTGAGTATTGTCTCTGAGTGCTATATAATCTAGCCATAAAGAAGTGGAAAAGACAGTATTTCAAATCAATTAGCTTTTGTTTAACATAGTCAAGAAGGTAGTATATGTAGTCCCGTGCATGCTGGCTGTTATCTACCACACACACAAGAGCAAAGAAAACCCCAAAGCTGTAAACATTACTGTTTTTGTCTTTCTAAGACAAGTAGGAACACCAGCTATGACAGAAGTGCAAGAAATAACCAGATTGTAACTATTCATAGGTGTTGGTACAAATCATCACACTTTTGGGGCAGAGACAAAAGACTGTATTTATGAACAATGACAGAATATTGTTGCTGTTAACATTTTCCTTGGGACTTCTTAGGCACAGGAGTAGAGCATGAACCGATCTCTACAAATTCTAGTCAAGTAACAAGTACAATGGGCTTAATAGAGGCAAAGGGAACATGAATTTACTCTCTTCCTCACTTTATTTTAGCTCATATAAACTGCAGAGATAGAAGATCTATTCCTTGTATTCCAAGCTAGAATAAACAGTAATGACCAGATCAACTCTCTTTGCAATACTCTAAGCCATGCTAATTGGACTATGTGTATTTCAGGTGTACTGTATGATCCACATTGTCCTTTTTGAACATATTAATAATGTATTCCAAATATAAACAGAAGAGATGAATATGAAAAGCTTTACTATTTGTGACCTTACTAACAAGCATTGAAATCAACTTTATATTACCTCACACTTCCTTTTTTGATATTTTCTTTATTTACATTCAAATTTTAATCCCTTTCCTAGTCCCACCCCTCAGAAAACCCCCTATTCCATCCCACTTTCCCTGCTTTTATGAGGGTGCTCCCCAAACCACCCACCCACTACTTCCTCCCCACCCTTGAATTCCCCAATACTGGGGCATCCATTGAGCGTTCACAGGACCAAGGAATTCTCCTCCCATTGATGGATGATGACACATCCATCCTCTGCTACATAAGCAACTGGAGTCAAGGGTCCCTCAATGAATACTCCTTGGTTGGAGGATGAGTCCCTGGGAGCTCTGGGAAGAGGGGGGTTTCTGATTGGTTGATAATTTTTCTTCTTCTTTTGGTGTTGCAAACCCATTCAGCTCCTTCAGTCCTTTCTCTAACTCCTCCATTGGGAATGCCATGCTCAGGCCATTGGTTGGCTGTGTGCATCTCTTTCTGTATTTCCTAGGCTCGGGAGACACCTATATCAGGCTCCTTTCTGCAAGTATTTCTTGGCATCCACAATAGTGTTTGGGTTTGATGACTGTATATGGGATGGATCCCCAGGTGGAGCAGTCTCTGGATGCACTTTTCTTTAGTATTTGCTCTACACATTGTCTCAATATTTGCTCCAATGAATATTTTGTTCCCTGTTATAAGAAGAACCAAAACACACACACTTTGGTCTTCTTTCTTCTTAAGCTTCTTGTAGTCTGCGAATTGTACCTTGGGTATTCTGTGTGTTTGTGATAATATCCACTGATCTGTGAGTGTATACCATGTGTGTGCTTTTGGGATTGGGATACCTCACTAAAGATATTTTCTAGTTCTATCCATTTGCCTAAGAATTTCATGAATTCCATATATTGAAACATCCCTGCATCCCTGGGATGAAGCCTACTTGATCATGGTGAATGATCATTTTGATGTGTTTTGGATTCAGTTGGCAAGAATTTTTTTTGTGTATTTTTGCATCAATGTTCATAAGGAAAATTGGTCTGAAGTTCTTTCTTTGTTCTATGTGTGGTTTAGCTATAAGCATAAATGTGGCTTCATAGAATGAATTGGGTAGTTTTCCTTCATTTTCTATTTTGCGGAATACTTTGAAGAGTATTGATTTTAGGAATTCTTTGAAGGTCTGATAGAACTCTCCACTAAACCCTTTTGGTCCTGGAAATTTTGGGTTGGAAGATTATTAATGACTGATTCTATATCTTTAGGAGTTATGGGACTATTTAGATGGCTTATCTGGTCCTGTTTTAACTTTGGCACCTAGTCCGAATCTAGACAATTGTCATTTCAACCAGATTTTCCAATTGTGTTGAGTATAGACCTTTTTAGTAGGTTCTGATGATTGTTTGAATTTCCATACTTTCCATTGTTATTTCTCCATTTTCATTTCTCATTTTATTAATTTGGATGCTGCCTCTGTGCCTTCTTGTTAGTCTTGCTAAGGGCCTATTAATCTTTTTGATTTTATCAAAGAACCAGAGGCAGTTTGGTTGGCTCTTTGTATAGCTCTTTTTTTATCTATTAAGTCTATTTAAGCCCTGAGTTTGATTATTTCCTGCTGTTTACTGCTCTTGGATGTATTTGCTTATTTCTGATATTTCAGGTGCTGTCAAGCTGCTAGTGTAAGGTCTCTCCAGATTCTTTTTGGAGGCACTCAGAGCTATGCACACTGTCAATAAGACAAAACGGCCACCAACACATTGGGAAAAGATCTTTACCAAAACTACATCTGATAGAAGGCTAATATCAAAGGTATACAAAGAACTCAAGAAGTGCGATTACAGATAATCAAATAACACTATTAAAAAGTGGGGTACAGCCGGGCGTTGGTGGCACACACATTTAATCCCAGCACTTGGGAGGCAGAGGCAGGCAGATTTCTGAGTTCAAGGCCAGCCTGGTCTCCAGAGTGAGTTCCAGGACAGCTGGAACTTTACAGAGAAACCCTGTCTCGAAAAAACAAACAAACAAAAAACAAAACAAACAAAAAAAACATGGGGTACAGAGCTAAACAAAAAACTTTCAAATGAGGAATATCAAATGACTGAGAATCACCTAAAGAAATGTTCAACATTCTTAGTTATGAGGGAAATGCAATTCTAAACAACTCTGAGATTCCTCCTCATACCAGTCAGAATGGCTAAGATTAATAACTCAGGTGACAGCAGATGCTGGCAAGGATGTGGAGAAAGAGGAACACTCCTCCAGTGCTGGTGCTGGTACAACCACTGTAGAATTCAGTATGGAACCTCCTCAGAATATCGGACATAGTACTACCTGAGGATGAAGTTATACCTCTCCTAGGCATATACACAAAAGATGATCCAACAGGTAGTAAAGACACATACTCCAATAAGTTCAGCCTTATTTATAAGAGCCAGAAGCTGGAAGTAACCCAGATGTCCTTTAACAGAGGAATAGGTATACCACAGAAAATGTGGTCTACTTACACAATAGAATACTTTGCATCTTATTGATGAATTCATGAAATTCTCAGGGAATATTATCTTGAAAATATCATCTTGAGTTTGACAACCAAATCACAAAAGAACATATGTGGTATGCACTCACTGATAAGTGGGTATTAGCCCAGAAACTTGAAATACTCAAGACACAATTCACAGACCTTGTGAACCTCAAGAAGGAAGACTAAAGTGTGTGTGTTTTGTTCTTCTGAGAAGGTGAACAAAATGCTCAAAGGAGAAAATATGGAAATAAAGTGTAGAGAAGAGACTGAAGGAAAATCCATGCAGAGACTGTCCCACCTGGGGATTTATCCCATATACAGTCATCAAGCTCTGAAACTATTGTGGATGCCATGAAATGTTTGCTGAAAGGAGTCTGATATGGCTTTCTCTTGAGAGGCCCTGCCAGAGCCTTGCAAATACAGAGGCAGTTTCTTGCAGCCAACCATTGGACTGAGCTCGGGTTTCCCAATGGTGGAGTTAGAGAATGGACTGAAGGACCTGAAGGGGTTTGCAACCTCATAGGAACAACAATATTAACCAACCAGATCTCCCAGGGTTTCTAAGGACTAAGCCATCAATCAAGAATTACACATGGCTGCAGCAGCATATGTAGCAGATGATTGCCTTGTCAAGCATCAACAGGAGGAGAGATTTTTGGTCCTATGAAGGCTCAATAGATATTTCTGCCTAGGGGAATCGAGGGTGGGAAGATGGGAGTGTGGTGGGTGAAGAAACATCCTCATAGATTCAGGGGGAAGGTGGGTGGGATAGGGAGGTTCCTGGAGAGGGGGAAAACCTGGAAAGGGGATAACATTTGAAATGTAAATAAAGAAAATATCCAATAAAATAAAAAATTTCATGAATCCATTGGTTTTAATAGCTGAGTACTACTCCATTGTCTAAATGTACCACATTTTCTGTACCTATTCTTCTGTTGAATGATATCTGGGTTCTTTTCAGGTCTGACTATTATAATGAACGTAGTAGGAGATGTTTTTTTGTCATATATTGGAGAATCTTTTGAGTATATGACCAGCAGTGGTATAGCTGGGTCCTCAGGTAATATTATGTCCAGCTTTCTGAGGAACTTTCAGACTGATTTCCAGAGTGGTTGTATCTCTTATGATCTCTGTCATTAGAAAATCAACAGGAATTAAATCATTACCATATTATTATGTCTACTAGGGGTTGTACATGTGGTTCCAGTCACATGGATAGTATACCTCAAGTAAGATGGAGAATGTGCAGACTGCGAGGATCTACTAGGAAACAGGGCTCTTCCAAATATTTTCTGCTCCTGGTAATGATTTTGGTCTTAGCTAGTCTAAATTTACCAATGATGACCTCCCAGATAGAAAGACAGAAATATTTTTGTCTATTATCTAGGTTTGCAAATGACTTAATAGTAAACAGAGCCTACTCAAACAACAGAAGAACACTAGAGGCTAGATCCTGGGGGGTTTCTCCAAGTTATATTGTATGGATGAATTGTGGAAGAAATAAATTGTAATGGCTTAGATTTGTAAATAAAAACAGCACATTGTTTTATATAAAATGGTTGAAATAAGAGATGAAAAATGAAGTAAAAAGAAAAATATGGCAAGAGGAAAAAATGAAAATTATAACAAAATAAATGTCAAGACATGAATAAATGTAAAAGGAATGATAATGTGCACACAATTCTCTTATTGAGAATGAATTGATCTGTTTGTGAACCCATGCTATGAATTTAATTGTTAGACATCTGCGCATAAAATGAAATGATGAGCAGTAGTCAAATATTTTGAAATTGTATTAAAATAATTTCCTAGATTAAATTATAAGATATGAATCTTTAAATTTGGAAACATTTATTCATCTTAATATTGTCATATTTTATTCCTTGGTACATTATTGTTTCTACATTTTTAACAATGATTGATGGCAAGAGGCAGTGTGAATGAAACAAAAATTGTTGTTTTATCATGAACAGAGCTATAAATAACTAAGTAAATGGGAACATGCCACAATCAGTTTCAGTAGGCAAATAAATTCAATGGTTTATCCCCACTTGATATGATTTTAAAAATTTCAACTGCCTTTAGCTTTCAACAAGAAGATATTGGATTTTCTAATTCGTATTTAGTATTTGAAAAGTATTTATGAGATATAAATCAGATAATATGCTTCTTAGCATCATCAGACACTATGACTTTTTTATCATATTTGTTTTGACCTTTGCATTATTTTTGAAGTATCTATGATTCTATGATGATGTACAATTTAGTTGCATTCAATGTGACTGATTCTTCTCTTTGGCCCTGTAATTATTAGTTGGTTGAAATGTTACCAGTAACATCCCAAGTCCTGTGAGAGATGTGTTGGTGATGAAGTTTGACATATAGACATGCAGTCCTTCAACCAGGCTTTTCCATATTGTTTCTCTTTCCTTTCTTGTTCTGCAACAGTATGAACCGAATTCACTTTGACAAAAATTCCATTATCAATTAAAAATGCTCCCTTTCTTATGTAAGCATTTAAAGTTGATTAATACATTTAGAGTTAGCTCAGTTCTTCCCTAAAAATCTCATCAGAAGGTATTCCTTTATATTAGCAAATTTTACTCAATTATATAAAAGTAACACTTTTCTACCTTGTCTTTAGGGAAAAATGTTCATATCACCTATATTTTCAGATGGGATAGTAACTGCTAATATCATTCCAATTAAGACATTCTTGAAGTAGATATTAGTCTACAATATGCTTTGGAATCTCCAGATGAATCATAGCTTAGATTTCTTTCTTTAGTGTCACACTTTGACACATGATATCGGTGACTCTCCCAGTATTTGTCTCTCTACTATCTGTTTTCAAGCTAAATGTAACTGTTTCCCAGAAGTAGCTTTGTTCTATTCTTCATTGGAATATTCAATATAGTTCTTGCATATTTTGAAAATCTTTCCTTTCTGCTATCATATGTTGTTACCCAAAGTCACTCCATTTCAGAAAACCTTTTCATTTTGGTTGAAATATGGCCAATCCAATATCTAAAGCATTTGATATTCCAGATCCAGAGCTAACACATAATAATTATTTTTTTGAAATGTTTCTTCCACATCCTCATGAATTATTCAGTGATTGTAAACACACACTGTAGAGTATGCTTCAATTACAAGCCACAGAACACCCCCCACACCTTGCTCTGAAACCAATATGAAAGGATTCTAACTAAACATCAGGAGAGTGTCTACAGTGCTGATGATGCTTTAAATAAATCTCTTACCCAAGAGGAGAATCTGTCTTAGACCTTACATCCCCAACCAAAACCCTTTCATGTTAGTCTTCCTGAAGATGCTATGGTGTGAACTTTGTTTCCTCCATAGAGGATGACATCACTTCCTTAATATCAAGTTCTCATTCTATCATTTATATAATGGATTATTCCCTCTGTTTTATTTTATCTTATCTGTTCTTTCCTTTCCCTTTCTATGCTTTTATCTTTTCTTTTCATCAATACCTCTATACCTGTCTCTGTCTATAAACATACCTCATTATATTACATGCTATACAATAAACTTAATGAGGAGCTAGATCAACCTACCACACCACCTCTTGATAAGTAAAATGCTACACTCTGCTTAATCCATTGTAAATGCTTTAAAGTAATGAATGGACCTTTGAAATTCCTAGTTAATGTGCTAGTGCTAATTCCTTTCATAGTTTGCAATAATTCTATAAAAACATATTCTCTGAGATAGAGAAACAGTGGATGTGGGTGAATAAAGCAAAACTAAAAAGACTATGGAGACTTATAATGTTGGAGCAGTGATAAATGAAGAATATTAAAGGAGGGTTAAAGGGCAGGAAAGATGCCTCACTGGTTAAGAATACTTGTTACTCTTGCAGAGGAATGAGTTTTTGTTCCCAGCACCTACATGGCAACTCATAGCTATTCATTACTTTATTTCTAGGGTATTAGACATATTTTCTTGCTTCAATGAACATACACACACACAGATACACACACACACACAGATACACACATACACACACACACACGTGTGTGTGTATTTGTGTGTGTGTATCTGTGTGTGTGTCTCTGTGTGTGTATAAACTCAATCACACACATATAAATAAATAAAGTAAATATTTTTAAATTGTTTTATTTACATTCCAAATATTTCCCTCTTCCCAGTCACTACTCCAAGAATTTTTCATCCTATTACCCCTCTTCTTTGTTTCTAACAGGGTGCTTCTTCACCCACCACCCTTGCCTATTCCCGACCCATTCCCCTAGCCAACCATCTCCTCCTTCCCTCAGGTGTATCCTCTTCCACTGAAGACAGACAACGCTGTCCCCTTCTACGTATGTGTTGTAGTCCAGCCCATGGAAGGCCTTTGGTTGGTGGCTTAGTCTTTGGAAGCTCCCAAGCATTCTGGGTAGTTGATACTGTCTTCCTATGGGATTGCCATCTCTTCCAGCTCCTTCAATCCTTTCTTTAATCCAATCATAGTGGTCCTGATCTCAGTCAAACGGTTGACTGTAAATATCTGCATCTGTTTCAGTCAGATGATAGGAGAGCCTTTCAGAGGACAGCCACATTAGGCTCCTGTCTGCAAGGACAACAAGGCCTCAGCAATAGTGTCAGGGTTTGGTGATGACCTATGTGTAGGATCCCAAGTTTGGTAGGCCACTTGAATGTTTTGCTTCAATCCGCATTCCATTATTTATCTCTACATTTCTTATGGATAGGTAGAGTTCTGAGTCAAAATTTTTGAAGTTAGACTGTTAACCCGATTGCTCCTCTGTTGTCATTGTCTGTCTACTGAAGGTGGTCTCTTCAGGTTCATTTCCTCACTGTTGGGCACTTAGGCTAAGGTCATTCCCATTGAGTCCTAGGAGCTTCTTACATTCCAGGTCTCCAACATTTTCTAGAAGTTCCTCTCACTCCCCTAGCCCCTACAACCGTATATTTCCATTTCTTCTCCAGGCCTTCTGGGTTTCTCTCCTATCTCCCCCAATATATGATTCTACCCCAATTTTATGGTCTTGTGCATGTTATGGTGCATTCCCTATGAGCAGGCATAGACTTATTTTAAGAGTAATTAAAAGGGAAATAACAATTATTTCGTACTCCCTCTTTGGTTCTAAAAATTTTTTAAATAAAACATACTAACATTATAATTATAAAACATTACATTTTAATTTGTACTGTAAATGAAAATTGAGTAATTTATTTATATGACCATTTTACCAAATATATATATATGCTTTATAATTTTACAAGTCCTTTGGAATATCCTATCTAATTTAAAGCTATAAAGTCGGGTGAAAAAGAGTGCACATGGAATTTGGAAATCCTCTCTACTCCCTTTCACCATGTTCCCCTAAGCTTAGCTCTTTGTCATAATTCTTTTATTCATCTAATTTTTACTAAATTGATTTATTTGTGTCAAGGGAGGGCAGGTATGGGTGAAGTTCAGAGGATAACTTTCAGGAGTCAGTACTCTCCTCATGCCATATATGTCTTGGGGATTGAACTCATATTATCTGGCTTTACAAGAAGCATGTATACCCACTAAATCACCTTGCCAGTGCCAATAGGCTTCCTATTTCTGAGAGAAGTTTTGGATAGCTTCAGTTCCTCTCCAGTGTTTTTGCCCATTCCACACCTTCGAAAGTACTTCCAGAATGTTCTTCTAAGATTGAAAATTTATCATAACACCTAGCTTTAAATCTTTCAGTGGCTTAGTCTCATAAGCAGGGAAAGGTTCAGTATAATTTGTTGCCTGTCTTATTTATATTCCTTTTCCCATTATGCCTCCCTCTTCTCACTACACCTTTGATTATTTATAGATGCTTGAAAATGACCTTCTCCCTTACTCCTCTGGGCCTCTATGCAGGATTTTGATGTCTAGCATGACTTTCTCCCACATTTTGCACTTGGTTAAATACCACAAGTGCTCAAATTTGCAGTTTAACTGTTGTCAAATCCTGGGTCTTCTGGAGCTCCTCATACAGAGGCGTCCACTCTCTTTTATTTTCCAAAATATATGTATTATATTCTGTATGATCATGTGTTTAGTTCTTATTACAGTGCTGCATTCCTATTGAAAACACTCTCAGAAATCTAAACATTTCCCTCACAAATTCTAAGAATGGACACCTAGTACCAGCATTCCATATCCGTTATAGACAATAAGTTAGATATTCTGCTTATAAAATACTTTCCCTAGGTTGGTAATGTTAAATACCCACTTGACTTTTTATAATTTACCAAAATAAAACATTCTATTTAAATACAAACAAAAGTTAAACAAATGTGTTTTTGCAATGTTATTTTTCTTTCTCTGCTTCTTTTTGTCATCTGCCCTACATATTTTTACTTCTTATTTTATGGATGCTGTTTCACTCTGGAATTTAAAAACAATCTTATTATATGTTATTTGATATTTTTCATGTGTGTGTGTGTGTGTGTGTGTGTGTGTGTTTATGTGTGCCAGATATGTTTGGTGTTTGCCCCTTAACTTTCAACAACTTTTTCTATTAAATCTTTAGCTATCGCATACAAGTTTTAATCATATTCAATCTCCACCTCACTGATTATCTCTCCCCCTTTCATGTGTACCCAACTTTGTATTCTCTGTATTTTCATGACTATAAGCAGTTGGTATAGCATATATGGTGACAGATGTGCAGCTTTTCTCTGGAGTATTATACACCCACCTGTGCAGCACTCTTGAGAAAGCTGGTTCACTGTCACAGCAGCCATCTTTCTGCTATATCTTTTCAGGTAGGCATTAATCTCATGTCCAATTCCCCTCTCCATGCTGAAATTTCATGTAGCTTGAGGTTGCTTTGAACATTGTTGTACATTATTTTATTACTGCTATAAATTCATATGCTCAGTTGACATGATTTCCAATAAGATACTATTCCCTTATAACCAGCCACAAACTATTGCTCTCATATTCAGTCCACAACTCATCTAAAATAATCCCTGAGTATTGGCATGGCGATGTACAATATTGATGTTGCATTTATGGCTGAGCATTCTTATGGGGCAAGGTTTCTTGGTGTCCTGAGATATACTAAGTATACTCTGCAGGCTTTGTAGTAAATATCAGAAATCTGTCTATTTTTGTCTATTCAAAGGTGGATTTACAAATGTGAATCATGCCAGATTCCATGTGAGTTCTGAGGATCAATCACGGTTTATCAAAGTTGCGGAGCAAGTACTGAGCCAACTGAGCTATCTCCTAAGCGCCCTTATTTTTATTTAACTATGAGAGAGTCACAGAATGATGGCTAAGCCATGAACTTAGAATCCATCAGCTTATGCTTCCCAGACACCTGGAATTACAATCCCATTCCACTTAGATGTTTCTTTCTTTCTTTGTTTCAATCTACCTGTGTTATAAATTATTTTTAAAACAATATTTATTATTTATTATTATTTATTATATTACTATTTATTTTATTTTTATTTATTATTATTTATTAAATATTTATTATTTGAAATTTACATATACTTATACAATATAATTTTACCATATACTGGGTCCACCATTGATGCATAAATGGGAGGTGTGACATGCTACTGCTCCTGGAGTATCACCAGTACTACATTTGAATCACATTATCCCCATGTGCGCTGATGACTGAAATTGCCCTGAAACTGATCTAATTTCTCTTTTGTTTTACTTTCCATATTTGTTTCTGAGGAATACAGTTACCACATTACTCAGAGCTAATCACACAGTAATAAATGAATCCAACATGATTTTCCAGAATGAGGAATAGAGGTGATCGTGAGGCTGTGGAGGAAGAGGAAGAAGTTTTCTGCTTGGCCATTGGAAAAAATCTAGACAACACAACCACAGGGACCATAAAAAGCCTACATGGTCCTTTGTAACACAGTTCCTTGCCATACTTGGCTCTGAATTTGGAATTATGAGGAGATAGATGTACCCTCTGGTCCAATGACTGCTGCATTAATTATCCAGGGTGAACTTGGGAACATCAAGAATATAGAATTAAAGTGGTCTCAAAAAGAAAATATATGGCTAGGAAAGGAAGAAAGATAGAGAAACAAGCAAATGATAGATGCATTTATTTTATAGGAGAAAGGCTTATATAGGATCTAGAAAGTAAAAGGAGGGTATATGAGGCTATGGAATTGCTAAGAGAGCAAACAAAGATTAGAGAAATAAAAGATGATGTATAAGCACATAAAAAGTTAACACTTTGTTCTCCTATCTACTGGAAGTATTGGAGATGGCATTGCCTAGAGAGATATTAGAGAGAGAGAGAGAGAGAGAGAGAGAGAGAGAGAGAGAGAGAGAGATCTAGCTGCTTTGTTTGCATAAATTTTATAAGTGTGTAAGAAATTATTTTAACCTTAGTAGTCTGTCACCTTTCTGTTCTTACATGAAAATAGTTACTAAAGACTGCTGTCTGCTGTACCAGGAAACTGTAAGAATTGTGCCTAGCTACCTATGAAAAACAGGCTGTGTAAAACTGCTAGGAAGTATATTTTTGCTTGTTGTGTAGTTTCTGTTTTAAGGAAGCAGGTCAGACTATTAATCTGGGACTCATAGAATTTATGTAAATATTAGAAGTTCTAAAAATATTAATAATGATCAAAGCCTTGGCAATGTAACTTTAGTAAATAAAAGGCTGGGTTTAGGCTGTCTGGAGAAGGCTAAAGAGTGGAAAGGGAGAATAAATAAAGGAGAAGAAGGAAGAATGATGAGAATCTTCAAGAACAGAAAGATCACTTGAACTATCAGCTTGCATCCACTGCTGACTCCAAGAATATCACATCAATTATGTCTTTCAGACTGTCTCATGTCCTATTCCCTTCCCAACTTCATGCCCCCTTGTTATCACTATTAGTAAATCTGGAGTCCAATTTTGGGTACTTTCATGCACTTAAAGCTATACACTTGAACATCAGCAACTTATCAGCAACCATGATCCTAATAAAGGGAGATTCTCACTCCATAGAGAAGGATGGTTCCTCATATTCCCTCTGTGTATGGTGTGGTCTCAGTATCCTCTTCCCCATTTGTGTGCAATGCATGGAGAAACCAACAAACATTGACATGGAAACATATCCTGCTCACATGGTGATAGTAGTTCCATGTAGTCTGTGGTGAAGGCAACAGATGTCTCTCTGAACTGTAAAACTACTCAAAAAACACATGTTAATATACAGTAATTCCTATTTTTCATATTTCTTTTCTACTTTCAGTATATCTACCTACATTCTCATTTTTTGTTTTCCTTTTTTATTTTAATTTTCATTGTTGATAGTTAAATTTTGATCATATTCTTCCCTTACTCCAAATCCTTCCAGATCCTCTTCTGATCCTTATTTCCTTATCCAACAATCCTCACCTTCTTTCTCGAATAACAAACAAAGAAAACAATACAACAACAGCAACAACAACACTAAAACAAACAAAATAAAATCATACCCCAAAATAAAACAGAGCAAACAACCAGACTCCACAAACCCCCAGAGAAAGAGAGGGGGAAAGCAAAGCATTGCTTTGAATGTTTTATCTACTATAAAATTAATATAGAATTTTACATAGCCTTACAATATTCCTGGGCTTTTCGATGTTCAGAAATGGCTGAGAGTTGGTTAGGCGAACTCTGGTTCCATAGATACAATTTGATTCTGAACCTTTATAAAATAGCCTTAAGGAGGCACTTCAGCCCTTTTTATTTTCCATTCTGCTTTCTGCTGTATCAGGAGTGAAAACCCTTTGTCTTTGTGTGATCTAGTACTCAAGAACTCATTTCAAAGCGGGGGCAGAAACATCATCCAGAAACCTGAGGCTACCCAGATCATAATAGTGTATAGTGAAAAATATACTTTTATTCTTTATAAATAACCCAATCTCAGGTACTTTGTAGAAAGCATACACACAAACTCTGAAATGTGTGTGCACATTCACAATAATACCCACCCCTCACTCCACTCACACAAACATACATATTTCAGGTGCACTATGGTTCTACTTAGTATTTCAACTTAAAAATATTGTAAAGGCATATCCGTGTAACTCTTCTCTTAGCGTATAATGTATAATAGTCAGTAAATTGCATGAATTGTTCACAGCATTTAATAAGTTGTTGCTTTTGTTGTATTAGATGACCTTTGGGCATTTTTAGGCTAATACAAGGGTACTGAGCCAGCTTAATGCAGAAAGAAATAATTAATTCAGTCAGTCAGGCGTAGTAACTGAAATTTTGCCTTGTCTTATTTTGAGTCAGTGATAGTTTTATCAAACATAGTATCAGCCATGAAATGTGTATGTTTCTGTGTATGAGAGGAAAGAGGGAGGGACAATGAGTTGGAAGAAGTGTGGGGAGAGAATGAGGGGGAAAGTAGAGCATAGAAGAGGAGAGAAGAAAGGGGAAAAGATAGGAGGGGGAACAGGATTAATTTTAAGTAATTAATTTACATTAAGACCAAGCCCTGTTAAGGGGTATTATTAGTGTCATCTGCAAGCTCTTCAGAAAACTAGCAACAGAATTCTGTCTCTCTAAGGTAACTTTAGCATTTGTATTGTTGTTTTTTCATTACAGAAGAACAGATTAAATGGAGCAACCTTTATTATACAAACATATCTTAATATCTTATGGCTTTTCATCTTGAAAAATGTCATGACCATTAGAAAATATTGGTCAGAAGTATATTTTATATGCAACAATCAAGTTAATTTCATACCTGAGAACAAGGCCAGGTAGTTCCAAGGCCTTACTGTCTTTTCTGGTGCTCTGCTAATTGATCTGCTCAGATGGGTTCTCATCACTACTCAGAAGGATGACCAAAAGATTATGCTGTATTATCATCAAATAGGTAAGTATAAAAATTCAAAACTGGAAATGCAGTTAAGAAAAAGCAGTTATTGTTTTTCTCCACACCCACACAGAACATTACAAATCAAGCTGCCCAACCCTCAACTGGGATTATGTGTCCAGGCCAACTCTTGTCAGAGGTAATCATATCATGAAGATTATGGTTAAAATCAAGGCCTAAGGAGAAAGTATTATTCATATGTTAGATTTTATATTTTTAAGGTGATTACTTATGAATTGACATGAATTGGGATCCCTTCCTTCTTTCACATAATTAATATGAATGGTATAAACTATATGGGAAATGAAGGAATGATATTCCTAATATTTAAGTTTCTGTACAACATTATCAAAATGTGGATTTCTTTAAAATCAACCAGAAAATTTTGCCATTTTCAAGTCTAGATAAAGCAAAAGTGATTTAGACTATACAAAGTGAAAAGCCTACACTAAATTTTTGTTCTGCGTGTATTAAAATAATTCTGTGCTTCTCTTATAGTGTGGTAGAGAACAGAGAATAATAAAGACATAAAAAGATTTCAAAACGGGCAAGGGCAAAGGTGGGATTCGAGTGAGGAAAGGGATGATTAAAAAGTTTTTAAGATGAGATGATTAAATATGATTAAGAAGTATTTTATTAAAATATGTAAATATATAAAAGTGATACTGAGGAATTATGTTATGAAACTAATTTATATGTTTTTAAATCTTTAAATTTGGCTAGAAGAAAAAGTCCTTGACAACATTGCCTTTATGGGTTATAAGGTCAATGTGAATTTGTGGTCAGTTCAGTTAAAGATAACTACATATCAGGTTTTGTCCAACAATATGTCAAGTGTGTGCCTTAAAATCCTTAATAGTATATTTTTTATTAAATGCCCAAATTGTTGAAACAACCAAAGAAGAAATGATTGTCATTCATAAAGAATAATAGCCAATATGTATTTTATATGTCTTTTAGGAATTTGAGGGAGTGTTGAAGACAAACAGATTTCATATTGATGTGTTTCCTTGCTTTCAAGCTAAGAATATTCTCACAAATATAGGTAGTTACGAAAGACAAAAGTATGTTATGCAAATGAATGGAAAGTTACATAATTAATATAAATTTCTGTAGTTTAGTTCTGTGAACATAAGTACAGCTACTTACTTTTCTTTCATGGCTACCATTCTACAAACAGAGTTGCATACTTATGGGAAGGGCTATGGGTCCTGAAATTACTGACTATATGAAACTTCACAGAAAAATCTTTGTAAGACACATATTTTTACAACTTGCTTGTTAAGTAAAAAATCAAATTTATACTTGAATGGCTATTTACCTTAATCATTTCATTTTCTGAATGCAACATTTGAAATGACAAAATGTAGAACATAACATACAACAAATGTACGTCATCAATGCAAATTAAGAAATCAAAATATACATAGATCACAATTTTCTTTAGGAATATTTAAATGTAGTATGACTTGAAATTTTAATAATGTATGAATAGTAATGAGGCGGTAATGTTGGGTTTGATTCAATTATTTGAAAAGCTACAATGGTTGTTTCAATGTAATATATTTTAAGAATATGTTCTGTGTTATAAAAACTTGATTTCTGAAAAAATAAATAAATAGCACAGCCAGCAAAACAGTCCAGTGTATAATGGCACTTACGAGTTCAGCACTCCATTTTCTCAAGTGGGTTAATTGGCTTGTTGGTGTCTATATTTTTTGAGTTCTTTATATATTCTGAATATTGGTCAAATGTTTGATGTAGGGTTGCTGAAGATCTTCTCCCAATGTGTAGGTTTTGTCCATTTGCTTTACAGTACCTTTTCAGTTTCATGAGGTTCCCTGCATTAATTGTTAATTTTAGTGCTTGAGCTACTGGTTTCGTGTTCAGAAAGTTGTTTCCAATGTTAATGCAGTGAGGTCTATTCCTCACTTTCTTTTTTTTAGATTTATATGGATCTATGTGAATTATTCTACATGTAGACATCCAGTTAGACCAACAAGATTTGTAGAAGATGTTTATATTTTTTCCCATTTTACATTTTTGGCCTTTCTTTCTTTCTTTCTTTCTTTCTTTCTTTCTTTCTTTCTTTCTTTCTTTCTTTCCTTCTTTTTCCAGGTTTTGAGCTACTTTATTGGATTTTTATTTATTTATTTATTTATTTATTTATTTATTTATTTTTATTTTCTATATTCTTTGTTTACATTCCAAATTATTTCCCCTTTCCAAGATCCTCCCTCCCCATAAGTCCCATAAGCCCTCTTCCCTCGACAAGTTCTCCAATCAGCCCCCTCCCCTTTCTCTGTTCTGGTACTACCCTACAATGCTGGATCAAGCCTTTCCAGTACCAGGGCCTTCTCCTTCCTTCCTTCTTGGGAATCATTTGATATGTTAATTGTGTCGAGTATTCAGAGCTTCTGGGCTAATTACTATCATCTTATCAGTGACTGGATTCCATGTGTACTCTTTTGTGATTGGGTTACCTCACTTAGGATGATATTTTCCAGTTCCAACCATTGCCTAAAAATTTCATGAATTCATTGTTTTTAGTTGCTGAATAGTATTCCATTGTGTAAATATACCACATTTTCTGTATCCATTCCTCCATTGAAGGACATCTGGGTTCTTTCCAGCTTCTGGCTATCATAAATAAGGCTTCAGAGTGCTAATATCCAATATATACAAAGAACTCAAGGAGGTAGACTCCAGAGAGCCAAGTAACCCTATTAAAAATGGAGTACAGAGCTAAACAAAGAATTTTTACCTAAGAATTTTGAATGGCTGAGAAGACCTTAAGAAATGTTCAGCATCATTAATCATTAGGGAAATGAAAATCAAAACAACCCTGAGATATCACCTCACACCAATCAAAATGGCTAAGATTAAAAACTCAGGAGACAGCAGGTCTTGAAGAAAGAGGAACACTCCTCTGCTGCTGGTGGGATTTCAAGCTAGTACAACCACTCTGTAAATCAGTTGGGCAGTTTCACAGAAAACTGAGCATGATACTTCCAGAGGACACTGATATACCACTCCTGGGCATATACCCAGAAGATTCCCAAGCATGCAATAAGGTCATGTGCTCCACTATGTTCATGGATTCTGTTTCAAAGTATCAGAAGGTATGCGGATTTATTTCTGGGATTTCAATTCCGTTGCATTGATAAACCTCTCTGTTTCTATACCAATTCAATGATGTTTTTATTACTATTGGCACAAATGCAGCAGAAGTACAGTTTGGCAGTCTACCCACAATTGGAGCAGGCATACCCCTGATATTTTTTTTTTGCCTGCCTGTGGATCCAATTTCCTCTAACTAGATCAGCTTGTCTGTCTCAGTGAGAGAAGATGCACCCAGTCATGCAGTGACATGATGTACCAATGTGGGTTGATACCCAGAGGGGGCATCCTCTTGTCAGAGGAGAAGGGGGAGAAAGGAAGGAAGAGGGACTTTTATAGTGTGTAAATTAATTAATTAATTAAAAAGAAATATATCCTAAAATAAAATGAAATTTGATTCTCACTCAAACAAAATTAAAAAGAAAGGAGTTCAATCATCAGAAATCATCATTGGTGTTCTGTTCAGGAAAATTTCCCCTGTGCCCATGTACTCAATGTTCTTCCCCAGTTTCTTTTCTATTAGTTTCAATGTGTCCGGTTTTATATGGAAGTCCTTGATCCACTTGGAGTTGAGCTTAGTTCAAGGAGAGAAGAATGGATTGATTTGCATTCTTCTGCATGCTGACCTCCAGTTGGAACAGCACCATTTGTTGAAAAAGTATCTTTTTTCCATGGAAAGGTTTTCAGATTCTTTATAGAAGATCAAGTGACCATAGGTGTGTGGGTTCATTTCTGGGACTTCAATCCTATTCCCTTCATCTACCTGCATGTCACTGTACCAATACCATTCAGTTTTTAATACTATTACTCTGTAGTACTGCTTGAGGTCCAGGATACGGATTCCCTGAGAAGTTCTTTTACTGTTGAGAATAGTTTTAGCTATCCTGTTTTTTTTTTTTTTTGTTATTCCAGGTGAATTTGAGAATTGCTCTTTCTAACTCTATGAAGGACTAAGTTAGGATTTTGATGGGGATGGCTTTCAGCAAGATGGCCATTTTCACTATATTAATCCCGCCAATTCACTAATATGGAAGATTTTAACTTTTTCTGAGGTCTTCTTTGATTTTCCTCTTCAGAGACCTGAAGTTCTTGTCATACAGATCTTTCACTTGTTTTATTAGAATCACATCAAGATACTTTATATTGTTTGGGGCTATTGGGAAGGGTTTCATTTCACTAATTTCTTTCTCAGCCTGTTTATCCTTTTGAGTATAGGAAGTCTACTGATTTGCTTGAGTTGATTCCATAACCAGCCACTTTGCTGAAGTTGTTTATCAACTGTAGGATTTCTCTGGTGGAGATTTTTGTGTTGGTTAAATATGCTATCATATCATCTACATATAGTGATAGTTTGATTTCTTCCTTTATAATTTGTATCCTTTTGACCTCCTTATGTTGTCTAATTGCTTTAGCTAGAAATTCAAGTACTATATTGAAATGATATGGAGAGAGGGGGCAGCCTTGTCTAGTCCCTGATTTTAGTAGGATTGATTCAAATTTCTATCCATTTAGTTTCATGTTGGCTACTGGTTTGCTGTATATTGCTTTTACTATGTTTAAGTATGGGCCTTGAATTCTTGTTCTTTTCAAGGCTTTTAGCATGAAAGTATGCTGAATTTTGTCAAATGCTTCTTCAGTATCTAATGAAAAAACCATGTGGCTTTTTTCTTTGAGTTTGTTTATGTAGTGGATTGCATCAATGGATATCCATATGTTGAACCATTCCTGCATCCCTGGGATGAAGCCTACTTGATTATGGTGAATGATTTGTTTTGATATGTCTTTGTATTTGGTAGGCAAGAATTTTATTGAGTATTTTTACATCAATATTTGTAAGAGAAATTGGTCTGAATTACTCTTTCTTTTTTGGATCTTTGTGTGGTTTTGGTATCAGCATAATTGTGGCTTCATAGAACGAGTTGGGTAGTGTTCCTTCTGATTCTATTTTGTGGAAAAGTTTGAAGAGTATTGGTGTTAGGTCTTCTTTGAAGGTCTGATAGAATTCTGCACTAAAACCATTTGGTCCCATACTTTTTTGGTTGGAAGACTTTCAATGACTACTTTTGTTTATTTAGGGGTTATGGGTCTGTATAAATGATCTATTTGATACTGATTTAATTTTGCTATTTGGTAACTGTCTAGGAAATTGTCCATTTCCTCCAGACTTTCCAGTTGTGTTGAGTATAGGCTTTTGTAGTAGGATCTGATGATTTTTTGAATTTCCTCAGTTTCTGTTGTTATATCTCCCTTTTAATTTCTAATTTTGCTAATTTGGATACTGTCTCTGTGCCCTCTGGTAAGACTGGCTAAGGGTTGATCTATCTTGTTGATTTTATCAAAGAACCAACTCCTGGTTTCATTCATTCTTATATGATTCTCTTTATTTCTACTTGATTGATTTCAACTCTGAGTTTGATGATTTCCTGACTTCTACTCCTCTTGGGTGAATTAGCTTCTTTTTTTTCAGGGCTTTCAGGTGTGCTTTTAAGCTGCTAGTATATGCTCACTCCAGTTTCTTTTTGGAGGCACTGAGGGATATGAGTTTTCCTCTTAGAACTGCTTTCTTGTGTCCCATATTTGGCTGTGTTGTGCCTTTATTTTCATTAAATTTTAAAAAGTCTTTGATAACTTTCTTTGATTCTTCCTTGACCAAATTAACATTGAGTAGAATATTGTTCGGCTTCCATGTGTTTGTAGGCTTTCTGTTGTTTTTGATGCTATTGAAGACCACTTTTACTCCATAGTGATCAGATAGGTGGCATGGGATTAGTTCAATCTTCATATATCTGTTGAGGTCTGTCTTCTGACCAATTATCGGGTAGTTTTTTGAGAAGGTACCATGAGGTGCTGGGAAAAAGGTATAGTTTTGGGCTTTAGGATGAAATATTATATATATATATATATATATATATATATATATATATATATATGTGTGTGTGTGTGTGTGTGTGTGTGTGTGTGTGTGTGTGTGTGTTAAATCCAATTGGTCCAAAGCTTCAATTAGTTTCACCGTGTCTTTGTTTTGTTTCTGATTTCCTGATCAGTCCATTGAGGAGGGTGGAGAGTTGAAGTCACCCACAATTATTGTGTTAGGTGCAATGTGTGCTTTGAGTTTTAGTAAACTTTCTTTTTCGAATGAAGTTGCCCTTGCATTTGGAGCACACATGTTCAGAATTGAGAGTTAAAGAAGAGTCGTTTTATGTTTCTTTTGATGACTTTAAGTTGAAAGCCAATTTTAAATGATATTAGAATGGCTACTCCAGCTTGTTTCCTGAGACCATTTCCTTGTAAAATTGTTTTCCAGCCTTTTACTCTAAGGTAGTGTTTGTCTTTGACACAGAGGTGTGTTTCCTGTATGCAGCAAAATATAAGTTACTGCTTATGTATCCAGTCTGTTAGTCTATGCCTTTTTATAGGAGGAATTGAGTCCTTGGATGTTAAGAGATATTAAGGAATAGTGATTATTGCTTCCTGTCATTTTTGATGTTATTTTTTTTATATTTGATAGGTTTTCTTCTTTTGGATTTGATGAAAGAAAGCTACTATCTTGCTTTTTCCAAGATGTAGTTTCCTTCATTGTATTGGTGGTTTCCGCCTATTATCCTTTATAGTGCTGGGTTTGTGAAAAGATATTGTTTAAATTTGGGTTTATCATGGAATATCTTGGTTTCTCCATCTATGGTGATTGAGAGTTTTGCTGGGTATAGTTGTCTTGGCTTGCATTTGTGTTCTCTTAGAGTCTGTATTAAATCAGCCCAGGATCTACTAGCTTTCATGGTCTTTGATAAGAATTCTGGTGTAAATCTGATAGCTCTTTATATGTTACTTGACCTTTTACTCTTACTGCTTTTAATATTCTTTCGTTGTTTAGTACATTCGGGGTTTTGATTATTATGTGATGGTAGGTATGTCTGTTCTTGACCTGTCTGATTGGAGTACTATAGGCTTCTTCTATATTCATGGGCATCGTTATTTAGGTTAGGGAAGTTTTCTTCCATAATTTTGTTGAAGATATTTTCTGGCTCTTTAAGTTGTAAATCTTCACTCTCATTACACCTATAATCCTTAGGTTTGGTCTTCTCAATGTGTTCTGGATTTCCTGGATGTTTTGAGTTACAAAATGTTTGCATTTTGCATTTTCATTGACTGTTTAGTCAATGCTTTCTATGGTATCTTTGGCACCTAAGATTCTTTCTTCTATCTCTTGTATTCTATTGTTGATATTTGCATCTATAACCCCCCCCCCCCGATTTCTTCCCAAGGTTTTCTATCTCCAAAGTTGTCTCCCTTTGTGATTTCTTCGTTATTTCTACTTCTGTGTTTAGATCCTGGGTGGTTTTGCTCAGTTCCTTCACTTGTTTGTTTCTGTTTTCTTGTAATTCTTTAAGAGATTTTTGTGTTTCCTCTTTCATGACTTCTGCCTGTTGATCCAAGTTCTCCTACATTTCTTTAAGTGATTTTTTTCATTTCCTCTTTATTGGCTTCTATCTGTTGCCCTTTATTCTCCTAAATTTCTTTAAATGATTTTTGTGTTTCCTTTGTAATGTCTTCTACCTTTTGGTTCATGGTATCCTGTATTTCTTTAAGAAATTTATTATGTCTTTCTTGTAATCCTCTAATTGCATCATGAGATGTGATTTTAAATCTATATCTTGTTTTTCTGGTGTGTTGGGGGTATCCAGCATTTGCTGTTGTTGGAGAATTGGGTTCAGATGCTGCCATATTGCCTTGATTTCTGTTAGTAATGTTCCTAACTTTGTCTTTTGCCATCTGGTTATCTCTAGCATTAGTTGGTTCTGTTGTCACTGGCTGGTGCTTGAACCTCCTATGAGCCTATAAGGCTGTTTCTGCTCCTCTGTATCACTGGGTTTCATCTGGCATAGTTTGCAGATGGACTGCCCTATTCTTGGGTGCCAATGAAACCATGGTGTGCCTTGCCCCAAGCAATGTTATACTTGGGTTGTCTCTTTGTACCTGGTGTTTCCTGTCTGGTCTATCCAGGAGTGAAGTTGGCAGAGACTGCCTGAACCCCTTCCAAGTGCTGGACACTCTGCAGGGCAAACATCCCATGACAGGGCTGGCACACAAAGGACCAGCAGTGCTGCCCAGGTTTTGGGTGCAGGAAGAAAACTGGCAGGCTGTGTCCATAAGGATGTTAAACTTGGGATATCTCTGTGTACCTGGTGTTGCCTGTCTGGTCCTTCCTGGAGCAAAGATGGAGAAGCTAATGAAATATCTTCTTTACTCCTTCTATGTTGATTGGGAGTTTTCTGGCTACAGCAATGTAGGATGCCATCTGTTTTTATTTGTTTGTCTGTCTGTCTGTTTGTTTGTTTGTTTGTTTTTGAGAGGTTACAGGATCTTTACCAAAATTTTTCTAGTTTTTAAAATCTATGTTGTAAAGTTGAGTATAATTCTGACAGTTCTGCCTTTTTATGTTATTGGTCCATTTTCCTTATTCTTTCTTTCTTCTATAGATTTATTCTATAGAATAAAAATAAATATAAAAATAAATAAAAATAAAAATAAAAATAAAGCTTATTCTATAAGCTTTTTGTATGTTAATAGATATCTAATACTTTAGGTTGAGAAAGGTTTTTGTTTAATTTTTCTTAGATATTTGCTTTAGATTCTATGTTATTTTGAAAATATTTTCTGAGCTTTGGAACTAGAAACCTTTACATTCTTCTATTCCTATCATTTTTATATTATGTCTTTCCTTGGTATCTGAGATTTCTTGCATATTTTGTGTCAATAAATTTTCAAAATTAATATTTTCTTTGACTGAAGTATCAATTTCTTCCCTTATATTTTCTACTCCTGAGATTCTCTCATTTCTTGTATTCTGTTGGTGAAGCTTGCATCTGTTTTTTCTTTTCACTTCTCTAGGTTTTCCATCTCTAAAATTCCCTCACTTTGTGTTTTCAGTATTCCTTCCATTTCTAATTTAAGATCTTGCACAGTTGTATTTATTTCCTTCACCTGCTTAATTATATTCTCTTGTATACCTTTAAGGGATTTATTCCTTTCCTCTTTAAAATCTCTACTTGTTTGTTTGCTTTTTTTATATTTCTTTAAGGGATTCACTAATTTCCTCTTTAAAAGCCTCTATTATATTCATAAGATTGGGCTTAATGGTATTTTCTCATGCTTTGGTTGTGTTTAGATATCCAGTGCTTGTTACATATGCTCTGAAAGCTCTAAATTGCTCTGGTTTTTGTTAATTGTATTCTTTTGAGGACATTTAGCCATCTGGATGGCTTTGGTCCTGAATGTTCCCTTTGTACATGGTATTAAAGGGGGGTTGTTCTGGATGATCCTCATATGACAGGCCTCTGATGAGTATCTTTTGGTTGTATGGTACCAGAACAGCAGGTCTGTATGGTTTAGTAGTTGCAGTGGGCAGAGAATTGATGGAAGAATGGATGACTTCCTGGGTTAACTGGCTTCTCAGAGAAGGTTTCTGTGCCACAGAGGACTCAGAATGTAGGGAAGATGTATTGGGGAAAGGAAGCTAACCTGTATATTTTAGGCTCACAGGTGTGATGAAGGTAGGCAGAGGGGTGGGAGAATGCTCTAAGATTTTAAGAGAATTAATCATACAACATTTTGTAAGTTTTACTCAGTCTTGGCTTTCAGAATACATTGGTGCTTGTTAACCATTTAATTCTATTACAGAAAAAATACGTAAGGGCAAATTTACTTATTGGAGGTGGGAATCTCGAAGAGTGATTAATGGCTGCAGAACTTGTCTAACAAATCTTAAAAGGACTTGTGATCAGATTACCATCCAGGATATATAAGCTGATTCATGTAACCCATGTGTTGGAGGACACAGACAGTGGATCTTCTGTTCTCAAAAACAATAATTTGAACATAAAACGCAAACTTCAGGTTCAGTGAGAGACCTGCCTTTAGACAAGGTAGAGAAAGATAAGATTATGGGTGTATAAGAACCCATGGAGGCCTGAAGATGGAATTGGCTTTACTGTAATTGAAAGTCAGATTACTTTGAACCACCTTGTGCATGTTGGTAATTGAACAAGTATTTTCTACAAGAGTAGGAAGTGCTCATAATCTCTTAGTCATTTCTTCAGCATCCATTGATCCCTCTTTTAAATTAATGAATTGCAAATGTATAAAGTTGAAATCTTAGTATCATTATATTAGTATTTAAAATACTATTTAAAGATAGATGTTGCAGTATAGGAACATCCCCATAGAAGCAGTAGGAAGGCAATGGTATAGGGGGTTACCTGGAGGGGAGAAACTGAGAAAGGGGATAATATTTAAAACATAAATAAAGAAAATATCCAATAAAAAGTATAATTATAAGATATGAAAAAATATCTCCTGTCACTTGCCTGTTATTGACATTGCTATACGTGCTACATTAGTATAAACAAATAAATTTTAGACTTTAAATTAAGGTACTACTTTTACCAGAGCGATTTATCCAATATTGAAGTGAATGTGTCACTTCAAGTTGGCAGGGTCCTCTTCATAAGTAATGGGAAATGTTCCAGAGTTTGATGATATTTGCATATGCCTTTTCACTAACAATCTCATTTTTCACTTCTGCAGGTGATGTCTAGAATTGTCCCATCACTGTGATTCATTCATTGAAAGAGACCAACTTAATCACATATTTGTGATGAATATTTTTGTTACATTTACTGCCTTGGTGATTTTCAGAGATCAACATCCATCACTCTGTTTTTTGAGCAATGCTTCTCTCTCTCTCTCTCTCTCTCTCTCTCTCTCTCTCTCTCTCTCTCTGTCCCACTCCTTTCCCCTCCCACTCCCTTCTCCCACTCCCTCCCCCTCTCCCTCTGCATAGATATGTTGCATAGTAGATATTTTATAGGTTGAGGTATAAAACAAGAAAAGAACATGGCTGAAGTTTAAATTCTGGAAATTCTAATATGATGAAAACTCTTCAAATAACTGAACAATCTACATGTTAGAAGAAAACAATTAAAGATACCTGGTGCTATTTAAAAATATTTGAGAAACACGAATATCAAACATGTCAAACTTCTTTGCTCTGGTTATAAATGGGATGAAACCAAGACAGTGCACTGGGGTTTAGTCAGTAATTTCATAGAAAGAGACTCAAAGACAAGGTCACTACAGAAAAACAATGTTATCTCAGGGTAGAATTACCTAAGGTCAAGGTGCAAAAGTCTGATCTATCCATGATGTCAGGAAGGGTCCTCCTTTAGCACCAAAGCAGCATAGTAGACTCCTAAAGAATCCTAAAATTTTTCCTATATCTCTGGCATAGAGAGAGAGAGAAAGAGAGAGAGAGAGAGAGAGAGAGAGAGAGAGAGAGAGAGAGAGAATGATCAATTTGAAGCCTCCTTTTGCACCCTTGATGCCATCAAAGGATGGAAGAGATGGAAGCTCTGGTAGACCATCTTACTGACGCTGTGCAGGGAAAAAGGTTTAAATAAAAGTGACCATAGCACTTGAGTGGCTTGGTGGCTTGATGGAGTGTTGTTATAGGGACTGGAGCAGTAACCAGAATGGATCTTACATTGGAGCCTGGCAGAAGCTTTGTTCAGTGTAGTGTAGCACTTACATGAAAAATTACACATACATGCACAAAATGAAAAACATAACCTGCTTTGTTGCCCTAGCTCTCAGCCCCTCAAGACGGTTCTTGGGGACAGGTCTTAAAAAGGTTCAGAATCAATGACACAAACTCTAGGAGTCAGATGACAAGGAAAAGCTGACTCATTAATTGTAGGATTGGGGAGTGCTTTTATACTCTCTACCTGTGCTCCTTTGTTCCATAACTGCTTGCTTCATGTAGTTGGCACCATATGATTGGTGTTTCTGGTCCTGATCTCAGAGCATCAGGCACTTTTCAGGATTAGCAGATACAGAAGCAACTACTGAGTATGCATGGTCCACTGTGGTTTGCCAGTCAGAGCATGCTGACTCATTCCTCCAACACTGCTCACATAACCTATCAAAGTCTTATGACCACATAGGACAGTGTGCCATTATTCAATATGCAATAATATGATTGGAATGTATCACAGGAAAATTGTGCCCTATGATGAGCAAATATCAGGCTTGAAACTTCAGAATATATAATAAAATTCTTCCTTCAGTAAGATGCATACTACATTGTAATTATTAAATATATGATTTTATACTTATCTTGGTATTAGAATATATGTCTTAATTTTATTGAAAAAACAGCAGGGTTTTGGTAAGATAAATTTAAAAAGATAAGAAAAGCAAATTTATATCATGCTAAAATAACTCTTGAAGCTTACTAAATGCATCTAAAACTGAATCATGTGAAATGTAATCAATGGCCTCATTATTTGTTTGGTTACTGCAAGCTTTTATTCCATGTATTTAATAATTGTGGGTGTGACTATGTGTGTGAGTTAGTGTGTGTGTGTCACAGTATGCTTATGAAATTCTGATGATAATTGGCAGAAGTAACTTCTCTTCATACATCATGGGTCCTGATGATCAAATACAGCAAACACAGCTCTTTAGGTCATTGGGCTTGATGGTAGTACCACTAAATACTTAGCCATTATGAAAATATTGAATTGTTACTGTCACAGATCATAGAGAGAAAATTGCCTGATCTATATAAAAATATATTTCAAACATCTTTCCTGATTTAAACTCTGACGGTTGCACAGTATTAGTAATAATAATATGATGATTTCATCATCACTTTTGAAGCCCCAATGATCATTCATGTGTAGTACCAATTTAGTTTCATATTGTAATATCTCTAAGTCATGTATGTGACACTCATATTCTGAATCTCCCCAAGGGTTGTTTGGATATTGAGATATACAAAATGTTTTAATTAATGATACAAATCTAAGTGCTTTTACCATACCTAAGCCACCATGTCAACATTTACATTTCATCCTGGTTTCTAGACCTTTCCAGAACCCTGGCTATTCATTATTCTCCAGATAGATATCACCTGTCATACTTTCAAGCTAAGAAATTATTTGAAAAATGAACTATGGCCCTAATTGTGGATTACCTCAATATGCTTGAAAATATATTTACCTCCTGATAGGTCTGGGTCTTTATCTATTATATGTTCAACTGCACCCTCTCTTCCTACATGTGTTGATGTCTTGATCCTTATTAATTCAGAATGAGACTCCTTCAGGAAATGTGATCTTTAAAACAAAAGTTGATATAACGTGAGGTCATAAGAGATGGTCATAATTCCCTAATCTAAGCATGATTGATGTTCTTATCAGAAGAGTAAATTAGAATACAGATAACACCCAGACCTAGGGTCAAACACAAAAGGATCTAAGGAGAAGGGCAGAAACAGAATACTCAGAGGAAATTAAACATTAAAAAGACACTGATCTTAGCTTTCTACTTACAAGAACTGCGATAACTATATGCATGATTCTATAAACCACCCAGTCTTGTAATTTAATAGCCCAGACACTTAATACTACCTATCAAAAACAGAGATACCTTCGGAAACAGCTATAATTTATATTTGGTTTGTTCTCCTTTTGTGTTGTTTTGTTGTGTGTGTGCATTTGTGTGTGTGTGCCTGTATGTAAGAGAGGGAGAGAGAGAGAGAGAGAGAGAGAGAGAGAGAGAGAGAGAGAGAGAGAGAGACGAAGGGAGAAGTGATTCATGTATGACACTGACTTCTTCTGTGTAGTCAAGGATGACCTTGTATTTCTGATCCTCTTGCTAGCTCTGAAATTCACAGTGTTGAGTGTTGAGATAGAAGCATAAGCCAGTATGCCTGGTTTTATTAAATGCTGGGAATCAAAAACAGAGATTTGTCCTTGCTTGGCAAATACTCTACCAAGTGAGCTATAGCCACAGTTCACTGAAAATAATCTGATTTTCCTGAGAATCTGGCTTTCCCTTTTAATCTAAGGTAATGATACTTTAGATGATGAACATACATGAGAAACATAAGTGACATAAAAGTGGCCCATAAATCAGGATAAATGGTTTTATCATTGAAACTTAATTTCAAGGACTGGCCTAATGTCCAAATTAGAACAATGTCACCTGTGAAGAAAGATGTCTAAGCATTTTTATAAATCTTTCAAATAATTAGCAAAGAGTAATAATGTTTAAATGAAACCATAATGGATTATTATATTTATAAAAATAATGTGTGTGTTTCCACCTGCATGTGGTTTCACCTTCTTCAATGGAGATGAAAGGGACATATTTCTCCTCAGATAGGGAATCAACCATAGATCAAATATTAATTCCTCTCAAGTCTAGCTTGATCAAACAATGAGTGAAAATCAGATTACTCATAGGAGCATGGAGAAAAATGTCCTCAGAGGAAAATTGTGGGTAGCTATAGCAGGAGAGAAAAAAAAAAATTCTCTTCAGCTTTCATTAACTGCTAATTATCCATAAGTCTCCCAGGGTGGAGGAGTCTCTCTTCCCTATTTAACTGTGAACAAAACTTTGGGAATAGTGCTAAATAAATCCCTCCCACAGTTTCTGACAGGGAGCCTAATTTCCATGAGCAGAATTCATGCGGATGTCCTGGTGAACATAGCTGCTCTCAGCTAAAGACTGAGGCAGCCTGGTTGTATCCACTGGTCAACTTCCATAATGTACTCCTCATTTCTAACATCCATCTTCATCCATCTTCCTTGGAAGTTTCTCAGCTTTCAAAGAAAATATTGAGGTAGATATTCATTTTAAGGCTGAGCATTCAACAATAATCTGTTTTCAGCATTCTCTATAAAAATTATAGCCCACTAAAGAAAGAAACTTCTCTTATCAAAGGTTGCAAGGGTCCTAATCTATTAATGTGAGAATTTGAATCTAGGAATATATCCATTAATAAAAACTATTGCAATAGCTTCCTTACTACAGCTTTTGAAATCCTTAGTCACTTACTCTTGATCAGGGTTACCTTTGCAAGACATGAATTATTTCCGTTCAATGTGCCCTCATTCCAACCAGAATGTAATTGGCTAAATTTGAAATCATGCCACTGATGCATAAATGGGTACATAGTTGCCTATCATGTTAGCAGTGTACCATTCAAAGTTCACTACTAAATAATAAATGTGCTGCTGATACTTCTAACTCATTAGGCTACATAAAATCACTACTAAACCAAGCAGACAATGAAGAATAATAAATTTGTCCCTTCTAGATTTTTCCATAACTTGGAGCAAAATCTATGGCATTTTCGCACTAAGGTCTTAGATTGTTTTCCAATGGAAAATAGAAGAGGTTTAGTTGTCAGTCCAAGAGTTTTGATTTCTCAACATGTTTTTTTTTTACATACACTGTAATCCCAAAGAAGTATTCTCTAATACCAGTGAAGGAATAAACTTGTCATGGAGAACAAACAGCCACAAAGGAAGAGATTCCTTTTTCCATGTTCTTTATATAGTCTGCCACCATATGGTGTGGTCCAGATATAAGGCTGATCTGCTGATCTTCGCACCTCAAAATTTCCAATTTAAAATGGGTGTTCAAGAAAACACTCTTTAAATAAATGTGCCCAGCCATTGCTTTTTAGTTAATTCCAGATGTAGTTATGTTGACAGCTAAGAATCGCCATTTCAGAGTACAAGGTATATCCCTCTCTAGTAAAGTATAATGAGGTGAAGCCAAGTCAGCTATTTGATTTTCATCTAAAATTCTTACAGCTTCTTGGACCATCTTTTTTCACTGCATATAGTGACCTTTGTTCAAACTTTTTATCACATTTTTGAGTAGTTTCAGGCAAGGATTTGGGGAATTCTTCCTGTATATTTGGTTGTATATCATTTATTCCTTATGTAGCCAGGATTTTTGCAAGAATTCCACAGGTGTGTCTGACGACTGCACCTTGCATGACATGACTTTCCAATCTTTCTTCCTTATGTTGTTCTGTCATCAGAAGATTTAGTGACTCTTTAAAACACTCAGGAGATCAGCATAATATCATCTATGAAATGAAACACTGATACATGCTGTGGGCATGAAGACTGAAAGACAACTGTTGGAATGTTACTGTTAAGATCACAGCCCAGAAAGGACACTGTCAGAAGGACAAAATGACAACCAACAAAGTGGGAAAAGATCTTCACCAACCCCACATCCGACAGAGGGCTAATATCCAATATATACAAAGAACTCAAGAAGTTAGACCCCAAAGAACCAAATAACCCTATCAAAAAATGGGGTACAGAGCTAAACAAAGAATTTTCACCAGAAGAAATTTGGATGGCTGAGAAACACCTTAAGAGATGTTCAACATCATTAGTCATCAGGGAAATGCAAATCAAAACAACCCTGAGATTCCACCTCACACCAGTCAGAATGGCTAAGATTAAAAACTCAAGAGACAACAAATGCTGGCGAGGATGTGGAGAAAGAGGAACACTCCTCCACTGTTGGTGGGATTGCAAAATGGTAAAACCGCTCTGGAAATCAGTGTGGCGGTTCCTCAGAAAATTGGGCATGTCCCTTCCAGAGGACCCTGGCATACCACTCCCGGGCATATACCCAGAGGATTCCCCTGCATACAATAAAGACATATGCTCCACTATGTTTATAGCAGCCTTGTTTATAATAGCCAGAAATTGGAAGGAGCCCAAATATCCCTCAAAGGAGGAATGGATATAGAAAATGTGGTATATTTATACAATGGAATACTACTCAGCAATTAAAAATAATGAATTCATGCAATTTGTAGGAAAATGGTTAGACCTGGAAAATATCATCCTGAGTGAGATAACCCAATCACAAAAGAATACACATGAAATGCAATCACTGATAAGTGGATATTAATGAGCCCAGAAGCCCTATATACTCAAGGCACAATTAGCAAGTCAAATGATTCCCAAGAAGAAAGGAGAGGACCCTGGGCCTGGAAAGATTGGATCCAGTTTTGTAGAGTAACTCTGGGGGGAGGGGGAATGATTGGGGAATAGTTGGGGGGGGAGAGGAACTATGGGACATAGGGAGGGGGGAACTGGGAAAGGGGAAAGCCTTTGGAATGTAAATATAGAATATAGAAAATAAAAATTAAAAAAAATTAAAAAAAAAAGATCACAGCCCAGCATGTTCAGATAGGTTCTCTGTGCTTGTTGCAAAGAGGAGGAATCCCTGTCTCATAGGGGCTTCTTCTCATCTGCTTCCTCTTATCTACAGAATTTCTCTAACACACGTGCCTGACTTTGCGCAGATGATGACCCTGCACAAAGCTTCCTACAAGTTCTGCATGATATATATGTCACATTCAACCCTCTTTTAAAATGAAAATTAGGGACTGTGTTGTGACCAAACAGTCCTTCTCATCTGTAATCCCAATCCCATTCCCCAGGAAAGGCACTTAGCCTATGGACAGATTACAGGTTCAAGTTCCTATTTCCAGATAAGAACCTGTCTGGGAAGTAGCAGTTCTTATCCTTTTCTTGTAAATGAAGCATTTCCAGCTCCTCTGCTATATCCAATAATGTATACCCAACCTGTGAACTCCCAGCCCACTCCACAATTTAAAAAGACCTAGTTCATCATGAATAAAGTTGAACTGTTTCACTGAAGCTGATCCTAGAAGGTTGTACTCATGCCCTGTCAACCCTACCCCTGCTCTTCTAAGAGGATTTCAAAGAAAGCAATTTAATAATGTCCAATCCATTCAGCATGAAAAAATTACATCGCTTGTATGAATTGTTTCCCTATGGGAACTATGGTGGGTGGGAACTGGGAAAGGGGAAAGCCTTTGGAATGTAAACATAGAATATAGAAAATTAAAAAAAAAGAAGAAAAAAAGATTAATATTCATTTCAGTAACATTGATGGGAAACATTATTTTACTTCACTAACAGAATCCAATCTCTCTTCATGGTGAACTTTGCCTTGTTATCCCTGTTGTGCCCAGAAGAACTCTTCCTTTCCTTTCAAAAATTTCAATAGACCATGTGGAGCTGGAGCTGGCTATCATTGCTCTGACCAACCACAGTCCAAGAGGGAAATATGTATGTGGTGTGTGTGTGTGTGTGTGTGTGTGTGTGTGTGTGTGTGTTTGTTTGTTTGTGTGTGTGTTTGTATGTGTGTATGTATGTCTGTGTGTTTACTTTCTTAGCTGTAGGCATGCATTAATACTAAGGTGAGTGGTAGGGTTGGGGTATGAGATGTAGTTCTTTTGCATTGATATAAAGTTGATCCCTTATTGTTTGCAACTGTAAATGTCAAGATAGCTAGCTGTAGGAGAATAATAAGCATATATAGAGACTTGCTCTAGCTACCCTGGCTTTAGGTGGATTCTAGGTATTCCAATCCAGTTCTTCATGCTTTCACAGAAATCACTTCACATACCTCTGTCCATATAGCTGTGCTCACTTGCTAAGACTGATAGAATCTGGGCCAAAATTGTAGCTTGCTATTTCTCCACTGGTTGTATAAATTAATAAGAGAACACTGAGCTGAATGAGCAATTTCCATCTGAATGATACCTTTGATACACAAAGAAGTGTATCTCTGTGTGCACATGTTTTCAAGTATTCTCTTCTCGGAAGTGTATAAGTGAATGTCAGAAGATAATACTTGATGTCTTCCTGCATCTCACTATAACTTCCTTTATGACACAATTGTTCCCATTGAAAGTTAACCTGGCTATATGGGCCAGCAAGCACAGAGACCCTCCAGTTTCCAGCTCACTACATTGTAGGATATAAGTGTATGCCAACATTTCCCAGAAATTCTGTGTGGATGCCAGAGACTGAGTTTAGATCTTTATCCATGTGAAGCAAAAGCTACCCAGCAAAGATTATTATTAGCCCCTGAATTTTCACATTTAAGAGACCTCATTATTTAATTTATGTTTCAAATTATTATGTGAGATATTTTAACAAGAAAGGAAATCACTTACAATTTCAAAATAATGTTTTTCTCATTCATTTGAGTTGCTATACAATTGTCAGGAGAAAACAAACTATCCATTCTCTTTTGAGGTAGAACATTTCAAAGAGTCTGAGAATATTACACTCAGAGAATATTATAGAGACTGCAATCCTCAGTTAACCCATGCATGTTGAAGGGTTAATAACCTAAAAGCCTCAGGAGGCCTGAGTTGAAACCCCAGGTTCAGTTAGGAGCCAGGTGAGTCCCAACAGGAATTCACCATGTCAGAAGAATTCCCAGTGAGGGCAACAACATGATAAAGAGTTTCACCAGGAGAAAATAGGCCTGAAAATAATTTCCTACACAAAAGTTCCATTTTCCGTTCCCTGTAATCCCAAGAAGTCTGAAAAGAGTCTCCACTCAGAGGAGAAACTACTGTCCTTAGATATTCTCATAATACAATGTGTGTCTAATGAAGTCAGTATCCACTTCCTTTTATTTCCATGTGACTTATCATAGGTATGAACATAGATGTAAATATATATATATGTATATATATATACATATATGTGTATATATATACACATATATGTATATATATACATATATATATATATATATATATATGTGTGTGTGTGTGTGTGTGTGTGTGTGTGTGTGTGTGTGTGTTATGGCATCATTTATGATTTTTAAATAACACCCCATATAATTCTTATATTTGCACAAGTTTAAAAAACAAATCAAAGAAAATTTTGATAGAAGCTTTCCCTTCCTTATTAAAATTAGCCCATGTAAGATAATTTGAGAAATTATTTTTACATCTAAGATACCATTTTTGGTACATCACACTGATGTGAAATCAAATGTTTTTTTTATAAGAGTATGAAACAGTAGCACAGTTTTAGACTGCTTAATGTAATAGAAAGTATTCTTTTTGCTTTTTGGTCAAGGATGGTGTGCACTGATTTTCATTCAGAAGAGTTCATAACTCAGAAACACCTTGAATAGAACGGAAAAGCATTGTTTAGAAAATGCATGAATAAATAAAATTTTCTTTAAGAGAAATTAGATATGTCCTGACTTGATCAGAGTTCATCAAAATTCAAGCATGGCTTCTGTTGGTTGAAATATTTTTTATTCAGTTGAAAGTAAAATCAGCACCAATTGCTTATGCTCTAAGAGCAAGAATAGACAAATGGAACCTCATAAAATTACAAAGTTTCTGTAAGGCAAAAGATACTGTCAAAAGGATAAATCGGCAACCAACAAATTGGGAAAAGATCTTCACCAACCCCACATCCGACAGAGGGCTAATAATATCCAATATATACAAAGAACTCAAGAAGTTAGACCCCAGAAAAGCAAATAACCCTATCCAAAAGTGGGGTACAGAGCTAAACAAAGACTTTTCACCTGAAGAAATTTGGTTGGCTGAGAAACACCTTAAAAAATGTTCAACATCATTAGTCATTAGAGAAATGCAAATCAAAACAACCTTGAGGTTTCACCTCACACCAGTCAGAATGACTAAGATTAAAAACTCCGAAGAAATAAGGTGTTGGAGAGGATGTGGAGAAAGAGGAACACTCCTCCACTGCTGGTGGGACTGCAAGCTGGTACAATCACTATGGCAATCACTCTGGCGGTTCCTCAGAAAACTGGACATGATACTTCCGGAGGACCCAGCCATACCACTCCTGGGAATATACCCAGAAGATTCCCCAGCATGCAATAAGGATACATGCCCCACTATGTTCATAGCAGCCTTATTTATAATAGCCAGAAGCTGGAAAGAACCCAGATGTCCCTCAACAGAGGAATGGATACAAAAAATGTAGTATATATACACAATGGAGTACTATTCAGCCATTAGAAACAATGAATTCATGAAATTCTTAGAGAAATGGATGTAGCTGGAAAATGTCATACTAAGTGAGGTAACCCAGTCTCAAAAGAATACCCATGGTATGCAGTCACTGATAAGTGGATATTAGCCTAGAATCTTGGAACACCAAAGACACAATTCACGTACCAAATGATGTCTGACAAGAAGAAAGGAGTGGACACTCGTTCTGGAAAGGATCAAAGCATCAGTGTAGGGGAATACAAGAACAGGGAAGAGGGAAGGGGTGGAAGAGGGAGCAGGGGGAGGGAAAAGGGCATGTGGGACCTTAGGGGGGTGGGGAACCAGAAAAAGGGAAATGAATTTTAAATATAGAATATATCCAATACAAAATTAAAGTAAAATCAGCTATATAGAAGTTGTAAGGACAGTTTATTGGCTAAGAGGACTTGCTCTTCTTGCCCAGGAGTTCAATTATCAGCACCCACATTGTGGCTGTACAGTCATGTGTAACTCTGGTTCAAGGAGATCAAATGTATCAGGGACACTTGTAGTACATGTATATTCTTGTAGGCAAAACACTCATACGAGTGAGATAAAGATAAACAAACCATAAAAAGATAAAATGAAATCAGCTCTTACAGAGGGAGAGGTAGAAGCATTCCCAAGAGTCTAAGGATAGCATGAATGACATTTTGAATTATAGGCAGAGAAATTGTCCAAAAACAAAGAAATAAATAAAAATCCTCAGTACTGAATGTTGATTCTCGGAAAATGTAGATTTAGTGAAGCATGTATGTGTTAGCATGTACCTTGAACATAAGTATTAATGGAAAGGATGTTGCATGGTTTACTAGGACATAAGCCTTACCATGCAGTTATTTAGGGCAGGATTCTTTGGCCTTATTTCTTATTTTACTTACAGGGATCCTGATAAATGGCAACAGACTCACGCCAATGAGCTATGTAAAGAAATGTTTGAAGTGGCTGCCCAACTGTCTACTCTGCTGTGTTCCTTCTCCTATGATTGGTTGTTAACTCCTGAATATATAACACTGTTGCTTTTCAAAAGAGAGACTGTTTACATGTTTTCTTTTATTTGGTAATTGGGCTGAGGTAGACTAGATATCATTTTTCTATACATTATTTAATGGGACCTACAGGTCCTATTTATCAAAGCTGAAAAGAACCCAGATGTCCTTCAACAAAGGAATGGATACAGAAAATGTGGTATATTTACACAACGAGTACTACTCAGCTATTAAAAATGATGAATTCAAGAAATTCTTAGGCAAATGGATGTAATTAGAAAATACCATCCTGAGTTAGGTAACCTGATCACAAAAGAACACACATGGTATGCATTTACTGATAAGTGGATATTACCCCAAATGTTTGGAATACTCAAGATACAATTTCCAGACCACATGTAGCTCAATAAGAAGGAAGGCCAATGTGTGGATACTACAGTCCTTCCTAGAAGGTGGAATATAAATCTCACAGGAGGAAATATGGAGACAAAGTGTGGAGCAGAGACTGAAGGATAGGCCATCCAGAGACTGCCCCATCTGGGGATCCATTCCATATATAGACACCAAACCCAGACATTATTGTGGATGCCAAGAAGTGCTTGTTGAACCAGCACCATTTGTTGAAAAGGCTATCTTTATTCCACTGGATGGTTGTGGCTCCTTTATCAAAGATCAATTGACCATAAGTCTGTGGGTTAATTTCTGGGTCTTCAATACTATTCCATTGATCCACTTGCCTGTTGCTGTACCAATACCATGCAGTTTTTAATACAATTGCTCTGTAGTACTGCTTAAGGTCAGGGATATTGATTCCCCCAGAAGTCATTTTATTGTTGAGAATAGTTTTAGCTATTCTGATTTTTTTGTTGCTCCAGATGAATTTAAGAATTGCTCTTTCTAGATCCATGAAAAATTGAATTGGGATTTTCATGGGGATCACATTCAATCTGTATATTGCTTTTGGCAAGATGGCCATTTTTACTATATTGATCCTGCCAATCCAGGAGCAAGAAATATTTTTCCATCTTCTGAGGTCTTCTTTGATTTCTTTCTTCAAGGACTTGAAGTTCCTATCCTACAGATCTTTCGCTTGTTTGGTTAGAGTTACGCCAAGGTACTTTATGTTGTTTGTGGCTATTGTGAAGGGTGTTATTTCCCTAACTTCTTTCTCAGCCTGCTTGTCCTTTGAGTATAAGAAGGCTACTGATTTGCTTGTCAACATGCAGAAGAATGCAAATTGACCCACTCTTATGTCTTTGCACTAAGATCAACTCCACGTGGATCAAGGACCTCCACATAAAACCAGACACACTGAAACTATTAGAAAAGAAACGTGGGAAGACCCTGGAGGACATGGGCACAGGGGGAAAGTTCCTGAACAGAACACCTGCAAGCTGGTACAACCACTCTGGAAATCAGTATGGCGGTTCCTCAGAAAACTGGGCGTGATACTTCCGGAGGACCCAGCCATACCACTCCTGGGAATATACCCAGAAGATTCACCAGCATGCAATAAGGATACATGCTCCACTATGTTCATAGCAGCCTTATATATAATAGCCAGAAGCTGGAAAGAACCCAGATGTCCCTCAACAGAGGAATGGATACAAAAGATGTGGTATATATACACAATGGAGTACTATTCAGCCATCAGAAACAATGAATTCATGAAATTCTTAGAGAAATGGATGGAGCTGGAGAATGTCATACTAAGTGAGGTGACCCAGTCTCAAAAGAATACCCATGGTATACAGTCACTGATAAGTGGATATTAGCCTAGAAGCTTGGAACACCAAAGACACAAATCACATATCAAGTGATGTCTCACAAGAAGAAAGGAGTGGACACTGGTGCTAGAATGGACCAAAACATCATTGTGGGAGAGTACAAGAACAGTAAAGTGGGAGGGGGTGGATGCGGGAGCAGGGGGAGGGAAAAGGACATGTGGGACCTTTGGGGGTGGGGAACCAGAAAAAGGGAAATGAATTGTAAATATAGAATATATACAATAAAAAAAATCAAAAAAAAAAAAGAATTGACAAATGGGACCTCATAAAATTACAAAGTTTCTGCAAGGCAAAGGACACTGTCAGAAGGACAAAATGGCAACCAACAAAGTGGGAAAAGCTCTTCACCAACCCCACATCCGACAGAGGGCTAATATCCAATATATACAAAGAACTCAAGAAGTTAGACCCCAAAGGACCAAATAACCCTATCAAAAAATGGGGTACAGAGCTGAACAAAGAATTTCCACCAGAAAAATTTGGATGGCTGAGAAACACCTTAAGAGAGGTTCAACATCATTAGTCATCAGGGAAATGCAAATCAAAACAACCCTGAGATTCCACCTCACACCAGTCAGAATGGCTAAGATTAAAAACTCAAGAGACAACAAGTGCCGGTGAGGAAGTAGAGAAAGAGGAACACTCCTCCACTGTTGGTGGGATTGCAAAATGGTAAAACTGCTCTGGAAATCAGTGTGACAGTTCCTCAGAAAATTGGGTATGCCACTTCCAGAGGACCCTGGCATACCACTCCTGGGCATATACCCAGAGGATTCCCCTGCATACAATAAAGACATATGCTCCACTATGTTTATAGCAGCCTTGTTTATAATAGCCAGAAATTGGAAGGAGCCCAAATATCCCTCAAAGGAGGAATGGATATAGAAAATGTGGTATATTTATACAATGGAATACTACTCAGCAATTAAAAATAATGAATTCATGCAATTTGTAGGTAAATGGTTAGACCTGGAAAATATCATCCTGAGTGAGTTAACCCAATCACAAAAGAATACTCATGAAATGCAATCACTGATAAGTGGATATTAATGAGCCCAGAAGCCCTAAATACTCAAGGCACAATTAGCAAGTCAAATGATTCCCAAGAAGAAGAAAGGAGAGGACCCTGGGCCTGTAAAGATTATATCCAGTTTTGTAGAGAAACCATGGGGGTAGGGGGAATGATTGGGGAATTGTTGGGGGCAGAGGAATTATGGGATGTATAGTGGGGGGGGGGACTGGGAAAGGGGAAAGCCTTTGGAATGTAAACATAGAGTATAGAAAATAAAAATTAAAAGAAAAAAGAAGTGCTTGTTGAAAAGAACCTGAGAGACTCTGCAAGAGAAGGACAAGTACAGATGTAGATGCTAGTGGCCAACCATTGGACTAAACATGGGGTCCTGAACGGAGGAGTTAGAGAAAGGACTGAAGGAGCTGAAGGGGTTTGCAGCCCCAAAGGAAAAAAAAACACATCAACCAAACAGAACCCACAGAGCTCCTAGGGACTAAACCACCAACCAAAGAGTATATATGGGGGCACCCATGGCTCCAACTGCGTATGTAGCAGAGGATGGCCTTGTCAGACATCAGTGGAGGAGAGGCTGTTGGTCCTGAGAAGGCTCCATGCTCAGTGTAAGGAAATGCCATGCCAAGGAAGTAGTAGTGGCTGGGTGGCTGGGTGTGGAACACCCCTATAGAAGCAGGGAGAGGGAGGGTGAGATAGAGAGTTTCCTGAGGGGAAACTGGGAAATGGTATAACATTTGAAATGCAAATAAAGTATCCATTTAAAACATTCAGCCTATTCAAGAAAATGACCAAAAGAATTTTAATTTAGTGGGAAATAATCTTGCAAGTGGGAAACTTCTTACAAACAAAGTCAGTTTGTAAACAGACTCATTGGTACATTTATCAATTATGCATGTAGGAAAAAATTCTGTCCAAAATTTTATTAAATAAATATTGACTGTATTAGTTAAGTAATACAAACTCTAAAGTAGGATTAAGTGCGAGAACTCATTATTTTAGTTACCTTTCTATTGCTGTGTGCACATACCATAATTAAGTCAATATTTATATTTTTTACTTGTGAATTTAACCTTTAAGAGCTGAGACAACTCTGCACCCAAACAAAGGCAATTTTTAAAAGAAAACATTTAATTGGCTTTACTATTTCAGAAGGTAAAATTCCAAAATGGTGTAACTAAGGCTTGGTAGCAGAAACAGATGATAACTTGCATCCCGATCTGCAAGTATGATGCTTGCCCCCAGTGACACATCTCTTCCAATTAGGGAAAATATCCTGATCCTTCCCCAAATGTTTCACCAACTGTGGATCAAGTGATCAAGTTTATCTCATTTAAGCCATCCAACCCATGGCTGGACAGCTTACTTTACCAAAATATTTCAAAATGCAATTTCTCAATTCCAGAGTCTCTTCCTATACTTGCCCATCTAGAACATCAATCTTTAATCCACAAGAAAATTATAGAAATATTTAAATTCAGCTACTGATTTTTAGAACTCAGATAACACGTAAAACAAACCCACTTATACTTCTCTTCAAGATTTATAATAACGCAAAGATGTCAATGCTGGCATCTTAATGCATATTATTTCTTCCAACAATTCCTTTCACTAATTTGACTTTGGCAGAAAATATATTTTGTTGTTTTGTTTAGTTTGTTTGTTTTGGCCTTTTATTGGACGAAAGGCAGATATATAGAAACATGACATTTCATGTCATATTTTTCTCATTAATAAGCCTCACTAATGTGATTTTGTGTTTTCCTTAAGTGACTGACCTTCTAATATGGGCAAGTCCAGAGTGTCTTGTTATAAAGAGTTGATAGAAGAGTGCTCAGAGAACAGGATGTTCCATAAGTTCCTGATTTGACATTATCAGTGCTGTCATACCTGGCTCTGTTTTCTATTGAAGATTAACCTTCAGCTTCTCTACCAAGCGGCGTGATTCTGCCAAAATATATTACAATGGCTGTGGCATTGAGAGAACTTGATTTATGTTTGACTGTGTATTTAGAAACAAGATTTTTTTAAAAAAGCTCTCCCTTGTTTTATCCCTGTTACAGAAAGAGAGCAAGTGTATATGCATCTAGGTTACATTTCCATATTCACACATTCAGTACACACAGTGGAATAGCTTTCAAATTTGACACTTCTCAATGTGGATACTGAAAGACAGAAAGCAAGTTGTTTCTTAGTATAGGATAGCCAAGCAGAATACAAACGTCATGTTTAGTCCAATCTCTGATTTCTATGAATAAGACCATGCACTATCTACTTTCAAAATTGTCGTGTTTACTGGACATGTTTTAATATTTATCACTGCTTATTTTTCACATAAGGTGGGGCCTAGATACTAGTTTAGTCACAGTCAAATAGTATATTGGAGAAGAGATTGTCTCTAATTTAAAAGTCGTTTGATGGTTTTACTTTGGGTGCTGATGCTCAGGACTTTAACCCACAAGTTGAAAATGTATTATAGGTTTCTTGGATTTTCCAAAGAGGCATCAGGATGACTGAGAGAACTCAGAGCAGGCAAGAGAAGAGCAACCTTGCCATGGCTGCTGCTCAGTGTGCAAATGAGTCTTCATTTCCTTCCATTCACAGCAATATGTCACCTTTTTGTTTCTCTTTTCAGATAGAAATAGAGGACAATGTTGAAAGAAGGATTGCCTAAGTGAACAGGGACTGGCCATTAAAATGTATATCTTGTCCAAACTGATGTCTCCAGATGCTACAAAACTGTGACAGCAGAGGGGCACGTGTGGCTGTTGGCTCCTATTGGTGAGAATGACAGCAGCTCAGAACTTGCTTTTATGGAGTTTTGTTCGGAGGAGCAATCCATTATCTCTTTTCTCCTCCCTGGGATCAAATACTATTTTCCTGAGGATTACATCCTGTGCTAAGCAGCCCTGGAGGCAGTGGTGTGAGCTTTGAATGTCAAGCTTATTTCCAAATGAAACCTCTTTACAAGCTCAGAGTTGACTTAGAAATTGAAATCCAGGTTATGTAATTGATTTTTAAAAGTATTGAATAGGAAACTCTTCTAACAATGTAAGCATCCAAAAGACTCAGAGGAAATAAAAAATATATAACAGAAGCAAAGAAATGCAAAGATTTTAGATAATTTGGAACTTTTGATAGATTGTATGGATGCCAAACAATTGATATTTTCATAGTAGTTTTATGCAAGCAATTTTGTCAGTAGCTTATTGCAAATGGGAAAATGAAGCATAGAAAGTTTAAGCACAGCACATTTTTTCCAAGTTGCATACTTATTTAGCCTATAATCACAAAACTTCGTGATTTTTGATTACATCCATCTATGTGACTTTGTATGATTTATGTAACAGAAAACCAAATAAAACGATTGTGTTTCTTTTATAGGAAACAGCTCTTTTTTAAAATAAAAAACAAATATGAGTTTCATAGGATAATATGTTTTAAATGTTGGATATTGTTAATATTATTCCTTCTGCCACTTTAGGATATTATGGAATATTTTATCAAGGAAATAATTATTATGACATTCCTTGTGTAGAAGAAATAGATAATAAAGTACATGGATGGCCCTCTTGTCTCTATCTCCTCAGAAAAACTTTTTAAAGGGGTATATTACATGCTCACTGCTATTATCTCTCCTTTTGTTTCTTTTTTAATGTACTGCAATTATACTTTTCTTCTAAACATTTATAACATTATTGTAATATTTTAACTGTAAGTCACTTGATATATCTGTGGATGTATGTGTATATAAACCAGATCTCACCCAGTAGCTAAGGCTTACATGAAATTCCTCTCTTCCTATATCTATTTCACCAGCTAC